>VZZY01014485.1:0-18607 GCA_013400335.1 Eurystomus gularis | reverse complement strand
TCTGGTACGTTGAAGTCCCCCACAAGAACAACATGTCTCAATATAGATCCATGCTCTGTAGATAGTATAGCTGATAATTCGTTTACAGCCTTTTGAATCTCCTCGTAAGAGAGAAATCAGGTCTGCTGAGATTCATTATAATAGCAACTAAAACCAGTGAAAAGAAAATAAAATGAGAAGTACATTTGGCATGTATTTATTTACAATAGAGTCTGCTATTTAGGATAGTGAATGGGGTGGGATAAGGAAGATAAAGCAAACCCACAAATTTAAAACAAATGTTAAATAGCTGCAAGAGCATTCTGTACATAATTTATATTTAAGCATGAAATGAAGATATGGAGCGAGGTTAAGAATGAAAAGGAAGAAGTTTAGGGTTAGTCTGAAACCTGGATAGTTTTTCCATGACTAATTGAAAATTGACTATATTTCACATCTGTTTTGGCTTAACTAAAATATGCCGACTACTACTTGCACTCAGCGTACCAGTTATTTGTGGCTTGTTCAAAGGTGTACTTTACCAGTGCCATATTTGTTACATTCTGCAGATGGGAGTCCAGGCTCACATTCTTCCTCCTTTTCTTTAGGTATAATGCATAACCAAAATAATTGTTTGAACTGCTGTCTTTGATCTACATTCCCATTTTTTAATTCTATAGTTCTATTGTAAGGTACTGAAGGAATTCTGTTTTTCCTATTAAGGCTATCTTTACAATACAGACTGTTGTGGACACTAGTAAGGAAATCTGATCATCTTTAGGTTACCAGACAGATAATGAATAATGGTTTTATTAATTTTCTCCTGTCTTTTAAAACTCACTCATTGTCAACTTGTTCTTTAGATACTGCAAATAACAGAAGAATGAAAGGGAAATTATCCTAAAGATTTAGACTAGCATGTTTTGTGTTATGTTCTTGAGGTGATCTAATTCGATTTGTGCTTTTCAGATGCTTCAGTCATAGTCACAATAAATTGTGTTATTGTTTGCTGTTCAACCAAGATGTTCTCACTTTAATACAAAATTCAAGTTGTTTTGTTGATACTCTTCAGAATACACAGTCAACATCAGATTTTAAAAGAAAAATTTTAGGAGGTCTTTTAGGGTGAATTTCTATTCTATTTTAGAAAGAACCTTATGCTTTGTAGGAAGCTTCAGAATTTTCGGAAAAGGAGCAACACACAATTCCAGTTCTGCCCGTGTTAGGGGCAATGGTGTGGTGCTACACCTTTGGAGTTTCGCAGGTTTTGCAGTGCAAGTCTTGTCCTCAGGAAGGGTTGTGGAGGAGATGGATGAATCATTGACTGTTTAGGGGATGATATCATGGGTTTCTGACGTCTGAGTCCAATTAAAACTGTAATTGCTCTACTGAAATGTTTCTTGCTGAGAAATCTGGTTTTTTAGATGTATTAAACAACTTTAATATTTCATTATATTCATGACTCTTCTGAACTTTGATATAGTTATCTGGTATTCTGTCAAGCTGCAGTAGCTTCTTTTCTTACAGAACGTTATTTGCTAGAAACTGTCCAAACTCTGCTTGCTGGGAAGCATGTCCTTGCATTCATATACATGTCTGTGACTTCAAGCTAACTCTGTGGGGAAATGTGAAGGAACTGTCTATATTAATAATCTCTCAGCAACTGTTGTGTCTCAGACAGATGAAACATTACTGAAAAGGTCTGGAGGAAGGAGGTGCAGGCAGATTCAGACACTAATTGCTTTTTTGGTAACACCTTTAAGTAAGGCACAAAATCCAAATCCTCTTAAAAGAATAGAGGGCTACTGCAGTTCAGTGATGTTTTAAGATTATGAAAGAAAAAAATAGAATCTCAGTTTGGAAGCAAAAATCCAGAGAAGGTGGGTGGTCTCTTATTTTCTTCTTTAGTTCTCCTGTGCTGTCATGCTGAGCACTGCCAGACTTGCCATACCCAGAACAGGTACTTTCCTCTCCAGATCCTCACCATCCTGGGCAGAGCTCAGGAGCACTTAAGCCTGAGATGGGGCAGGTGCCTTTCCAAGGATTGGCACCTCAACAATCTGGCCGTATAACAAACTGAAATCTGTGGTGGGGTAAGACGGGGAAAGCTGAAGACCTAGTTCTTGCCCACCACCTTTTCAACATGCCATGACTCTGTGAGAGAATGAAATACACTGTTGTGTACTCATAGAAATGTGTCAGTGACCCTCTCATTTTGGGTGCAAAGAGCCTCATGCATGTTTGCCTCTCCTTCCATAAGGTCCCAGCTTATCCCCATCCCCTTTGTGGTGGGGGTGATGGAGTGGTTTCCCTTTAAATCACTTGTTGTGGAATCCTAGTTAGGACTCTGCTTGCTGTGGAATGAATGAATTGCACCTCACCCAATAAAAGGGCAGCAATGTGGTTTGTTGAGGTAGAATAATACTTTGACAAAGATTGAACGAATTTGCTGGTATTTAGCAAAAATTAGCAAAGGTTAATTGAGGTTCAATTTGATGGCAAGGTCACTGCATTACTATAAAGCAAATCAATTAACGTGATTGGATTAAAATTCTTGTGCAAATACATATATGTATATACACAGTGAAAGTGACTTGGAAATGGATTAGGGTGGTTTTCACAGGAATTGGGAATAGAAGGGGTAAGGGTGGCCCTCCTCTTGAGTTACCAGGTTTTTAGAAGGGATGCACTTGCTCTCTAAAATCCTAGGTGCAGCTAGATCCCATCTTAGACCCAGTCAATGGTTTATGATCAGGAAGATTTGGAATATAAGTAGTAAAGGAAACCATCCCATTCAGTCACAAGGTTCAGAATGGATCCCCTTACCCTCCAAACTCCTTCAGAGAATAAGGTTAGATCTAGCCCTCGTCCCTGGTCATGGTTGACCTAGACCTGGTCAATGGTTTATGCCTAAAGGGATTTGGATATTGGGACTTCAGTGTGGTGCTTTAAAGCCATACTGTGTTTTTTATGTAAACTTGAGGTAGCGACAATTTAACAAAACAGCAGCATTTCAAGTATATTAACACTGTTAATAACAATGTTTAATCAGTCAAAATCAATAATCTGTTATAGTAAATACAGTGATTCACACATGATTTAATGAAGCTCACTAGGCAAAAGCAAATGGCACATATACACATGCATGCAGCTTTATACAGATATAGAGGTTAACCTATGATTAAGATGTTGACTTTCTGCAGATAATAAATTTGGAAACCCAAAGTTCTCTAGGATTTTTGCAGAATCCTAGAGATCATGAATACTCATGTCTTCCTTTGTCATCTTATTGCAAGTGGACAGTCTTCCCTGTTGTCATTCTTTGTAGACAGACAGCGGTTCCCTTCACCAGCTTGTCCCAAACAGATGGTCTTCCCTTCATTGACTTTACCAGTTGTTGGTCTGAGTCAAGCCTGAGAGGCATCCCAACACGGGGGAACATAACAAGACTCAGCCCCTTGAGATGCCAGAGAGCTCGAATGGGCCTCATTTTAGGGTCAGTATTTATAGGATTGCAAGATGGTTGGCTCTGGTCAGTTCTAGGCTAGTACTTTTCCACTGTGGCCATTAATCTCATCAGGCAAGCTTGGCTCCTCTCTGATGAGGCTGAGTCTTTTATTGACACCTTGCCAAGGTATTCAGGAGTTGCAGATATGGTTATGGAGTGCATAACTGTTCCAACTCACTGACCCCATCTCTGGGAGGTGTGGGAGCTGGTTTGTTTGACTTGCCACTTCACTCGACAGTCAGAAAGCACAAAGTTCTTCCAGCCTCCTACATTGCAAAATTAAACAATAGCACAAAGGCTGGTACTGATTTCTCAAAGCAGCCTAGAAGTCAGCCTTGTAAAGTGGCCCAGGGAGGGGTGAGGGGGTCTTTACCACCACACCCTTCCTGTTATAGCTGTGCTGTCGCTCATTACCACTGGGATCTCTGAAGTGGTCTGTGTACGTTTCCTTTTATAACCCAGACTTTTGTTCAAAATACACAGTGGAGAAAAGATGAAGATGCAGTCAGTTTTCAGCATCTCTCTCTGTGTGTTAAAGAGTAGGAATAGACACAAATAGCTGTGCCATTGAGTTTCTGAAAAAGACAGAAATCATCAGTCATCCGTCAGGCGTGAAAACTACACTAATGTTAAAGGTCTTCATGGATCAGAATAACAGAAATAAAAAAGCCTCTCAAAACTTTAGTTCCTCATTTTTACTCTTGATGCCAGACTGTGGCTTTGATTTCAGTCTGACTTCACTGGAATTATTAATATGCCTCTTATGTGGCATGTGGAGCTTAGGTGACACTTTATATGAGGGCAGCCCAGCTTTTTGTGACAGCAATTTTCACAGTATGTTTTAATTCCATCTCAAATAAGCAACACTGTTGAAAACTATTAATTTCCTTAACTGAGTACCAGCAAACCACAACACTGGCATTTGATCTTTGCTCTTGCAGACACAGTCTTTTTTAATATAAGCTTGAAATCCATAGAAATTTGTGTTCTGCACATTGCTTAATCCATATGATCTTGGGCAAAGACTAAGGAGCTGCTATTTTAAGACTCTCATATTAAATCTGGACAGCAATAACATCTTTGAATTTAGGAAGTGCTACTTAATTGCCTAGCTTTAGATTGGAAAGATGGTGTGTTTCAAGAAAAAGAATAGTTTAATTTGGCTCTCTCTAAATTTATCATCTACTGTTCAACATTATTTGAGCCACTATCTTCCCCACATGAAGATCTCTTTTCTGAAAGGTTGACTCACAAGGCCAGAGTTGAGAAATTATAAATCTTTTGAATTTTTAAACAGCTTTTCTGCTGTTGTTATATAACAAATGTGTCCATACAGTCAGTAGTTTTTTCCAAATAGAAGATTTTGTAAAGTTTGTGTTGGGGACCTTTCTGATGTTCCCTCAGTGGAGAGAAGCAGAAGTCACTTTGTGTGGGTGGGTGTATATCCAGCTGCATACCCAACATAGGCAGAAAAAAATTGGCTTTGTGAGGAAACATGGTATCACCCAAGGGGCTCTCTTCCATCCAGCAGCAAATTTAGATGGCCAGAGATACTGTTTAGGAAGTTCACACAATTTGGAAATTCAGACATCACATCAGTGCAAAAATCAATGCAAATATGTTTTGATTCAGCCAACCCCATATGCAGTACTGGCACTAGCACTACAAATACAATCTCTTTCTACCTAAAATTGACTGATGAGAATGGAACAACTTATTTATTTGTTTTCTTCACGAATCCTTCCCCAGTGAGATTAGATGCTCAGAGAAATTGTATTTCAATTCTATTAATAATGCAGAGTACAGTTTTTTGGAAAGATGAGGTTATTCACAGTCCTGGAACTTGCCAGGAGGAATTCCAGCATGGAAACTGGACCACAATGCCAGCTGAAATAGTGCAAGAGAAAATGCCATTTTGCAAGTGACAGCTGGAAGAAATCCAGGATGCAGAGTCAACAGCTGTCTTTAGTTGTTGCAGTACTACATTTCGTCATTGGTTCAGAGTGAGACTAGTGATTTTTGCCAGTCTCTCTTAGAGTGGGAGAAAATAGCTATTTGTAGAAATGCTATAGCTTGGGTGTTCTGGGGTCCTAGGGAAAATCATAGAGTGACAGTAGATTTTTGGCAAGGCATTGGATACTGCCTCACACAACGTTCTTCTGTAAGGGTGTTTGTGGTCTGATGGAAAAAATAGTGGCTTGGATCATTGGGTCCAGAGAGTAAGGTTAGGGGGTCATACTTTGGCTGGAGGCTAGCAAGTGGAGTACTACAGGGGGCTATTCTGGTTGTGTTCAATATCTTCATCAATGACTTGGAGGAGGGAACAAAGTGCTTGCTCGTAAGGTTTGCACCAAACTGGGCTGAGTGACCAGTCAATACAGTCAAGGAAAGGGCTGCAATCCCAGGGGACCTAAATAGGCTGGAGGGATGGGCCACCAAGAGCTTTGTGAAATTCATCAAGGACAATACAAAGCCTTGCTCCTGGGAAGGAACAATCCCCAGCAAATACATAGGCTGAGGACTGCCTGTCCAGGGAGCAGCTCTGTGGAAAAAAACACTGGAACTGTGGTGGGTAGCAAGGTGACCATGGGTCAGCAGAATCTGCTTGGAAGCAAAGGTGGTCAACAGTCTCCTCAGCTGTGTGAAGAGGCACATGAATTTAGATCAAGTGAAGCGATTATCCCCTTTACTCCTTATATCCCATCTAATTTGCTCCTTTGGATTTTGGGCTTCTCTGTACAGGAAAGGTATCAACAAACTATAGTGAGTTCAGAAGAGTGCTACTATAGCGGTCGATGCTGGACCACTTACACTGTAATGGCAGACCAAGGAGCCAGGGCTTGCTCAGCCTGGATGGTTTTGGGACAACTTAACAGGAGTCCCTCAGCACCTACCAGGAGGTCATCAAGGAGGTGGAACCAGGCTGACAGTCTCTTGTTTTCCCACCATGTTCAACAGGATTAAACTGAGAAAAGCTTTTTCACCATGTCTTCCAGTACAAGTACTGGAAGAGATGGCAACTGCACAAGGTGTGCAGGCAGCCCTCAGAGATTTTCCAGACCCATCTGGGAACAGCCCTGAGCAACCTGATCTGAACAGACCCTGCTTGGAGGAGGAGATTGGACTAGAGCTCTCCTGAGGTATCTTCCAGCCTGAGTTATTCTGTGAGTATCCAGAGGGGACACTTTATGGAGCAAATGGAACATCAGTGTCCTGTTCTCACCATTAAAAAAACCCAAACAAACAACAAAGCAGACAAACGAACAACCCTTCCCTCACCTCAAATAATCCCAAAACCCCCATAAAAGTCCCCAGTGGAAAGGCAGGGGCATGAATAGACCTACAGATCCCCAAAATTGAATGAAGAACCCATTCCTTCTCAAGGGTAGTGCTCCATCCTGTTGCCAGCTGTGCAAAATGAGAAACAAACATAGAGGGGCTCTTTTTGCACCCTGTGAAGAAACCCTTAACAGAGGCGTCTTGCACACCCCCGCTATCTATTCCATAGGCACATACCTTTCTCTGCATGGAGGGTTTTTTTCCCTTTGGTTTGGATGCTTGTTTTATTTTATTTTTAAATAAATTTGATCACTACCATTTGATTTGACAAGAGCTCTGTTCCCTGAGGCCTTTTCCAGGACCATGATAATGTATTAATGTGAGCCCTAAGGAAGAAGGAAATTAATGTGTGTGTATATATATATATGTATATATTTCCTGACTGGGGCTCTGCAAGTTGGGGGCAAGGAACGGGATTTAGTTATTGCAGAGCCCTGCATCTGTGAAGAAAACAGCGACAGAGTGCTAGGGAAGTCAGTCACAGGGACTAAGGATGCATGCTTATCTCATTGCAAAAGAATGTTAGAGAAGGCAAGTGATGCCACAGAAACCAAGATGCAGCTCCTTGTGAATGCTGATCTCATATGCAATTGTGTGTTACTGAACCAGAGTTCCCATGCAGCCCTCCCTGATGTTCCTGCTACCTCCTGTGCAGCTTGAAACATTGCCTCTGTTGGCAAGGTCAGGGTCCTATCATCTGTACTTGTGGACTGGTAAATGCAAACCTAGGAGCTCTATTTATTAGTGAATGAGGAAAAGTAATTTGTCTGTCAGAAGCTAGCTGCACATAGTGGGGCTGGGGTGATAAAGGTGATAACAAACTTTCATTGCAGGGGCAGAGTACCAGTTCAAGAGGAGGCAACGTGTGCAATGACTTCTACAATGGGGAACAGTCATTTATAAGAGTTGCATCTTTGCCCTGGTGGCAACAGTTAAGAGTTTAAGCATTAATAATGTGGAAAGGGTATGATCAGACTTTCCAAATTAAAAATAATCAAAAAACCCTCATGTACTTTTTATCTGGATAGAGCTAAATTCCTTATCACAGTGCTTTATTCATTAGCTGTTTGATGAACCTACACATTGATGGACCTACATGTTGGGTTGCAATGAAATCTGCATGTGGAATTTTCCTCATTTCATCATAAGTAATTTATGTAGTTTCTTGCCATATGGCAATGACAATAGAGTACCTGTGGCCTTCTACAGCTATCAGCACTGAGAATACAAACTGATCAATCATCTGTCATGGTGCTGCTTTCAGGTTTGTCCTATTGCCATGTATATTTTCTGCCTATGTACATTTCCTGCTGATATGCAGCAGTGTACAGAAGATAGAGAGAATGCAGATCATGCTTTCAGGCCTTTTCACATTGCTGGGGAGAGCTGCTATTGCCAAACATTCACCATTAACCACTGAGATTTATTTTTTTTTCCTTGACTTGAAGCAATGTCTGACTTCCCCCAGGAAAGCTCTTGATGTGAAAGCCAAAATGGTCATGTTTCTACAGTACAGTATTAAAATGATCAAAGAAGAAATACAGTGTTATCTGCCAGGTATTTCTGTAGTACTTACCCCAATTTCAGTTTTTCAGTCTCACAGAGAACAACCTTTGAACCTGTATTATTGTTCTTCCTGCCTTATTCCAGAGATAGATGTAGTGGCACTATTCATCTATTGCAACTGCTCTCTAACATACCAGCTCCAGTCAGATGAGATTGTCCAGCTGGGAATTTTTCCCAGGTTAGGTCCAATGTTATGCCATCAATTCAGCAAAGTAGATTCTGCCATAGATGAAGGTCACTTCGCAAGATAAATTCAATGCATATTTTTCTTTTTGTTAGGTATGGGTCCTCTTTCTTGAAGTATTGTCAACATTAAAGTGAAAAGGTCATTGAAAAGAAAAAGCTCCTGAATAAGATCCTACTAACTGGTTCTTAGACACTCACATGAATTCACCAAAACCTCATATAGATCCCCTGATACTGACCTATATGTGCTGCTTCTGGCAGGCACGTTTTCTGTTCCTTATTACTGGCATTTTGGGTCTCTCATCTGAACTGTAATTCTATCTTCCAATTCAGAAATGCACAGCTCTTCAAGTCCCATTGTAACAGTACTCTAGATAATAGCCTCATGAATGGTGCATTATATCTGGATTTACCTCTTTGAGCATTAAAGTCCAATGACCTGATGAACCCCTGTAAGAAAATATTTGTTAACAAGTGATACTCAAGTAATTTGTTTGATTAAGGAAGTTAGTTTTGTATTCTGCAGCAGAAGAGAATACTCTGAAATAGATTACTGTGAACTAGAAACATTGCAGGATTTTCCAAACTGAAAAAATTATTTCAGCTGAAAGTCTGTATACATTAAGTCATTCCTATTTGCCATTGACAGACTGATTGCTGTCCCCAGGGCTCAGTGGGTCCTCTGTAATTTATGTCTGGAGTTCGTAACTTAAGGAAAGAATTTTCAGGTATTCACATAAAAATATTGCTATTCTGTCTGTATGTAAAGCTCAAAGATCTCTGGTTTGTTAAAAAAAAAACAAACAAACCAAAGCCAAACAAAAAATTTTGGTTTAATGCTTTCTTTTCTTTTTTTTTTTTTTTTTTTTTTTTTTTTTAAATTTTTTTTTTTTTTTNTTTTGTGTTTATCTGGATTGTTGTGGTATTTGCCTTACAAATGCAACATTATCCACAGACTCTTAATCAGAACATGAAGGGATCATTTTATCTCCTGTGCTACTTTTTGTGCTGTGTTTCTCAAGGCTTCTATTGATTTATTTTTTTAATACAAATAACTTAAGAGGATTTAATTTTAGTTGTTGCAAAGCTATTACCTTTGATTTGAAGAGTTTTAATTGTGATTGTTCTTGAATGCTATATTGGAATTTCTTGTAGGAGCTCACGATATTTCTAGTTTTAAATGAATTATGTGTGTTTAAAAATATTAAAAGATTTTTATTAGATATATATCTCTTAAATATTTTTAGGGTTATACTAGAACTGTATGAAGATTCTCAAACTGTCAACTGCTTTTTGATGAAATTATTAATAGACGTGTTTCAGATGTACTGATATTTTTCATGATAGCCTTCCACAAACAGTCTTGTGAACAAATCTATTGATAATGATAGTAATTAGCACTGAGTAGTCTAAGGATAAAGGCTATGAACATATGTTTAATGACACTGGCATGTGTTTTAAAAAAAAAATTGAAAATATATCCATTTTCATAGATTTCTGAGACAACTGGTTGTGTCCTGCAGCCATATGGAGAAGCATATAGTGCTTGAATTGCAGGGAGATGTATAACTACCGATATAACTGGTTTTAATGATATAAGTGCATTTCAAAGTTGTATAGAAAGCTTTCATTGGTTCTGCATAAGGATTACATTTCTTAACCATTTTATGGTCCAGTAACTATGGGATGTTTTCAGAGGAGGTCTCCCCTTTGCCTTTTCAGCTAGGTCTAATTCAAATTACACTATTGTTCTCTAGAATCCTTATTCCTACAGGATAAAAAAAGCATGGACTTCTTGTAGGATATCAGAGAGTTTTAAAGCTGTCCTCCACTAATGTTTGTATAATTTCAATATTATCAAATACAACTCCACTACAGTTTCAGGTATTTCAGTTTTTTTCAGTGTGATTTACCTCTGAAATAAGATATCCCTTTATAGTAAACAAAGTTATTGAAATATGTTCTGCTATATTGAGAAAATATTTCTAGAGCTTGCTTCTCTTCATGTATCCAAGTCATCAGTCGACACTCTTGTCTAGTGTTGAGGGGCTTTCAGTCTCAAGCAGGCTAAGGAAACATGGTGATTCCTGTAAGAGGCACGACATGGTCTGCCGACAGGATGGCTATCCTGTGCAAACAACCAAACATGCAATTACAGCTGCACTGGTAAATGGGCATAACAAAGAATGCTGTTGTGGTTTAATGCCAGCTGGCACGTAAGCACCACACAACTGCTTGCTCACTCTTCCCCCATCCCAGTGAGATGGGGAGGAAAATCAGGAAAAAAAAGTAAAACTCGTGGGTTAAGTACAGTTTAATAACTAAAATAAGATAGAATAATAACAATAATAGTAATAAAATACAATAATAATAGCAGTAATCATGAAATCATTAAGGCTGGAAAAGACTTCTAGGATCATCAAGTCCAACCTTCATCCCAACATCTCCCTGAATAATGAAAAGGAATATAACAAAAAGAGAGTAAAATAAAACCTGAGAAAAGACAGGTGCTGCACAATGGCCCAGCAACATCAGCAATCAGTGTGTCAGGTCTCCACAGAGTCTGTGCCACTGACTGCTGGGGTGGGGACCAGGCAGCCTGAGTGTAAACCCAGCGGCTGTGCTCTCCTGCCCCAGGTAGAAGGATGATTATCTGAAGGATGCGAGGGGATAGCACTGATAACTGAGAGCTCTCACATCTGAGATTGCCTCAAGTGTACGTGCTTCTTTTGCTAACTGCTCAGGCAGTGTCAATGTCTCTGCCCTACAGTCAGCTTTCTTGGATGAGGCACCAGGGACAGGCAACCTCAAGTATGGACTTACATGTACTTGGGACTGTATCCAGAGCCAATGAAATATGGCAATCTCTAGTAGATGATTGAGGTGGAAGAAGAGCACCCGAGGTGGGACTAATGCGACATAGAAGCAAATGATCCAGTCTTCTTCCACCCCACAACTCCCCCAAATACTAAGGTTTTACCTTAGGAGAGTGAAGAGCTTTGCACCAACTCTCTTTGTTGCATCCCTTATCCATAATGCAGTTACAGATTAAAAGGAAAGTAACTGGAAAATAATTAAGATAATTTTCTGAAATGCTATTGGTTTTTTATCAACCGAGGTAGCTAAGGCCTTATTTCATGGCTCACTGTAAAAACTGCAGGCACTGGTACAGTGCTGTGCAATAGCCTTCTTGGGGTACTGGCTCATTCCGGGTTTGCAGTCAGAAGCATGACCTGCAAAGTTGCCAATGTCAGTTCTGGGGCACTCTAGATTTCACCTGAAGTGTCTTACAGCCCAGTACAGCCTAAATTCTGTCTTTTTTTTTTCCTAAAACTTTTTTTCCCAGACTCCCACAGCATTTCTGAGTGCCTGACCCTTTCGAATGCCAGAAGCAGTGCTAAGGTAGAAAGCACCTCTATGGGATTGTTTAAGTGAATTGCAAAGACACCCACCCTGGTAAGGCTTCCTAGAATGGCCTGGAGATCCCATGTACTGAATCAGGTGTGGACAGTGCAGAAATGCAAGTTTTCCAGCATTATCAGTCAGGGAATCCTGGGTGTGGGACAGGGAAGCTTTCAAGTGTAAAGGTCCCATTGCAGGCAGGTGTGGTGGTGTTGCTCCCACAGTCTGCTCCAGCAGCAAGGCAGCCACTCAGGTGCTGAGTGAGTGCTCCAGGATAGACCCTCTCTATCCTAGTTGAAGGCTGGAAATCTAACGTACACACTCTTCCTGCCTCCCGTTTCAGCAGTTGTTTTAGAATGAAGGTGTTGCTGTTGTACTACAGGTTTGGAGTCAAGGCTCCAGGGATCTCAGTCTTTTTGCTCCATCCTCTTTCTCTCTGTCCTTCCCTTTAGTGTCCCCAACTCAACCTTTTGCTCCTGAACATTGCTTTCTTGAAACAGAGTTGAAAGTTACTGTCCTAAAACACACAATCCTTTTGGTGAGCTATGTCCTGTGCTCTATATACTTTCAGGGACAACTTCCTCAGAGCAAGGTGTTATTTAATCCCAATGTTTGGTGGGGGTGGGAGAGGGGAATAATAAGGGACTGTTTTACATAACAAAAGCTCTCCAAATGTTAGTTTTATCTGAGTGCTTGCATCCTTGGGAAATCAACTGTCCCTCTTAGCAGCCCCCTTTCCTTCAAGGCTGTGACTTTTATTTTTATAGGAGCATTTTGTCTCAGTGCCAGCCATTACCATTCTCCTGTGGTTAGAGGCTTTGACAATATCAGTGGGCTCGCTGTTGTTTCAAAGGCAGCATATTAAGGCAAAGGGCATCTCACTGTTTCTGAAGAGCAAGCTACTGTGCTATCTGTAGCTCCTATTTACTTTCCTGCTTAAGTGCAGTTACTGTCATTTTGAAATGACTCCATGTTTTCATACAGCAATCTTCTTGACAAGAAGCGAATGCATAGCATGCACAGGATTTATGGATTCCTACAGAGCAGAGCCGCATCCCTCAAACATATTAACCCCCTCCTTCACTGAATGCCAGCAAGCAAAGGCCGAAAATCCAAACGTCTTTTTACTGCAGCTGCCTTTTGCTAAGTTTAGTGTACCACTGAGAAACTGTAATTGCAGCTGACCTTTTGATCCCAGAGAGGCTTTTTTTTCCCCTCATACTTCTTATCCTTGATTATGAAAGTAAAATGTGTGTATTCTAGGACAATCTCAAAACTTTTAGGAAACCTCTGAGATGCAGAGCATTAGTGCAGATATTTGCTCCTACATTAGAAAAGCTATATTTTCTCTTTTATGTTCATCGTATTGTTTGTGCTCTGTGAAACATGTTATCTAGGTATTTAGTGGATTTTTTGTTGTGTATATGTGTTAGCATCAGTAAATTAAACTCTTGTTGCGTCTTGTGTTGCATGTGATAATAGCGAGAGGATAAAAATTGATTTCCTTCTTTTCTGTAAGCTTGACTTTAACACAGATACAGAAATTTATTTTTGCATCTTTTACTCTTCAGTTTCTCCACTGATAGTATTTAACTTTTTCTTAGTTTAAGAGATTCCTAGGATATGCATTTGCTGGAATATAGGTGTACTGAGGGCATACACTCACTTTATACGTGTTTGTCTACCTGTAGCTCTGATAAGTACCCTTACTTAAATTTGTTGGGTTTTTGCTTTTATGTAAATAAAAGTACACATGAGTGTGTGAAGGTCTCAACTGTGACCTTACATACGTCTGTGATGCTTAAGTATGAGAACAATTGTGTTTGTTGCAAGATTTAATACATTATATCACAAACATGGGATTTTCAGAAGAGCTTCCATTGGTGTAATCTTTGCCTCTGTCAAAATACTAGCTGTGCATTTAAAACCCATCTATGCGGCTCAATATTGTTTAAGCTTCAAAATAATTAAAAAAAAAATAAAAAGGATAAATTCAACAATGTTTGCTTTGCAAAAATATAGATATTTGTGCTTTGCACCAATACTAGCTAGTTTCTGCCATGGAAGAGTTAGTTCTGTAGAAAGTAAGGTATATTTCTGCTAACTTTTAATTGAATCTTTTAAATTTGAATCTGACAAAAACTTGTTAATACAAATGTGTTTCCCACTGCGCTACCCCAAAGATCAAAATCCAGTTGTCACTGAATGGTGGTTCTTCCTTGACTTCCCTCTCTGCTTTTGGCTTTTGAATAGACACTTAGAGTATCTTTAGAGGTGTACACTTTTGTTCACATTTTGGGGGATCTGGGCATATGTCAGTGTGTCCTAGTTTTAGGAACCGTTGAAGAAGTGAGGACTTGATGACAAATGCCTTGTTTTTAGCCAGATGGCTTAAGTCAGCCCTGATTCAAGCCTTGCTGAGGTAAAATGCAAAAAATACTGTTTTTTTAGGACATCAGAACAAGTAATCAGATTAAAATATTTTGCCTGGATATGAAGAAATTCTAAAAAGAAGCTTCATGAATCCTTAGTCAATATATTCTGAGAACACCCAAAGATGGCACTTTAGAAATGGGTGTGCATTGCTTTTGTTTCAAATGAGCATGAGAAGATAATGTGGAGTCCATCTGATTTATGCTAGTTATGGGAGAACAGATAGTACCTGGTTTGATGTAAACCCTGCTGGAACAAAGCTTTAAGTCCACAGTGACTTTTTATGAGTGTCAGTGGCTGTATCAAAAAGGGAATTTTGAGATTACACAAACACAGATCTGTTTTTAGGGACCCTGTTCCTCTCCCCTCCTCTTTTAAATAAAGTCCTGACCATTCTGTGTCATACTTCTTTCTTTCACAGGGCAATTCCTGTTCAAAGTAACAAAATTATTTACAAAAATTTAACTGAGACACTGACAGTAAATTTGATCAGAATACTCTTAAGTGTCACTTGATAAATAATTTGTATTCATAGCTATACGATCATTTTCTAGCCAACTGTGCTCTTTAAATGAAAGTTTTTTAAAAATAAAATCTCTAATGAAGATTTATGGAGAAAGTAAATTCTTAAAGTATTTGTTCGCAATTTATGAGCAGCAGAAAATGCAGTACAAAAACATTTCCTTGTGTAAATAAATATACTTTGCGTTTAGCAAGAAGATTGTGATCAGTGATTTTTCTTTTAAAGTAAGTGTTTAGATAATTTATTTTACGTAGGCTGTCTGGATTTGATAGATAGCAGCTGTATCATAATTTCTCAAAAGTGTAATAGAAGGTCTCTCCCAGCTGGAATGTTTGCCTTGGGAATAAGTTTTGGGAGGTCACTATGAAGAGTGAGTTTACAAATCATGTGTGAATAACTGTGTTTTTGGTGAAACTCTGGTAAATATTTGGACATGCTCTGTGATTTATTAAAATCACTTATGTGAGAAAACTTATATTTGTGTGATTAAAGAAAAAAACCCATCATGCTCTATCACTGGTGGTATGTTGGGGTGAGAAAAGCATGAAGACTATACAAGTTGGTAGCTAATTAAAAACCATTGGTTTCAGAGTGGTAAATCTGAATGCTGGCTCTCTGAAAGATCAGAATATAACAATTTTGCCATTTACATAGAAGTACTGAGATGAAGTGCTATTTTAAGTTTTGTGAAGGGAATGAAGTGTAGAATATAGTTTTACACTGAGAGATGATTACATTGATGTAGAAACAGGGGACTCTGCATCTTCATTTCTTGCTTGTTTACAAAATGTTGCTTATGTTCTACATTAGAATTCAGCTCCTATCTTCTGCCTTTCTGAGTGTCTGTGGTTTAATCATTAAATACACAGAAGAACAGCAACTAACTACTATAATTTGCCTGAGGAAGGAGTTTGCAATGAAGAGAGTCTAGAGCCAAAAACTGTGTCTCCACTGACATCATGGGAATTGCAGTCTAGGCTAGAAAATGCCACTGATCACAAGGTCATGTAAGAGATTCCTTATCAGACATGTTGTCCTTAAATCTCCCTAACTCCCCAGCCAGCTTTAGAACTGCAAATTACATTATTTTGCTTTAAAATCTGAAGAAAAAAATATTTCCTGCTAGCCTGCAGATAAAAATTTTGGGTGAGGAAAAAAAGAACAGCTGCAGCTAAGCTCTACTTAATAAACCAAGTAAGTCTTGGTTAGATGGAAAGTCATCTTTGGATATACAGATGTATATGTACAAGACTCAACTTGAGAGGAATGTTTAGTAAACTGGATACTGGGAAAAGTTGAGAAATGTGTTGCTCTGACTACCTGATCATGTTTTTGGTTTGTTGTTTGTTTTTCCCTCCAGCCTGTTGAGATTTTTAACTGGGTTTAAAATGAAACTATAGATGAAACTAGTTTCTCCTTGTACCACCCCCTGCATGTATCAATATTCACACCTTATACTATGTAGAAGCTTATTATTTTATGATGATAAATAAAGAGTATAGTAGTGCACTAAAAACAGGCCACTCTTTATCAATTTTCTGTTACTGTTTTGCAGTGCTGATCATAGCAGGTGATGGTTGCATCAATTCAATCGTACTCATTTTTTGGTAGCTCCTTGATTTCTTATTCCTTTTAATACAGCTTCACTCAAGCATTCTCCTTGTTTCTTCAGACTCTCCTGAGCTTTACCTATATTTTCTAGAAAGCTGATAGTGCTATAGGACAGGAATTCTCAATTCAATCTCTTGAGTTTGTTTTAGAAGTGGGAGCCTGTAAAGGTAGCAAACCAATTCCATGCACACTTTAGGGTCTGACACACCTGTAAGAGGCAGATTGGCTTGTTGGTGTAGCAAAAGTTATGTCAGGACTACAATAAATCTTAACTTTAAAGGTACGTCTTTGAATTTGTGCCTCTATTACACAATATCCTGGTAAGAAAATTTAGGATATAATCATACGGATTCATAATTTTAAAGCTGTGCTACATGTTCAAGTTATGAGTAGTTTGGTGATAGGCCTTTCAAAAATTCTTTAAATAATCACACCTTAATTTTCTGTTGAGACAGAAGCGGGTTACAGTACTATGTTTGTTTAGGCTATAAGTCATATCATATACTTGTCACTGGCAGGTTCAGTGGAAGGCAGTCTGTTCTTTCAGGCTATGTTAGATAAAAATGGGAGCTGCTGTACTCAGCATCCGTGAAAATAGGGACAGTTTCAAATTATCTGCTGACATGTTGAAAGCCATTGAAAGAGCAGGTCTCCAGGCTCCTGGAGGTTAAAGGGGAGTCATGAACAGTGGAAGTTAGAGAGATGTGAACAGATCAGTTTTTTTCATAAGACATTAACTTAAAACAAATATTTCAGATGCATGGAATAAATAAAATGATATATGAAAAATAATAGAGATCATAAGATGATTACTTTCTCAGTATTTAATTTTTGAATGTCAGTCCAGCTGTATTCTGCTTGTGTCTGTCCCTTTAAATACAAGAGATGTCATTAGGGCAGTCTGACCTTCCAAGAAGGGAAAGCAAGTGCACAAAGGGTTTTGGCAATAACACTGACAGTGCATTTTACTGCAATACAGAATATTATCTGTTACAACCTTAATGAGAAAGGTAGATGTTTTATGTTCTCCATGACTGTTTGGGCTTCCTGATGTGAAGGTAATCTTAATTTCAGATTGAAAGGAAAATTGAGATACATTTTTTTCACCTTGTGAATTGCATCCCATGCACTCTACTGTTGAACTCAGGACTGTAGTTTCCTAACGTCATTGTAACCTTGTCAATGTTGTTTGCAAATACATAACTCCTATGGGCTTTGCTCTTTGAAGTGTTCTGACTCACTTTTAGTGTGAGATCAGGTAAAACACATTTTAGCAGGTTTTTATTCTACCTTTGTCACAAATCCATTCATTAGCTGAACTAAACATTGAAAAGATACCATATACAAAAGGCAAAAATACCATTTGCTTGGTGATAATTACTAGTGTTCATTTTCCCACTTAAGTGATAGGGCACATCACACTGTTGCCATAGCAACCCCGATTCTGTCCCATTAACTGCCTAATGTGAATTTATGAATGCAAGTTTCAATGTGTGGAAAGTGGCTCAAAATAGGGAGTGATTCATCATGTACAGCACAGACAGCTGAGTTGCAGGGTAAGTCAGGGCTGTCTGATTTGGTTTGCAGTCTTAAAGTGGTATGCTGTGATGTAGGTATCCAATTAAAATGAACCAACTTTATATTTAGTGAGATTTAAAATGGCAGTTGAGTAGCTGTTTTAATTTTTGAAACGTTCTGTGCTGCATTGCAACACTTTAAAATATACTATTTTTTTTACTGAATACCGTGGAAGATACTTACTCTTTTATAATGATTTGACTGAGATTTGAGACACTTCAAAGGTGAAACCCATTTCAAGTTAGGCTGCTATTGCTGAATATTCCTGAATGGGAATGCTGTAATGGGTTTACTCCCATACTTCAATTAGTATTTCTCCTCATTTACACCTCAAGAAAACAAGCCTGTGAATAAGGAGCTGGAAAGATCTCTGGGTTCTAATCTTGGCTGTCCCATATAGTACTTGTATGATTTTGCAGTAAATAATATTTTTCTGGTCTGTTTCTCCTCTAAAATGGGGCAAAAAAAACCCCAAAAAACCA
>VZZY01014484.1:215666-241331 GCA_013400335.1 Eurystomus gularis | reverse complement strand
ACCTCTTGGATTATTCCCTCTGTACTGTCTTGTATTCCCAGGAGATACCTGGGAGGTTAAATTCCCCCACAAGAACAACGGCAAGTGACTGCAACAAGTCACGACAACGGCAAGTACACTGACTGTATAAACTTCAGGAAATTAAGATGCTTAACAATCTGGCCCAATACTTGGTGAAGCCACCAGGCAAATTCCTATGACTGAAAAGTGTTTCATCAGCTCCCCAGTTCTGAGGTTGACAGGGTTATGTCACTCAGATTGTTCGTGTTGTGAACTCCTTACTTAGCACTGCTCTAATTACCTGAGAATTTAAATACACTTCTGCTGTTAAATATACCAAGAAGGTGTCATGCAGCAAAGCTGAGAGCTGGTTTTAATATCAGAACATGGTTCAGATTCACTTCTGCGCTTTGTTCTAACTCTCAAGTGGTTTCAACGATCTCAGCTTTTTCACAAGGATGAATTCAGGTCAGAATCTTGTAGTTTAATGTTTTAATGTGTCAGCTACAAAGCATATGATTTAAATTGTGTCCTTAATGATAACGCTGATTTTGATTTTATGTGCAAGAAAGGTATTTATTTTTACAAGGTGTTTGTTATGTTTGAACTTCCTTTTAAGATGGACACTTTTTGACATAGTGTGTTTTTCCTTCCCTCTCCTTTCATTGAATGGACCTTCATTCATTTCTTCTCTAGATCTATACTTCAGATTAAATCATCTTTAGCAACATCGAAACATTTCAGCAAGTAGTAGGACTTGTTTGTCTTCTCCTGTCTTTTTCTTTCACCTCTGTGTAACCAAGATGGATTCAGTAGAGCTGGTCCTGACAGGTAAATAAGGCCCATTCCCACTGTGTCATGACTCTGACTCATGCATTTATCTGAGCTTGGGACCTTGCAAAGCTACTTGAAAATGGAAGTGGCTCAACCTGAGCTTCAGTATATCATAGCACACAGTGTGCTGATAAGCGTAATTTGCCTGCGTAACAATCAGGGACAGAAGTCTGAAGCAAACTGGAGGTACATCAAGAACCTTGGGTGGGATTTGTGTGACCAAATATAGATGTCAACAGTGCAAACTTCTACATCGCATGCAATTGTCTATACTCCCTCTGTAATCAGTGGAAAAAAAACAGGCGCTCCTAGAACAAGATTCATCACATGTTAAGGTATATGTCTAAAGCAGCTGAGATGCACCGTGTCTACAGGTGCCTATTTTTCTTTAGCGGGTATAAGGAGAGCTTATGGTGACTAGCTTAGGCATAGACATCAAAAATACCTGTGTAACCACATTATATTCCTTTCTGTGACTTGTATTCTCTTCCACTCTTTTTTGATTTTATTATTCTAGCTTGTTGCATTTTCTGTGGGAGGATTATGTCATGTGTATGTTAGAAATATCATACAGAGTATGAACTTCCTAAATCCTGAACAATGCTTAAATAGAATAACATTCCTGTGCAGTACTTACTTGGAGGATTCAATGGCTGTCTTACGAGGCGTTCCACATTTATCCACTTTGGGTGAAGTTGCTCTGTTTTGAAGACCAGCCAACGGACTCTGAACACAAGGGGAAGTTTCAACCTGGAACCAAGTTAAATCCTGGTCTTCTTAAAGAGACCCTTAGTCCTGCAAGCTTGTATATGGCCATAATTTACATGTAAATTCACTCAGTTTTGTTCAAATGAATAAAGCTACGTGCTTTTAGTGCTTATGCAGTGAATGTTGATATTTTCTAATACAAAGATGAAGTTCTTTTTTTCTTTGACTTTCTAAAGCCTCCTGTCTTTCCTGAGAATCCCCACTGTAGAGTCACCTTCTGTTTCCTAGCTTACTGTGCCATAAATGAAACAAATCAGGAGCTGGGCAGGCTGGGAGCTGATACTTTTTCTCTATATTTTTTCATCATATCCATTGCTCTTTGATGGGAGACTGAACCAACCAGAAGAGGGACGGCCTTCCCTTATGGGAAGGAGGTAAAAAGGACAGATCTGGAGGGAGTTTTGCCAAGTCTGATTTTACAGTGTGAAGGCTTTCCATAGGCTTTTTTTATGGCCTGTGCAGAAAAAGCTTTCTCCTAGAGGACCAGTTGAAGTTAGCTGCTGCTCTTAAATCATCCTCTTCAAGCTCTAAATTTGAAAGCGAAGCCTGGAACCAAAGCATCAAACTGCATTACTTTCTTAGGGTAACAACTGGTACTAACAGAGAGCTTGACTGGATACCAGTGTAGGCCTTAGGCACTGTTGTGACTCTCTTTCAAGTGCAGCATGTCCAGCATGACAGCCCCACTTTCCCGTCCTCCCTGAATATGTAATGTTCTTAATCTGGAGAATGAAGGGAGGTCGCGTTTAGATTTGTGCTCTGCCTCAAGCCCTTCTCTAGCTAAACAGTGCTGAAAAAGTTAAGTATTCACCAGTAAAAGCTGGGGAGAATTTACCAACGTACTGATTGGTAACCCTTTTCTTTCTTTTCTTTCTTTCTTTCCTCTTTCTAATAGTGGAAACTCCACCCCCACCTTACCATGCAAGAGAACCTCCAGGAACCCACAATGGGCGGTCAATGGATGCAATAGCTGAAAGTCAACTAGTGCTGTCCTTGCCCAACGGAGGTAAATCTGCTGATGGAGAAGCCGAAAGTAAATAACCGTTTGTACTATTCTTCAAAGAAAAACTGTTAAGCAAAAAATTGTTATTTGAACAAGAGGGTTCAGTGATCTGTAGTAACAGGTTATAGACAGTTCTACAGCAAGACTGTGTACTAGACCCATCCATTAACTAGCATAATAGATTGATTTAAGAATTCAGTGAATTATGTGTAAAGTTAGAGCATTTAGACCTTATATGCATCTGTGGACTATTACAGTTAGAAAGCTGTTAATGAAAGCAAACACTGTTATCTATTGTAAAGACAAACTTATCAGATCAAGGATAGTGAGGCAATATAACACACGAGCACTATCAATAGCACTATCAATATCAGAACTGATTTCTTTATCACCTTCAATTCTGGGTTTCAAGTGCTTTAAAGCCTTGTGGTTGGGACCTTTCTTACTATCATCTTTGTATTCATGTTACATGACTGACTGGCTAGAAAAGAAAAGGGTATGTTCTAGTGAAGTACAAAGAGATTTTTACAGAAGGCCAAGATTTTTGTTCTCATAAAAGAGTGCTTTAGTGGAAGAGGGCATGGGTGATCAGAGTAGAAGTGTCTGGGATCCTCCTTGCTCCACTCAACTTCATGACCTCTCCAGCTGCCTCCAGACTAGTAGTGCCAGGTGATGCCTCCACCATTAAAAGCCCATTGCTGCAGAGCAGCAAGGGGAAATGGAATTTCTCTGCTGGGTTTTCCTTTGGCTTCCTGCTACTGCAAAGGAAAAATCACCATTGTTCTTTTAGTCCAGCATATTGTAGTCCTAAATAAATGTCTTTATGGCGTAAGGACTGAGCACTGTGCACACACAAGCACATTAAAAAAATAATGCCAGCCTTCTGAAACAGTGAGGAACATGTGAGTATCACAAAACTGGAGCAGAAGGAAGATCAGGGTGATAGTGCTGATTACAGATGGGTACGCAGAATGGCCAGATAATAACTAGTTATCAGACACCAATACTTTTACATAAATTGTCAAGATACTTTAATCTTTTTACCATAGTTTACCATCCCTGATCACTGCCTGAGTGAATATTTGTTGGATGTTTATTAGAGGTTATGCACAGAGGTGCTCTCGGGGCACGGGGGCTCACATGCCTGTGATGGACAGGCAGGATAAGGTTTCCCACTAATTCCTGTAGGACCAATGAGGCTTAGAGATTCTGTTACATTTTTCAGCCTGTCTGAGTTAGAAAACCTGGGCAGGGGTAGATCTAAAAGAAATGACCTTGCTGATATTTCTGCTTATGGTCCCACATGGAAGCGGAAAGCCCTAAAGCATGCAAAAAACTTGAGGGAGTGATTGATTACTTTTGAACTTCAGAGTTTGGAATTAGGCTGAAGGCTTGGCTCAGTTTTGACTTGCTTTGAGCCCATCTGTCATCCTTAGCTCCTGCTGATGTGCAGAGCAGATGTATCCCTTACTATTTTCAGTGTTGAGATTGAACCTCGGTTCAGCAAGGAATGTCAGCATGTGCTTAATTTAATGCAGTGGAGTTGTCACTTTTAAGAACAAGTGGGACTCCTCAGAGGCTTAGAGTTAAGCTGGTGTACCAGCCCTTTGCATATCTGGGGCTTCAGTCATAAAATTAAGAAGAAACAGAAGCTGCTGTTGAGATAAAGCGTGACAGAAATGACTGTTCAGATGAAGACCCGAGGGGGTAGGAGTGGGAGGGAGGAAAGAAAACAGAGAATGATTGTTTAAAAAATACTACTGAGACCTGAGCAGCTGATGAATTTATTTTCCTGCAGACTTTCGGCCTGTTTGCTATGAGGAACCCCAACACTGGTGCTCAGTTGCCTACTATGAACTCAACAACCGGGTTGGGGAAACTTTCCAGGCTTCCTCTCGAAGTATCCTTATAGATGGATTTACAGATCCCTCAAATAACAAAAACAGGTTCTGCCTGGGACTGCTCTCAAATGTAAACCGCAACTCTACTATAGAAAACACAAGGAGACACATAGGAAAAGGTAAGAGGAAATCCCTTCTCCTTGGAAATATTCAGAGCTTGAAAGAACCATACATTGCATTAGCAAACCTAGCTGATTTGTCAGATGTGCTTGTCTTAAAACCAAAGCGCTGAGATTACTTCTGAAATAGAAGAAAAGCAGCTGATTCTTTTCTGACTGGATAACAATCAGCAGAGTAGCTCCTTACAAAAGCTATTTACTAGGCCAGCGAAGGGAAAAATGATGTTTGTAGTTGTGTGTTCTAATTTAGCAGTATGTATTTTCATTTTATTTATTAGAGATTCTGACAGCTGGGAATATTGCCATTGAAATGCCACTAAAAGGATAATTGCCGGTGCCTCAGGGCTGGTTCTCCTCCCACCAAATAACAAAGGGAGACGGATTAAACACTTAGTAGTTGACTTACTTGGCTGAAGAACTCTACCAGAGTTGCCTTTGTAGCTTTTCCCCCCCACCAGCCCAATTCTCTGCCTTGTCAACTTCTCGCCAGTAAAACTAAGTCTTGGATTCTCCCTCCAGCGATTCTCCTTGTATGCTCCATATATGCACACATGTACATATACCCTGTGGACGCAGGATCATATGCTACTGGTAACAAGACCAAGGACACCTCACCTGGGCATGCGTGGCTGCACACACTCCATCCCAGCTCGCTAAGGCTGTGTATTGCCTGATATTCTCCCAGCACTTACTGTTGTTTGTGGCAGTGAGTCAGAAGCCCTGTACTGGCCACTTCTCTGTGCAGATGAAGCTTTACCTGTTCTGGTACATCCAGTCTAGACTCATTGTCTTGCCAACCCAGCCTCTCACCAGTAGCTGCCTGGGAATGGATTTCCCACTGGGCTAATTAACTCTAATTGTTCCACTCCTATTATCTTGTCAACCTCACCTCATTTCCCAGGCCTAGAGCAGTATTTTAATTGGCTCTTGATAGTCTAGTGTTGAATGACTGAATACGAGGAAGCTCTGAGACAAATGGAACACAGTTTTTAGAAGCAACAGTGAACCTGAAGGCTAGTGCAGGAGATGTTGTAGTTAGCTCTTGCACTTTTCTCCAGAAGGGAAAGCACTTGTGTTGCAGATGCACAGTGTGAAGCCAGTGTGATGCTACAAGTGTCTGTCATAACAGTTCGTTGTGAGGGGTGGAAATTTGTACATCTAGTTCTAGCTTATTCAGAAAATAAAACAAAGCTTTTCCATCAGCATAAGCTGTCAGAGGCATGTAGAAGAAAGCTGAGACCAGCCCTAAAAGGAGAATGACAAAAGATCCCGGCCAAAGCTGTCATTTGTTACATCCTGTAACTTTCAGCCCAAAAAGAGGAAGAGACAGAAAAGAAAGAACATGAGGTAAATGCTAATGATCCTCATCCATTCAAATCTGAAGATCTGTCTTCATTGATTAAAAGTCCTTTAAAGTCTTACACTAAGAATCTGCCCAAGGGAAGGGAGCAGGTTGCCCAGAGAGGAGCTTAGTATATCACAGATCCTTAATTTTACTGCTCTTCCCTGTTTATGCAAATCCTAAAAAAACATGTTTGAGTAGAGTAGAAGTGGCACCAGTACAGGCCTGCAGAAGAACTCAGAGCAGCTTGAAAAGTGCGTAGTTCAAAGGCTTGCTGGACAGATGAAAGCTACTGAAATGGATACAATTGTCACATGTTAACAGGGGAGAAAAAAGAGTGGGTAAACAAGATTAGCTCAGCAGGATAAGGATATGTGATTGAATTGTCATGTAGTGTATCAGCGTGAAACGGTTTCCTGGAAATACCACATCAAAGCTAAAAACAATCCAGAACACAATGCAACATCTACTAGCAATTGGACCTGTTTCAGCAGTTCAGGCCTCAAGGACAAAATAGGGACTTAGGAATGTCAAAGAGATGTGGATGCCTAGAGACTGCTGAACTTCCAGTTTCTGCAGAGAGCAATGAAATCCCACTAAAACATATGGACCCTTGATTTAGTCTTCTACAAATATGTATTCAGCTGCTTGGCTTCCTTGAGGGTGCTTGTCTTGGGTGAATGAATACCAGAAGAATGGAAATGCACACTGACATTTCATTACCACTGCATTTATTGCCTTTAAAAAGTCCACAAGAAAAAAGCGAATTGTAGCCTCTCTTTCAGAGGTGACTTTGGTGGTTTTGTTGGTATAGTACACAGTTTGGGAAATGCATTTTAAAGTATTCATTTTTTTTTCAGTTGAGTTACTCAATACACTCCAAAAATCCAGCCTTTAGAATTTTTCACCTTAGCATCCAAAGTGTGGTCACCCTAAATCAGTAGCCGCATCTGAAGATTTGAAGTGTGATGAACATTTATTTCCTTATTCTTCTCTCCTTACCCTGTGTTCTCACTCTGTTTATTTCAGAAAGTTATATGGACTCCATCAAGGTCAGCTAGGACCTTCATATGTTTTCAGTCCTTCCCTTTTATCCATCTCCACAGAAGAGAAAGGAGACGTAGGTCAAGTAATAACAGTCACAATGTGCAACACTCTATAATGTCTCGTGGAGTTGTACTGGAGCTGACGACTGGTCTAATGGAGCTCCAGTCCCGTGTTCCCAGTGCAGTACTAGCGTGTCCTCTGAGCCACGCCCCCCTGCCACTCACTTCTAATTTGAGATCTCGTGGGTGCATAGAAGTAAAAGTCAAGTGATGGCTTGAAGACAGACTTTAAGGTTCCCATCTGAGTCACCTTGGAAGTCTATGGGAGAGCGTATTTTTCCCAGATTCCTTTCCCACTCAACCTGCTTTTCCCCAAGCCTTTAGAGGCTGGTTTTGTCCTAAGGATGTGCTGCTGCCCCTTGCTGTCGTGACCACAGAATGATGAACAGACTGGGAATATGGAACCAGTCTTTTTTGTATGAAAGACAACAGAAATAAAACTAATTACAAGTGAATTATTAAAGCATAGTTATCACTAGCTTTGCAGGCAGTCCGCTGAGACTCTGTGAACATGGGCATTTATATGTAAGGGTTTGAATTCCCTACTTGGGAATAGAGAGGAGAATTTTCTTTTTATTTAGTGATGGTTTTTATGAGGACAAATAACTGAGTTCTTCCACCTCTCTTGGCCATGGGAGGGGTTCGTCTTACCTAATCTAGCCATGGGAAGGGTGAATGTCTAGGCATCTTCACAGGATTACTTGGACCCCTTCAGGGTGTGGTTTCGTGTTCACGTTTAAAGAGTCTGGGTCCACACTGCCATGCTTGCACTGATGAAGATCCCACTGCAAATAAATCTTCTTTTGTTTTTTTTGTGTTTTTATTAGCTGGTTCAGTTCCCCAGTCTGGATGGCTGCCCAGTCCACAGCCATTGCTGCCAGCATGAGAGCAGGTGCAGGAAAAAGCAGCAGGGACAGGGAATGAGAGAGGCTTTTCAGCACCTGCACAGACTTCCATCAGTTGAAGCTGGCTGTGAGCCTATGCTCTGTAGCGGATGGAGTCAATCGTCTGGTCACAGTGCCTCTCATCATCTGTCAACTAGAGAAGGCATCTACACAATTAGCTTACGCAAGATCCCTAATTTTAAGGTTGCTGAACTGGGCAAAGATAAATTTTCCTACAAGTTTAGGTATATTTTTATGCAAGCAGACATCCCGAGGGGACCAGAGTCTTTGAATGAATAGAAATGCTCCCATCTTAATTTCCCCAAGGCATGACAAAAATTTGAGAGTGTTGATAAGTCTCTTGGGCATTGAAAAGTCTAGAAGGAAATCAGTTATTTTCTTGCTAAAGGTCACTTTGAACATGATCTGATGAGTAAGGCATGTCATGTAAATGCAAATACATGGTTCTCATCTGTTGGGTAAAGCAATATACAGAAAAGCTACTCTAAGTACACACCATGCTGTGTTTGAATGGCATGAGATAGGATCCTGTTAGTAAGAAAATAGCGTGCAATGAAGTGGGTCTTGGTCATCGCGCATGTGATTAACAACAAAAATACATTTAGATGTGTAATGCGTAATAGATTTGTCAATTTTTTGACAGTTTTGATCCATACTTTGTACATGGTTAACATATGTTTGATATTTATGTGTGTGTCTTGTCATAAAGTACTATGCTGTTGGGTTAAAGGAGCAAAACAACCTTCACAGAGAAACAAGGAAAAACACCATGAGCCAAGACTTTTTTCTCCTAGACCAGTACCTTGAAATAGTGTTTGTGACAATTTCCTTTTAAAGTTGGCAGGTCCGTTTTACAGATACATGGATGGGCACTGAGTGCCTGGAATGATACTGCCCACACCAGTAAAACAGTTAAAGAATTACTGGTATAAAGTCTGTTGTCAACAATGGAGGAATAATACACATTATTTTTTCTTTTTCAAGGTGTTCATCTTTACTATGTTGGTGGGGAAGTTTATGCTGAATGTGTCAGTGACAGCAGCATTTTTGTGCAAAGCCGCAACTGTAACTACCAGCATGGTTTCCACCCAGCCACTGTCTGCAAGATCCCCAGCGGCTGCAGCCTCAAGATCTTCAACAACCAGCTCTTTGCTCAGCTGCTTGCCCAGTCAGTCAATCATGGTTTTGAAGTGGTATATGAGCTGACCAAGATGTGTACCATTCGAATGAGCTTCGTTAAAGTAAGGATTCTTTGTTTTCTTTTGCGTTTCTGAAAAGGCAAATCCCATCAGTTGGTAGCTTCGGTTCAAGACTAGACCTCATCAAATCCAAGTGGAGATTTAGACACCAAACTTGCAAATAGCAATTCAGACTGCCTGTTTTCCAGTGTTGCCTTAAACTTCTAGGTGCTTAAAATCAGTAGTTTTTGTGGTCAACCTGGAAATCTCTTTGTTTCCAAAAATGAGGTAATCCATCGGCTTTCTGTGGAACATAAGCAGAGATTGCATGGTGATGCTCCCGCACCGATTGCATAAAGAGTTCAACTTAGGGGGGCTTAGCAACATGTAAATGTTGTAGCTCGTATCTTAGGCAGTTGTGATCTCTCCTATTGTTACAGCTTTGCAATAGAGCTCGGTAGAGCCATAGATCTGAAAAGAATGTCCTTATGTCTCTACACTAATTTACGGTCCCACCATTACTATACACCGGTGTATATGGTCTCAGTCAAGAAACACTGGGTCCTCCTTCAGCCTGCACTGAGCTTGCTGGGAATTGTTGTTTGCCACCTATCTGATCCCTGGCAAGAGATTGTCTTAATTTCTGGTGACATTCACTCTGGCCAGCCACACAAGCAGAAGGGCTTCTTGCAAGCAGAATACAAAACTTGAAAGAATATCTGACTCTTCCCCCTTTTACTTGGAAGAGACAGGAGGCCACCCAAGCCATTACTGTTTCCATGTCTTTCATTTCTGGACTTTGCAGTCTGACTGCTCTGTGTGGTGTATCAGTCTTTGTGGGAGTTTCTTAAGTCTTCTGAATGGCCTCACCAGAATGAGATCTTCTGACTCCTTTTAGCACTTAGGATTTACTTAGGTGCCTGTTGTAGCATCTAAACCCCAGAGAATGCTGGGTGTTTCAAGACTGTTTACAGAGGCACTAGACTGACTTCATGTGCTCCTGGGGAGAGCTGGCAGCAATGTTTAGCCTGCAAACTAGAGAGGTTGCACTATTAGGAGCCAGTTGGTCCTGCTGGGTACCATAAGAAGAGGCTTGCCTTGCAGATTTGGTTCTATACAAGTAACTGAATCAAGCTGGTTGAATTCACATCTCAGATACTACAAAACTGCTTCAGGCTCAAGCCTGGTTCCCCTATGTTCTGCAAAGCAGATGAGTTGAGTCCCACACAACTTTCTGGTCTAGACTCTTTCCAGCCATCCTTGGCGACCCATCTTCTTAATTCTCTGAGAGAATTAGGAGTGCCCTGTAACTTCTCCTCAGAGTCCAAGCCAATATCTTCCTTCCTGTGACCATGCTGTTGGTTTCTTCTTGGGAAGGAGCTGACATCTTGTTCACACGCAAGCATTAGAGGAAAAAAAGAAAGCAAGAAACCCTACAAAGAGCACTTTCTTTAATGGAAGACATGAATGGGCATGTTGTTTGTAAAGGAGTGTAGCCAGTTACGCAATATTTTCATTATCTCAGCAACTCACGGGCAGTCTCTTTGATGTGTTATCTGCCTCCATGCCCAGCATGGCAGCAGCAATGGTGGTGTTGATGCACTAAATAATGCTGCTGCCATATTATCACCTTGCTTTGTTGAAACAATAGCAGCCTGTATAGTGCCTCAGGCACCAGAAGACCAGTGCAAGGAGTTATTTTGAACCCTTTCCCATGACCTTTGGAAAATGGCTATGCAAATCTCATCTAGGTCGTTCCTTCCTGGTCTGTAGAAAGCCTTTCCTGTGCTCAGTCTTCTCAAATTACTTCTTTTCCAAGGTGTAAGCCCCGGTGCATTCAGTGTGGGGACAGGAATGCCCCTGGATGTTGGATGTGCAGGGCACAGCAGAGCATGTTGTCTGTCAGAGCCACACATCAAGAGCTCCTAGATGCATAGTGGTCCTGTGGCTTCTCCCCTGATTTATGTCCAAATGCTGCTGGTCACCTACAGCCCACAGGGCCAGCAGAGCCAAAAGGGCTGGAGACTCTGCCTCCTACCCCACCAATGCTTGACCTACCAGCTGGGAGGCAGGGGTGGGTGGGGACCAAGACATGAGAAACTTGCCAGGACTGTATCATCTTCTGAAGGCAGAACAAGGGACAGGTGAAGGTACTGTCCCCTCTGATACCCTTTGTGTGCCCCCAGAGCAGCTGGAAGGAGCTCAACCCTCAGGCAAATGTGAGTGTATCATCAATGAGAGCAGAGAGCAGTTTCCATCTACGGAGCACTGCTGATAACCAAAGCAGGATGGCTGTTGTCCCTTCTTCACAGATGAGGCAGCTGAAGCACAAAGTGGAGAGATGGAAAGTTCCTCCAAGCTGAGGTCTGAACCCAGCACCCAGCATATTTCCCCAGGTCTTGGGGCTAAGAGCATGACCCAGCAGACTTGGCAATGTATGAAGCAGCTCAGCACTCTGGGATATGGCTGGAGCTTGGGCTGGAGAGAGCTGTTGTCCACAGGAGGTGGGAAGGGCTGGCAGGAGCAGCAGGACCCCTCAGCTGATTCTCCATGCTGGAAGGTGCATTTCTGGTCTCCCCATGGCGGTAGCGGTATCCTCTTCCCACTGTCTGGGCAAAACACCACCACAGCTTTGCAAGTTGTTCTCATTTTATTCCCTCATTAAGGGAGCTCCGCCTTGGGGTTCACCTCGGCCCTGGGGATGAAGGAGGCTACCTGCAGCCCCAGAGCGATGTCCAGAGGCACAGGGGGTCCTGCCCTCTTGGCATTTTCTTCACTGGAAGCTCTAGCGGCAGCCTTGAGGCAGCAGCATGGTGAGCCTGTGGGAGCTGCCAGCAGAGGGAGATGGGCAGCCACCTTCGAGCCCTGCCAGGCTCCTCCAATTCGGGAGAGTTGTGCTTCCAACCTGTCATTCGTATTCCTCTGGATTCCCTGTCCTGCCAGACAGCAGAGGTGCATCGACTCCTTGCCCTTCTGGCCATGTATCTTCAGTGCAGCTGAGTTCTTAAGACTTCACAAACTCAAAAGTCTGACTGCTGATTTAGAGAGTCACCATGTGACTATGCAAACATTTCCAGAACAGTATTTGGAGGTGACTGCAAACACAGGTGCTTTCTAGCCTGATAAATGCTCTGCAGGTCTGAAAAATGCTGCCTGCTTAAAAGCAGTCTTTGGGCTTTGGTGGGTCCATATCTTACTCCTCTGCTTTCTTTCCTCTTTTTCTTCATTAAGTAGAAATGGATTTTATCCAGACCACTTATTATGGCATCTAGTTTTGGTGTTGATTCTTGTTTTACAGCTGATCATCTAGAGAAGTGGGTTCTAGCAGCCTCAGTTGGCTGCGTTGTTCAGCGCTCTACAATTTAGGTATCTTGGACAGGCATCGATCTTAATATAGCTCCGTGTCCTTTATCCATGACAAGAATACCAACCTGCCTGACTAGCGTAATGGCGGGTAAGGCTCAGCTTCTCCATTCAGTGGCCCACAAATGAAGAGCCTCATCCTGCAGTGGGACCACATTTTGCACATTGCCATATGGAAACCTGAGTTCAGTTCTGGCAATGAGGCAGCCAGAGAGCTGTGAGACTTTAGGCTGTGACTTGGATGTCTTGTGTTGCTGTGAAAACAGGCTGCCAGCTTAACAAGCAGACACTGTGCCCACTTGAGGCAAGGAGACGTCTGGTTTGCTTTTCTCCCTGCCAGCACCACATCCCCATCTTCTATCAGACACTCCATATCCCTTATCTCCCTGAAAGAGCTGGAGAAATTACTGCAGGACGTCCCACAGCAGACAGCTGGAAAATCCCATGGGAAAAGAGGACATGTTCAAGACATGGAAAATGTCTATACATAGGTTAGGTATGGTACATAGGAACCTTGCTGGAAATTTCCAGAGGTTCAGATAAATACCTAGAACTTCTAGAGTCTCAGACTCGTAGGATGCATCTCTACCAATAAATGAAGCGGTGCCCAGGATCATTCCCAGTTCCTGTTAAAGTGTTAAGACAGGGCCTGGCCTGCTTTTTGTCTGTGCCAGATGTCTACTAGTCTGGCAGATTTTCCTGGGCACGTCTCTGGGGTGTGAACAGCAGGGACCATTCCCCATGGGCTGTTTGCAGGCAGCCAGGCTTGGAAACAGGCCTTTCCGTGCGAGTTGTCCTCAGCATCTAGAAGTGTGACTAAGTATTTTTAATTCAGTGTTATGGAGTCCCTTGTAACTGTGATAACAATGACCTTAACATGGAGCAAAGCTTCTAGAGAAAATTTTCTTTGTGACAAAGCATTAAATCTTGGGAATGCGGTTGATGGATGACCTGTAGTTCTGTTATACTGGCAGCACTGGAGTTGTGATTTTTACTTTTTTTCTCTTTAAAAAACTCACTTTTCGGTCCTTTGATGCTTTTATAGGGCTGGGGAGCAGAGTATCATCGCCAAGATGTTACAAGCACGCCCTGCTGGATTGAGATCCACCTGCATGGACCATTGCAATGGCTGGATAAGGTGCTGACACAGATGGGTTCACCTCATAACCCCATCTCCTCAGTCTCTTAAGAATCATCTCTAGAATTCCCTTAGGATGGATGCTATTGCAGGCAGTGGCTTATAAGATTTCCAGTGAACAGAAGCTTCTATATGTAGATGTATGTAGATGTAAATATATCTATACATAATCTACTATCCTTTTTTTTTGTGCTACATTTTGTGGTTTCTAGTTACTCTGATGCCAGTACAGTAAGTTTAGAAATTCAGGTAGAGCATATCTGTTCTCTAGTACAAAATAAGCCAAATTCCTGCAAAAGTGTCAAACATTTCATGTGAGCATCTTCATTCCCCAGCCAAGCCAGTAAACGGTGTGAATTCTCAACGCTCTCATGCGGATTCAGAAACCTGGCTGTAGCTGTTCCTAGTAGGTGAAATTCACCCCTCTGCAGGCAACCAAAGTCAAATCTCTACACCATTTGTATCCATTTTACATCCTAATTTCAGGTCTAAAAGAGGACCTTAGCTGGTGCACAGGACTAAGGCATAGAGATGACTTTTATCCAGTGAACTGAAGGACTAAACTGCAATTTCAGTCTGTCTCCCTACTGCAAAGCACGATGGGACAACAGATCCTCTGAGGAGCTGAGGCACCCCTGTCCCTCCTAGGATTTGGCAGGAGGAGAGAGTCCTCAGGACACGTTCAGCACTGGAGCCTTATCAGAGCATTCTGGATGCATCCAAGTAGTCCGATACTGTTAACACAGTAGTGTACGGTACTGCCGCACTGAAAAGCAACAAGCTCCTAAGAAGAAAAAAAATAATTTGAAATATATGCCTTTAAGTTTAAAAAGCTAATTAACTTCCCGTGCTTTTTTGCCAAGTACATTCATACTTGCACATGTATCCGGCATGTAAACTGAATCCTATCCATTATACAGTATTGATATTGTTTGTTTTAAAGTTAGGACTGTCTGTAGTTAGACTGCTGTGCTGATGTCAAGGGTACGTCTGAAAGGGACTTGAACTGTGGTTCAGAAAAGGGAAATGAAGTGTGAATTGAAGAACCGAATAATAACTTTATCATTTATTTTGGGATCGTCTCCGTACTGGGAACAGGAAGCCCCATGCTCACAGGGTGCAATGAGAAGGAGGTGGGAAACAGGCACGTCCATCCCCTGTGCTGGGCCAGTCCTCGGGATCTGACTGCAGCACTCGGGGTTTGACAGAGAGGGCTTCCCTGCCAGTCACTTCGTACATCCCCGTGGATGGTTCCTCATCTTAGATAGAGGCTTCATCATTTACAGTGCTTTTGCCTTGCCTCCAGAGGATGGTGAGGCAGTGTAAGCCACAAACAAGCAAAGACTGAATCTATGTGCAGAACCTTTTTTAAAAGCTTCTTGTCTGTAGTCCTTCTGTAAGCAGGGGAACCCACTGCACATACTGTTACCCACAGCACCCGCCTTACAAAGTGCTGTTCACTTGGTAACATTTTCTGAGGAGGCAGGTGAAACTCGTATCACATTTTGATGGTCCCCATTACATTGCTAAAAGGGTAGAGGACTAGTTCTTTCCAGGCATAACAGTCCACTGAAAATTGTCTTGTTTTAAGGGTCAGAAAGAGTGGTAACTTCTCCAATTTCATTCTTCCTTAGAACACACCAGAAGTATCCTGAGGAAAAAAAAATGTTTTACAGAATGTTTCTTTTCTTCTCACACAATATCTGGTGCTACACATTTTACTGCATAATTAGAAGAAGATGCCTGGAATCTTCAGCTTCATCATGTACACAAAGAAAATAACATTCACTGGAAAGACTTTCCATGTGTTTTAGATGCTATATAATATCTGTTACGGGGCGGTAATTATGAACAGAGCAGAAGAATCAGTAAACTAGCAGTGTTACTTCTTTTGAATGCATCTTAAGCTGCCTGCAGAATTTGTGGGGCACAGAAGGATAAATTATTATAAAGTTTGAGCAGTAATAGCAAGTGGTGTAGGAAACCTGTAAATGCAAAGAACCCTGTTCTGTCACCATTTATGTCAGCAGTGTCACTGTGGGGAAGGAAAAGCTTTACAGTCTCCTTGCAGCGATGAAACCCAATAATAATATTACACAGAAATTCCAGGTGTGCCATCTGCTGTTTAGCAGGCTTGAGAAAGAGCAGTTTGGAAAAAGACATTTTCCGCAGCTCACTCTGTCATCAGCATCACTGTACCAAGGTACTGGTAACACCATTTTTAGCACGTTTATTGCACCCTTTATCCAGTAATTTCTCTGTGATTTTCTTGTTGTTATCCTTTTGCTTTCTTAGCAGTTAAGGACAGAGAAAATCACCTCTCCTGTGCAGGATCTTTGCCTTTTAGGCTGAAACCTCCCTCCCTCCTAATATAGAGAGAAGCCTAGGAGTTACCTTTAGGCATTTCCAGGATTGTCATTTTCCTCGCAGAGAGCAAAGGGGGATGTTCTGAGGTGCATCTGCTCTTAGGCAGCTCCAGAACTGTAGTCAATTTAAAGCCTTTAAATGTGCTGATTAATCCCCAAGATTTGGAGGTAGATCTCCTGAGAGATTTAAAACCGCTTTTGTAGGCCTCCTTGTGGAGGCTACTTGGTCAAAGGCAGGTTTGGGGTTTTTTTGAGCCATCAACAGTTCAGACCCTCTTGCAAGTCTCTGTGGAGAAGTACCACGCATCAGCAGGCAGCAGTGGGAGTTTGATCAGGCAGAGTCATAAAGCACATTCATCATGGTACGTAGACTGCTTGTTTTCTTATTAAGTGGTCAAGAGAAGACGACTGCTTAACTGCTGCCAGTTCTTCAGCAGTACCAGTATTAATTGCTATTTGCATCCAGAGGTGATGGAAGCAGATCTAGCACACTGGCTGTATGGAGCCATTGGGTGGCACCGCTGCTCTGATGGCTTGGTCCCATAACCTTGCATTGCGACAGCTGAGCAGGCACGGTATAGCAGTGGCTGTAGCATTCCGAAGTGCAGCACGTGCTTCGGCTCCCCATCAGAGGCCACACCACCAGCATCTTCACTCCGTGTGAGGATTTCATGTTTTGCCGTGCTCAGTCTGAAGGATAATGTATGAGCAACACAAAGGGGAACTGTGGCCCCAGGTAACATCAACTGGAGCTGAAGTTCCTTCCATGGCCCCAGCAGGTACTGTGTCAAGACTTTCACTGCCTTGAGCCAGGCGTCAGTCTTGATGCCCCGCAGAGGTCCCTTCCAGTTTCCATTACTCAGTGGTCTGTGCAGAGACTCGATGATAACTGGTTGCTGCAGGCAGGAGCTCTCTGTTAGTAGAGACAGTTTCAGGATGAAGCATGTTTATCCTCAGTTATTTCTGCATGGGTTCAGTGCAGAGTTACGAGGTATTCATGTTCCCTCAGCATAAAGCCAACCCTGCAAACATCTCTCACTGGAAACATCATCTCCACCACAAAACTCTTAAAATGGAAAAAAACCCAGGCATTTGTGAGTGTAACTTTGTCTAATTTGCCCTTGTTCTTCCTGGCTTACAACACTCACCTTTGCCTACAAGCTCTATGAAGCAGAAAGTCTCACCAGCAACTGAGGAATTGCACAAACAGCTGGATTTACAGAGGCAGCTCAGGCAGAGACTTTGTTTTTTGGCTGGATGGGAATGATTTATAAGGGAGCTTGATTGAATTTAGTAACTTTGAAGAGGTCTCAAGTATAAGGCCAATTTTCTTGGCTCATTGGAGACTTCCAGTGCAGCCATAGCTTTCAGGAATATTTGAGCACTACATGGTGCTCAGCACAGGAAAGAAACATCACATCCTCTGTGCTGTTCACCTCTCCCCCTGGCTCCAAATAACAGGAAAACCAAACACAACAAAGAAAGATTAATGAGTCACAGGGTAATTTAAATACCATTTTTCAAAATTAAGAATACAGGTTTATATCATCAGAAATGTACTGAATGTAATATGTCCCACATGGTCTCCAAGCCAAAGGCAAGAGCTCCTTGCTCTGGAGAAGCCTGGAGAGCAGGCTGGAACTTGAACATCTTGAAACCAAGCCCTTCTAGGTGAGTGGAAACCCCACTGAAGGGGCCAAGAAGATTTTTACAGAGGACTTAACAGTTCATGGTTGGTTTCAGTAGCCAGAGGTGCACTGAGAGGATGAAGAGACTGGGGAGGAGGGAGCATATGACCAGACATGCTTGGTGGTCATCGCTGGAGGTATTAAGGTGGTATGTGGGCAGCCACTGAAATCACTACAGTGTTTTACATTCACCTCTAAAGTAATCACCAAGACCTGTTTTCGGAGCAGCTTGGAGTACCACAATCCTGGATCTAGTGGTTCCTATGCACACCGCCTGGCTGAGTCTGCCAGCCTCCTGATTAAGCCATTAGGTATGCTGGGGCATATGGTGTCCCATGTGATCCAGAGAGTAGGCTCTGGCTGCGTCTGGGAACTGTGCTTGCAAGATTACCCTCTGCTTCACTGCAGGACTCCTGAGGCATTCAGCTTTGGGGCAGGCATTGAAGGACACTGTAAGCACATCCAGTGTGTGCTCCTCAAAGGAAACTGCAGCCTGAACAGGAACTGCACAACTGAAAGACATGGATTATACAGAGCGTCCACCTGGGAATTGCAGTAAGGCACCTCACTTCACATATAGGTGGGAAATTGCAGTGCCCAAAGGAAGATGGACTCAGCAAGAGCCTTCACAGAGACTCCTGCCTATGAAATCACTTTTATAACGAACTGAGAACGGACAAGTGTGCTTCCCTGAGCGTGACTAAGAGGTCAGGTCACCATCAAAAAAGAGCCTGATAAACTTGATCCCATCTTGCAGCAGGGAGAGAAATTATATGAGACTTTAGATCTGCGAATAAAAAGCTTCTCAACCTGGAGGCCTCATTGCAGTCACTGAAACAGGGCTTCTTCCTAATGGCAGCTCTGGGAGTACCTTTCTGCAAAGTACAGAAAGCTCAAGTGGGCATTTAGGCTTTGTTCAGCAGAAAGAAATGACTTCTGTATGTTGTGCACCAGCACAAAACACAGCAGTTGGTTTGTGCCGATCATCTACTCATAGGCAGTTTCAGAGTGGCTAGGAGCAGCCAGAACTCTGTTACCTGTTCACCCCAGGGCTTTCCCAACAGTTTTCCCAGGCGTGCCTTACATTATATTGCCATATTGATGCCACACTTTCCTGCCAGGGAGGTGAGGCTCATGAGAGTCCTATCAAGAGGACACCTCCACTTGCACCTGGGCCATGCTTGCAAACTTGGCGCCTGTAGATTCTGAACCTTATTTGCAGGCCATGTCTCTTATGCAAGGTAGACATAACCACTACGTCCTCCCGTCAGCTGCTCTCATTACAGCCAATGTGAACATCTGCAGCTAATTGTGAACAGTTTTTAGATCTTCAGTCATAGTGTTTTTATTATCCATGGATGCTGCTATTTTATATTCTGTGTTAGTATTCAAATAATATTGCATATGACTAGCATAGGAAGAAATAGACCAACCAGTGAATCATTCTAAATACAGACCTCACCAGCAAAGAAAAGCTAGAAAAAAACTTGGTGAAGTCGGGCCCCTTGCACTTCCAGAGCAGCGAGCACATCATGTTTCAAAGTGGGTTTTTGACGCTAAAGTGTGTGCTAAATCTTATTTACAGTTATGTCCGTGAGAAGCTTTGCAAACAAGAGAGCAAGGGAACAAACACAGTGATGAGCAGTTAACGCACATTCAGATTAATTTTCTTCACTTACTCAAGCAATTGGGTTTTATTTATTTATAGTACTTTTAAAGTACAAGTTAAATGTACCGGAGGGTACTTTCTGCAGGTAAGTCAGTGTTAGTAATTTAATCCCTCATTTCAGTATCACCTCTGTGATGTAAATGGAGCTGAGAAGAAAGTGAAGAAAGGGGCCTTTTTGTGTGGCTCGCTGAAGTTGTGGGGTTGCAAAGTTCGATGCAGTCAAGGGGCCAAAATGGTGGATTCGAGCAAGGTGGGGGGGGGTTGTGTTCAGTACGAGCTATCGGGCTGGTGCAGAAAAGAACCATGAATCACACGTAGCTTTAATAGTGTCACTTCTGCCCAGGAACAATTCTGCCCTCTATCAGAATCGAAGCAAAACGCCTGCACCATCCAGAAGACAGCGTTATTCACAGTTAGTGATATTCTGTAAACCAGTGCAGATTGCTGTATAAAGAATGCAACTCTGACTCTCGCCTCTGGAGAATGAAAATTCTCTGACGCAGTTAGTTTCAGGAGCCTGAGAGACCAGGGCAGCTCAGAGTCCTCCGATACCATGCCCTGTCCTGTCAAGAAAGACAGAACAACTGCTACTGGAGTGGACGTTTTCACAAGCATTCCTCCTGCTGCATTTGATTTGAGGCATTCTAAAGTCAACATATTTAGTCTGATGTTTGAACAATACACTTTCTAACACACTCCATTTTCTTTGGCTGGGATTATTCTATTGTAAAAGGGATTATTCACGTCTTGTGTTTTACTGTTAATAAAGATATTTCTGATTTAAGAGCTCTTTCCCTTGTTATCTCTTATTTTTCTCTTTGAAAGATGCTGGCCCTGGAAAGCTGTAGGTCCCAGAGTCTGATTGCCAGACTTTGGGAACCAGAGCATTTAGAAAGCCTTTATTTGTACAGGTCAGCCAAGAAGAATTAGTGATTTCACTGAGTAATGGGATCAAGCAACACTTCCAGCAGAATGGGATGGATAGAAAATAAATACAGCATAAAATCTGCATGTTATAAACTATATGCATCCCTCACTGGCCTGTGGTAGATTTGGAGATCCAGGAGGATGGCTCAGCTTACTTTTGAAGGAGGCAGCCCTGATCCAACAGACAGTTAATGAGCCGTGATGCTGCCCTACAACAGAAGCCCTGGCTGTGGAGCAGACTGACCTCAGTGGAAGACAAACTTGCAGCTGTGCAGGTCTCAAACTGCTCAAGGAAAAAGAGATCAAATAAGAAAGTACTGTTACAGAAGCCAGGTTTTAAATGTTCCTAAAATTCAGATTTTGTTCTGCAATAACAGAAGCAAGGGAGTAGAAGATGTAATGGTCTTGGAGCCACACGGACACTGCTGGGTTCACACACGGCTTGGGAATCCCATCGCAACAGGACAGCCCTGGTACCAGCACATGTCCTGGTATCTGCACCAGCTTGTCAAGCACTGATAACACAGACCTCCAGAAATAAAGGATCGCTGGGCTGCCCTGTGCTGAACGTCTCTGTGTACATCTCCAGCAGCTTCAGTTTGTTTTGAGGTAACCCCCTCATTCAGCACCATCTTCACAAACACTCACTCCCTTCCTACCACAAGGGTTGGTTTGGTTGTTTTTAAGTTAAGTCAGATCTCTTCACCTAAATGTTTTCATAATATGCTCATTTAAAAACAAAAGCAAATACTTTCTTCTACAATTTCAGCCCATTATGTTTTCACGCTGGAAAGAGTAATTGGACTTTACTTAACTTTATATAACAACAGCTTTGAAACACGAAAGTTTTAATGCCACCTAGTCAAGGCCAGCCATTTCAGTATAGAAAAAAACCAGCATACAAATTTAACAGAAGAAAAAAGAATAGGCTTTGGTTTGGGTTTTTGAATAAAAACAAGATTTTACTCAAACACTTATTGGTCCAGACCTGTTGGTACAAAGTTCTTCTTTAAGAACGACTTGCACAATGCTAAATACAATAAATCCCTACTGAACAAGTTCTATACATACACAAAGCACAGCTTGCAAAAGTTTGTAAGACTAACAAATACTCCTGAAGAGACGTCATTTAGTGGATCAAACTGCTGCAATATCAAAGTAGTACTTTAATAAGCACCTACACCATTCAGACAACCTCTATCCAGAAACACGGTTTAATACAAAACTTTGTTTTAAAAGGAAAATGTGAGATTCAACAATTGCATAATAGTGTTTGGCTTCTTAACCCCATCGATTGCAAGTTCATCTGAATTGGCTCAAAACCTGAGAAGTCTCTAGTGCTAGAGCTGGTTACGTATCAGTTGTCTTAATAGAAGAGTTTTAACTATACTTTATTTTGAAGAAAAATACATAAAGAAAAAATGCACAATTACATTTTAGGTTTTGTATGCATTAACTATGAGTTAAAAGCTTTAAAATTTAGTCACTTAACAATGAATGATATTCTCACCTGTAATTAAGTCCTATTTCATGTATAAGATCCTTACATCTTATATAAGTCCTTACAAAGAACTCCACAAAACAAGGCCCAGCTCTCCGCTGTATATGCTCCACCTCACTCTTCTCTACAGCTTTCTGGCATTTACTGCTTTTGGAACTTTTAAACACTAATTCTTTTACATGCTTTGCACAGACAATGAAGCATTTCAAACCTACTCAACTTGCAGATAATTAATACATAGCAGGAGGATCACCTGATTTGCATTTTTCTGAGCCACTGGATTGACTTCTTGATGGCATGATGTCTTTGCCTTTAGTGCAAAGTTCTGCTGGACATCAGTTTCTCATATCCCTGAGCAATTGCTGTTAGGTCATGCCACTGTACTGGCTCAAATTCAGGACTTTATTTCACAACTTCCATAGAAAGTAACTGACTTCCTTCAATGATTGTCATCAAAGAGTGACTTGTTTAACAGTAAATCCTTATATAGAAAAATGTTAATTTAGTGGAAGACTTTGGTAGGAAAAGGGTGTACAGCTAAACATTACTAATACAAACAAATTTCTATTGAAAAATTAAACAGTAAAATGAAGTTTTAAAAAGAATCAAAAAATAGACTCCTCCAGATTTGCTCACAAGTTTGCAGACACCCAAGCAGCTCAAAAACTTCAAAAGTGCAAACAAGAAACAAGCAAAATACCTAACAGCAGCAATTTCAGTTTTCCTTTAAACATTGATTCTTTGTATTTCTATAAAATACACATCCTCTTCCTTATTCAGCACCAGACTCATCTGCAGGTCATTGGTCTGTTCTGGTTACCCGGGTGCTCCTTGAAACTGTTGCTGCCTTTGTTCCAAAGCCTGCTGACTTAAGAGTTGCTGTTGTTTCTGTAGAAACTGCACGACTTCTGGGCTTCTGAGTAGGGACTGCAAGAAAGAGAAAGTGGACTTTAAAGAACTTACATATGTTAAAGAGCTACCGTAGTGATTATATCTGTATTACAATATTTCTCCATTAAATCAATTTGTGTATTACCCATTGTTTAACCCTGGTAGGCAACTCAGCATCACACAGCCTCTCGCTTAGTCCCCGCCCCAGTGGGATGAAGCACTCTTCCGCAATAACCAGAGCATCGCTGGGTTATCAACACTGTTTCCATCAGAAATTCAAAATCATTGAGTTAAAAAACCCCTGTCACCAATCAAAAGACAAAAGTATCTAAAACTGTTTGCCTCTGGCTCCTTGCCTGAACAGTTTCAGACTGTGATCCAGCTCTAGTTGTTCACTCTCATTCCTGCTTGGTGGCAGCACAAGTGTTCCTAAGGTCAAATGGCAAATCAGGTTGGGAATGGATCCTTCCAAAAATTAACGCAGAAAAAAGGGTTATTTTTCAGCTGAACTAATTCCCTAGACTGCTTGCTCGCTATGCATCGTCACCTCACTGATACAACCAAAGAGGTACTGCCACTCTGTAATCCAGATTTACATTCAAAAGGACCAGCAACTACCAGGGCAGGGTCTACAACTTTATGCTACTAGGGACAATTCCGTAACTGAAAACAAACATTCTGCATGTAACTCACACCTACAGCAGCACTGAACAGATCAGATTAGGGAATCAGCCACTGGAAGCAGTTACTAATAACATCACGGAACAGATGCACAGCCACCTTCTCCGTACTGCACCTTAGCTTTATCGAGTCACTTCACTGCACGGGGTAGTTCTGCAGTCAGCAGTTCTTTATTTGCTGCTGCTTTATGACACCAAGTTGCTTCAGGCTCTCCACTCACAACTTGTGGCTTCACAGCACCTTGCCTCTGCCTTCTACATCTTTATCCAGCACAGGCTGCACATCCAGGCACAAAGGGTCACCACAAAAATCCTTCCGAACAGAGATAAATCACGTGCAAGAAACTTGTGGGCAAGCACAAAGGGCTTGGCACTTCTAAGTGATAAACCTGCCAGCAGCTACTAGTGACATGCAGTAACTTTCACATGCAAGAAGGTGAGGTACAGAACAGCCCTGGATGCAACAGGATGTGAGAGACCTTTCTGGGTCACCACGTAACCCTCAGGCCTCGCGTTGCGCAGACACATACAAAACAAAGAAGAAATTCTAGAAGAAATAATGCTTAAGTCTGATACAATGTCTTTAAAAAACTTTCAAACTTCTGAACAAGCACTACAGCACTTTAATGAGGATGGTTACATTGCTTTGCAGCACTAACAGAGAGGACAGGCAATCAGTCCCATTAGCTTTTGGAGAAAGATTGTAAAACCAGTAACATAGTTGTGAGGAAGCAGCTGAAGGAACAGTAAGTACTGAATAACTTCCCTTCATTGACCTTAGTTCTTTAAATATACTTAAAAGAATGAAAAAAGTGTTTAAAAACTTACAAGTGCCATTCACACAATGTACAAATACTACGAGTCATACTGCTTCCTTAGACAGCTTGCTTTATCAACAGATATATACATAATTTTAAGCGTGATATGATAGGTCTACAACTTTTAAAAAACACTAGTTAAAGCTTACATCAGACCTAAAGTCTATGAATTGTTTTATCTACAGCTTCACAGAAAAGTTGGTTTAACGTGTTAAAAACACCTCAGCTATACTATAAGCAGTATTTACCCTACAGAAATAACTACATCTATTTAGTACTACCAAAATACTTCAGTTAACGTGGCAGTGATCATTACATTTAGTTGTCTTTGTATTCTTCACACAGGGGCTGAGACACACATCTGCTCTGCAGCGTGTTTCCAGTTTGAAAATGCGCATGTGTGGTGGTACGATCACTACTGATTTCCATCTTTCACAAGGGTGACAGATAAATGGTGCTACACTGCATTTATTCATTTGCATTCAAAACCTCTAAGAAAACAAAACCTACCAGCCTCTTTTTATTCAATACTTGTTCTAAAAGAGTAGGTCTTGCTGGGCGATCTCCAATGGATCCCGTTCTCTGTTTTGTAACAGAAACTGAACCTTCAACACTATCCTGCATGTAAAAAAAAAAAAAGAGAAGTGAGATTACAAAGCCTAATATAACAACGCATTTACTTTACACCACACAAAGTCCCGAGAGTAAAGAATGTTTGCTCATTAATCTGCAGAGGAAAATAACAGCACAAGAATGGAAATGTATCTATTCCAGAACTGGTCTCCCCTTTCCACGATATTTTCATTATTTCATCAGTCACAGAGATGCAATGCAGCCGAGTTAGTCTCATAAATCACAAAACTAACCATGTTATGATTGCATTTCTTAAAAATTAAGTCATTCACAGCAGCTCAGTCTCCAGCTTGTGGAAGAGAATGATATTTAACATTTGCAACTGGGTAGCAATGACAGTAATTCTTTTAACAGCAAAACGAAACATACTTCAGGACACTATTGTGAGCTTGTCAAAGCTACAGGCAAGAGACAGTAAAATCTACTTTTTCTTCTTTGAACAACAGCAACGAAGTATCCCAGTATCTTTCACTTCAATCCTGTCCATAGAATTGAAAAGTAAGTAAAACTTCTATTAGGAATCTAACTCTGACCCCACAAGACAACAGTATCTTGTGGGACCTTGATAGACACCACTGCAAAAAAAGCACACAGTTTAGCATTCAATATTCTGCAAGTTCAGGCCTTAATTTTGTAACATGCAAAGCAACCTGCACTTTCAGAAACTTAGAGAGGCACGCCTGCTTTTTTCCAACATGCAATAATCAATTTTTGCACGTTACAGATTGAAAGGTCTTAGCCCATCACTACATGAAATTAGGGGAAGATCTGGTCTCAAGGGTTTGTAGCGACAGGACGAGGGGTAATGGTTTTAAGCTAGGAAAGGGTAGATTTA
>VZZY01014484.1:142126-212768 GCA_013400335.1 Eurystomus gularis | reverse complement strand
CGCTGGAGAGGTCTGTGCGTTGGGGCCACGCCGGCACCATTAACGTGAAGCCCTCGCGTCTCCCCAAGCGCAGAGAACCCGCTTGCGGCCCTGCCGGCCTGCTCAGCCCGCGGTCCTGCTGCTTTCCCGTGGTGGCTGTACGGACCCAAACAGTCCTGCTACGGGTCTTCACAAGCGCCATCCCTCAGCTGTGCCTGTGTCTTTGCTCTCTGTCAGCTGGAGAGTGGGGACACGGGGGTGCCGTTTGGCTTCCTTCCCCACTTAACCTTTTTACTGCCTGTGGCCTGATACTGCCCTCGTAGCTTTCAGCTTGCTGCTCTTTCCCCTTCATTTGGATGTCAATGCTTTCCTTGGTTCATTTCTACATAGCTCTTTGGACTCTTCTTCCCTATTACAAGGTTCACCTGAGCAGCTAAGATCATCTCCACCTAGTCTGTAACATTACAAATACATTATTCCTAAGTAAACATCTTTGTTCTGCAAGGTAAATGAATGCTTATTATGTAACCTTAAGCCATTTTTTCACTCCTCAGTCCAGTTCTTTTTTCTGCAAAGGTCTTATATTTTATTCCAAGAAAAAAAAAATACTTGTAATGCAACTATCATGCCTACCTTATGTTTTCCTTCTACTTCCTCCTGTGTCACAGGCACTGGATTTTTCTCACTCCCACAGAGAAGGCCCACTGACTTCCATCTCCTTGATCACCTGCTGTTTGCCCCCCCTTCATTCTCCATACCTTCTCACTCTCTGTGGGTTCTTGCCTCTCTCATTGCAGGTGTCACTTCATCCCATATTAAAGTATGGTGCTGACCCCATTTGTGTTCTCTGGCAATTGCCACAGCTCCCTTTTCCTGACATTAAGGTCAATAATTACACTGTTTACAGTTGTAGCCATTTGGTTTCATAGAATCATAGAATGGCCTAGGTTGGAAGGGACCTTAGAGATCATTTAATCCAACCTCCCTGTCATGGGCAGGGACGCTTCTCAACTAGATCAGGCTACTCAAGGCTCTGTCCAACCTGGCCTTGAACACCTCCAGGGAGGGGGCAGCCACAACATTGTCAATGGCTTTAGTCTGGCTTAGCATTATAGTCCTAGACAAATCACAGTGAACTGAGTAACTCTACCTTTGACCCACCAGTCATCTTTAACCCAGGCAAGATGACTCCCAGCTCTATTGCATAAACTGGAATTACACACTTCCTTTTTTTGGTTTGTTTTTTTTTTTTCTGGCAGTGGAGACTTACTTTCCCCACACCTGCCTCAGTCCATTTTTCTTCTCTGCTACAGCCATGCTGGGACAACTTATAAGATCCTTTGTCTCCTTAGGACTCAGCCTTGCATTTGTGCCTGTAGTGAACATGTAAAAATTACATGTAGCCTTGTCGTTCTCCTGCCTGTTACCTCTTTAGATGTGAGCTCCTTGAGACAGAGGTTGTCAGTATATGTTGGGGGGTTTTGCACATTGTAGTTCCATTGAAATAATTTTAGTTTATTTCTTTTGCTTTAAGTGCATCTTGAAAGAGTGCCTACTTAAAATTTTAAATGCTCTTGACATTAGTTAGAATAAAGTCCAAAGTAATAATGAATCAAAACCAACAGCATTTTTCTCCAGCCACACTCCCTGCAAGTATCTACTCTATAACTAATCAAAATGCAAATAAGAAATGGGAAGCTGATACGCTTTAAATCCCAGGAAGAAGAGTTGCTTGTGTCCTTTTCTGAAGCCCCACTGAGACAGACAGGTTTGGCACGGACTACTCAGACTAGTAGATTGAAGCAGTTCATGGCTAAATGAGAAAATTACTTCCAGAGTGAAGGTTTCCAAGGAGATGATGTGCTGAAAACTCCCTCTCTTTTTGAATTGGTTGGATTCTACCTCAGACATCCTGGTAACATACACGGATCTCATTGGAGAGTGTGCCTGGAAGCGTACTTCAACTCCTTAGTCCTCATTTTCTTCTTCTGAGGGAAAAAGAATAACAAAGCCCACCAGAAGACTAACAATACGTATAACAAAACCCACCAGAAGACTAACAATACATTACAAAGATATTGAGGGGGTTAAATAATTAGCCAATTGGTTTGATGTTTAATGAGCCTATTACTGGACTGCAATGTGAATTATTATCCAATTCTTTGTATTCCAGAACCTTATCGTCATCTTGCTCGGGGGCATAGAAGCATAAACAGGAATTAAATAAGTGACAGCTAACAAATTAAGCCCTTCTTAAAAAGCTGCCATTGATGCTTTCTTTTTTCTGCCAGGTTTGCTCAGAAAAGAGAAACAGTGCGATGGAAAAGAAACCAAGCAAATTATTAGTTTCCTTGGGCTTCACTTCTGGCAATACAGCTCTTGGGGAAGGAAGATAATGTTTGGAAAATGTTGTCACTAGTGTGTACATCATTGCTGTCCAGCCAGGAGTGGCTGCATCATGTTTTGCCTTCCCAGGTGCAATTAAGAGGAGATGCCAAATGTGATTATTGAAATCTACTAAGTTCATTTCTCCTTAGGCTAAAAGCTTGTTGTTTAAATAAATTCTGTAATTTTCTGCTGTCTCTTTAATTTGTGTTTGTAAAATAGTTCATTTTAATGTTCAACATTTCTATGCCAGTTCTTAATATCCAGTTCTTAATTGTCTCAGGAAACAACATGTATTAAAAAAGCAGGTACAGGATAAGATTCAGGAAGGTAATCATCACTGGAGAGGCTAATCTGTCCTACTTACAGACCAAGATAGTCCTCATGATTATAGCTGCAGGAATATTTTCAAATTGTTAAAGTTATTCCCGCATTTTCCTATGAGTGGTGATACGAATTCTGTTCTCTCAGTATCTTGTATGCAGAGGTGCATTTGCCTTTATCATGTGTTTTAAGAGTACAGGCCATACATGTGAGAAGTGGGACTATGAAATTCATATATCCAGTGTTGTGATACCCCTACAAAGAAAACATAATCTAAATGGAAATTATCTTGTAACCGTATTGCTGTGTTATAAAGTGAAAAGGTCCAATCAAGGAGAGCATGTGGGTTTTTAAGGCTGATATGAAAGGTACTTGAAAGATACAAGGGAATGAAGACTGCTGGAGGAAGCTGAGAACTAATGATTTTTAAAATAACATCTCTTTAGAAACGTATCATTTGATGAGAGAACCAAAAAGGGAGAATATAGTCAAGAGACATTTTTCTACTCTATTGTACCTCTTACTGCTTAGCAATCTCTCCATTTATTGCTCCTACCTGCCCTTGAGGTTCAAGTTGAATTGCGCAGTGAGACGGTCATGGAAAGGTTCAAAAGCTCAGCAGCTTCAACACAGATTTCCCCTCGAAGGCAAAGTACAGAGTGATCAATATGCTCACTGATACGGATTTCAGGTGACAATGAGTGCTGAAGTCTTAGCATGAATAGCAAAGCAAATAACTTCAAGCTACTGTAGTCAGTTTGTTAAAACTTGGTTTTTCAGGTATGTGTAAAAAAAGTTTGATGCCAATTTTATCAAATCTTATAAACAGCAATTTTTACACTATTCAAGTATTTCTGTTTCCCAACAATAGAGTCAGAAACTTATTGGGCTTTATGAATTAGAGATGATTAATTTTTGCAAATCATGGAAGTAAAAAACTCTGAATAAACAGAAGTTTGGTTTGCATTATAGGTATATATTCTGGTTTTAGTATATATAACTAAAATGGTAATCAGAAAGGCGTTTCTTTCCCCAGGCCTTTCTCATTTTACATGGTTACCTTTGTCCCATGACAACAGATAAGTGAGTCTTCCCTTTCATCTGCTTATATTTAATTAGACAGAAATTAATCAGTTTATAAATAAAAATAGCATCCACAATATTATAAAACAAATAAAAAATAGAGCTGAATAAAAGTATGCAGGACAGGAGTCAGAATATGCCTTGAACCTCCCAGTGGACATGTATTAGCCCCTGTGCTCTCAACAGCTTTGGTTACTAGAACACTTCTAAATCTCAGGACAGTAGTAGACCTTATCTGGAGCCCATTTTGCTAGTCTAGGTGATTTCCATTCATAGTGAAGGGATGGGTAATTACTGCTTTTAGCATCTGAGCAGGATCAGTGTCATTCTGGATGTTTTACCCCCAGCATCCTTAAATGCATCCTGAGATGTCTCCTATTCTGTGTGAGTCATGATATACACGCTTCTGTGGCATGGAGCAGTTATCACCTTGGCAGAGGTCAGCGTCTGGTAATTCTAATTATTACTGTTTCACAGTTAATTCCTTCTCAATCTAAATCATTTGATTCAGCCTACTTTAAAATAACATCTCTTCTTATAGCCAAGAAAGCGTGAATAACAGAAGAAAATTGCTTATCATAGCAGAAGTAGGCAGTCACTCTGCTTAATGAAGCAGTAAACATAAATAATGGGATAAATTAATGAAAATTTTTTTAAAAAAACAACAATGTGATGCACTCAGTTTTAGACTATGAAATATTATCTTTCCATAGAAACAGGGAGAGCCTCGCTTATTAAGCAAGTTAAAACTAGATGGAAGCAAAGCTCTAGATAAGGGAAGCAATTCTCTGTTGGCAGGGAAATGAGCCAGATTAGCTGCTCCATCCATTGTGACTGCCAAATGCAAGCAACACACACCTGTATCTGAATGTCAGCATCTTTTCCTTCCTTTCTTAGAGCAGTTGGCAATGTTGCTCAGGTTTTTTGACCTTCAGGTTGACATTCATTCCACCATCTAAGGGAATCACGCCTTGGGATCACTCCTACCACAGAGTTACTCACACGGGTTGTGTTCTGAGTGGTCTTTTCTCACTTTAATCAAGCAATGAAGTGTTTCCTGTATGTTTCTCATAAGCAGGTTTTACATGTCATTTCAAACAAGAGCTGGAGGATTTACTTCCAGCACAGTTATCTGGACAGCAAAATTTGTATTTTTTATTTTTGGCTTAGTACCACACATTTCTCACATGTAAGCATTATCAAAGGTGTCTAGTTTTCTGAAAGATGTATTTCGCACGTGAGAGTCCCCTTCCTGGATGAGAATGGCTCATAAACAGCATTTTCTTTCGTGAACTGCAGCTATTTTTGCACACTATTCTATCACTTTGTTGAAGCCGTGAAAGCGCAACTTTGCCAATTCTACAGAGTCACAGGTGTTTTTCTGGTTTGCTTTTCAATATGAAGTTGGGGATTTTCTGTGATTCTATGATTTGTGTTTTAATTTGTTCTGTTTAAGCCACCGTTCTTTAAAAAGCGAAAGAATCACAATCCCTTTGTCTTCTTTGTACTGCAGCGATAGAGAGAACCACCAGTCTTGCAGAAGGACAGAGGTGTGGAATGTTCCTGACACAGGAAAGTCAAAATGTCCTGGTTTGTGAAATTGCATCTTAAGAACTGTCAGCGAGTGAGATTTGTAGGCTCCTTGTTTGCTGGCTTTGCAAGCCCACTCTTCTCCTTTACAGAAAGTCAGGGAAAAAGCAGTTGAATTCTTGGCTTTTTAACTCTTTTTGTTATATTCTGCCCAAGAACTTATTCCTGTTCTCTTTGAAATGCTTTGACGAATACATGTACAGAGGGAGCTCGTACATAGGGACTTCATTCAGTATGGTCAGATTCAGACTATCAGAACAGACTCATTTTTGCAGGAAAGAGACAAAGGAATTATCGTTTTGCAGGACTGAAGCATGGTTTGATCCTCAGAAATAACAGATCTGTGCCTAAGAATCTATTTCTTCTCCCCTTTCTCAGACTGATGTTACAAGTCTTGTATACTTAGGAACAGGAATAACATTTTCTAGACAAGTACTCTCTCTTTGTACTATGTGCATGCAGCTATAGCTCTGCCTTTCATCTTGACAGCCAAGAACATGTCTAATTTGGACCTGAATGCCTGCCTGAAAGCACCCAGGATTAATAGCCTGTTGGGAAGTCCTTAGGGACCCACCTGTTTTCAAAGCCATTCTATTAAAGCTGGATGTTTAAACAATTTAATTCAGGAGGAGTCAGGGCACAGACTTCCAATGGGATTGAGTTGGCTCCAAATAAAGAACTTGAGACCAGCCCTCAGATTGCTCAAAAGGGAATCATTAATGGACCATCAGAGCACTGCTTAACCATTTGCTTGTATCTCTTATTTCCAATTGCCTTTATCCTTCTTCTCTTTCAGAGACCTAGGGCCAGCTCCTCAGCTAGTTACTAGATGCCCTAGGACTGTTTCACACAAAACACTTTTCTCAAACATTGATTCTATTTGTCCTGTCACACCACTTCACCTCAAGCATTCATATTGATTAACAGTCTTTTTACCACATTGACATGGACGCTCATACACGTGATGCAAGTAATTTCTGGAGGCATATCACAGACTGTTGTATTTCAGCATTGAAAGCCATTTCTAGGCAAAAGAGCTCCATGTACTTTTTGAGAAGCTTTCTCTGAACCCAGAAATCCCTGTAGCTTGCCAATACATTTGGCCAAGGCACATCTGTTTCTGCATAATTCTTATCCATGCCAGCCAGAAGGCTAAATGTTGCGATTTATGTGCTGAACATCTCCCAGTTGGAATCAATGGCCTGTACTATTCACTAGACACTCAGATCTGTCCAGATCCTGGTTATTATTTTAGAAGCAGCTACTGGCATACAGAAAACTAGAAGTTAATTTGGTCACTGCAGACTTAATGGTTACGCTGAGTAAAGCTACAGGTTGTGTATTCTGGTACAGGAAAATTAGTGAAGATTCTGTTTCTTTGTACGTTGGAGATGATCAGCTTCAGATCCAGAATTTTTCCAAGAAGCAGCAGATATCCATGGAGTTTTGTGAAAGAGTCATAGCACTCAGGAGATGTTGTGCTGGTTCAGCCATCATCATTTTATGCTGCCATCAGTTGCCTGATCACACAGGCCAACGCTGAACTCAGAAACATCCCCTCAGAAGCCTTCTTTCAGACAGCCCTGCCATAGGTTCCTGTGAGCCCAGCTCCTCTGCTGCCCACTGTGGTGCCAGCATCATCTGCTGGATACAGTGGACAGAGATGGCTCCCTCAGTGGCCCTTTACATGGAAGGACACCACCGGGAGAGCTCAGCAAGACACAACCAGCCCCAACAGAAGCTCTTCCAAGTGATTGGCTCCTGGTTAATATGGCCATGGCCTCGCCCACCATACCAACCACAACCACCTGGGTGAGGGCAGAGCCACAGAGACACAGGTGGGCCATGTTCTGCCTCTGGAACACACAAAGCCAACAAGAAAAACAAAACATTCTGCTATGTGGTGACTCATCCACAGGTCAGCTCCAACTCAGTGCCCTCAGCTCAGGCCTCAGCACTTCAGGAGACCACCCTCTTAAAGAAGCAGAGCACAGTGTTCCTCTTTGTACAGTGCCACCTCTACTGCTGCAGATTTTCGTTAACTGTTTGGCACAGGAAAGTCAAGCTGTTTGGACTGCGGTGGTGGAGTGTTGTGAGTTGACAGTAGGTATTATGAATGGTATGGAGTAAATGAGTTGCAGAAAAGTAGGATCCTTCAGTTCCTAAGGGTCATAGATACTGTCCAAGAGGACAAAATGAGTTGTTGAGTCTGCAAGTCTATCTTGCAAGGTAGAGAGATTCATAGATAACTGTATAGGAAGTATGGGAAAACTGCTGAGGAGTCCTGCCATATTAAATGTTGACAGAATTAAGGACAAGTCCTTCCTAAGGACTTTGGATATGTAATTATGAAGTTTATTTTGTGTTCTAAATAGACAACATCTTGTAGGCTTAATGAATTGTTAGCATTCAGCATCCTTTTTTGTACTGTTTTGTGAGCAATCTTACAGCGGTTGACGCCACACAGTCACACTCCCCCCGATGATCCATTGGATTAGGTTTGGAAGGAAAAAACATGCAAACTAGACTTCTGCTGTTCACTCTCTGTTTTCTAGACCTTTTTTTCCATCTTATATGGTGTTGGGCACTTAAATTATTGAAAGTAGAGTAGGAAGCTTAAAATGCAGTTTGAACATGCTCAAACCATTGAGGAATTTTGTTTAGCTCTCCATAGATTAACATAAGAATAATTATGACTTATCCTCTCTTCAACATAATAGTTTGTATTAAAAAAATCTCGCTACTTCTAAATGTTCCTCTTTATACTGAAGCTATGATACAATGCTATGAAATAAAGTGGTTCCCATGGTATTATTTTCTTATAATAAGTTATTCTTCACACAAGGGTCTTGGTGAAGACAATTTTATTCCAAGTAGTGTGTGAAAGTTCACTAAGTATGAGGTAATTCTTGCATGTTTAATAACATGTAAAAATCTAAAAACTGTAAATCTGTTCCTCTTTCCTTCTCTCTACTTTCTCCATCAAGAGGCTTCTCCACTCTTTAGCCTGAAATGATGAGGGCCAGTAGCTTCAGGCCAGTGCTTTGAGGATAAAGTTAATTGACAGTCTACAGTGTAAGGAGTACACAGATGCAGATTTTGGACTTCATTGGTGGTCATGAAAAATGCAAATGCTGTTTTTTAGATCATAAAAACAAGCTGGAAGTTCAGATCATTGTGCTTCTCTGAAACTTCCTGTATTACAAAAGATTTTTAGATGCAGGGTATCTAGATGTTAGTCTGCCCTCTATTCTATTTTAAATAGTCACTATCAGTTTGATTGTTTTTAAAACAGTATTAATAAAGTGAACCTGTGTCTATAGTTGTTTACTATATGGTGTGAAGGACAGCAAATTGCCAAATTCAGAGCAGCTACACTGAAATCAGTAAGAACAAAGTCAACCCTGACAGTTTCCACATAGCTGTGCAAGTACCAATCAAAGCAGAATTTGGACCTACAAGCCATTTATTTCTGGACAGTCTTTTCTACAACTTAAGCATTGCTGTCAAGGAAATCACAATGCCTTTACTTATTCAAACAGTGTCTGGAAGATCCATCTGGCTTGTAGGAAAAAAGAAAAAGAAACATTAACACAAAATCAGTCACCACTACCAACTGCAATGATATTCCTGAAGGATAACAATTTATTTTACTGTGTTTAGTCCTCCTAGTTTGCACATGACCTGGATCTCTTGTTGCAAAGTTAAGTGTGTCAGATGTTGGCAGCGATGTGACCAATTGCAGATGTGTTTGGCCTATTTCCACTGGCATCAAATATGAGGTTCTATATAATATCCTTAATTTCTTGGTAGCTTGCCGACAGGCAAGACAGCCAGCACTGCTTAGTGTATTAATGCAATCCATCAGAGTTGTTCTTTAACCGTTGTCTAGCCTTGCTAGTCTTATCTGCTTCTTTACTCCCACAAAATGCATTGACTGTACTTAAAGTAATGGTCTTTCAAGCATGTCCTAGTCGGGCAGATCAACAAAACTTTTGATCTTTTAACAGTTTTTTCTAGAACAAATACATTATCCTATTACGATAAAAGTGTAGAACACCAAGGAGGGAGGGCTCAGACTGCCAGTACTAAGACATTGTTAAACTTTCTAAAAATTTGAGACAGTAATTTTCTTACATGAGAGCTGCTGCACTGTTTAGTGCCAGATTATGATAAAGAAGAATTAATCACAGAATGGAAGACTGATGGACCAGCCACCAAGAATAATTGCTGTCACTGTGGAAAAAAGATAACACTAAACTGTAGTTATAAAAGTATGTACTACACATAAACATGCACAGGATGTGTGTAAGAGTTAATTTTTAAAATGGAAAAAATTATGGGCAAAATTATGTAGGAAAAAGAAGAGTTAAAATAGTTGGTTTAAAAGAAGAATTTGTGAGATGGTTAAAAAAGACAGTTCCAATCTATCAGGAAGGACAGCTTTGGCTTAGAGCCAGTCTTGGCACAGTAATGAAGCCAGGGCAGGGTTTGTGAATAAAAATTATAAGTAATGAAAAATAGGTAAGAAGCCATATACAATAATGAAATGTAGAAATATTGCTAGAGAATGTTTTAGCATCCCACAGAAAAAAAAAGAGAAGCTGAGGATTATTAAGAAAGAAATTATTTTTAGGCCTGCTACTAGATAGAGATGATAAAGTTATTATTAAGGAAAAATATAGAAATTTAATAAATCTTTCTGTTAATTAATTGGAAAATGTACTGTGCTTTTTTTCCATCGTAAGAGGAAAAGTATTTTCCAGTTCCATAGCAACTAAGGAGAATATTAAACATCTGCAAAAGAAAAATTTTGTTGAATAGTTTGTATCCAGAAACCTGAGGAGCTGGCCAGGTAGACCTCTTGTCTGTTGAAATTTAGTTTTAATGTATCTTGGAACACCACAGATGTTCCAGGAGGCAGGAAGTCTGTTAATGCTGCAGCAATATTGCAAAGACAGGGATAGTAGCTCAAAGTAGTATATGCTGGTTATCCTGATGTAAGTCACAGGTATTTAAATCTTCAAGACTAGACATGAATTATAGCTATTAAAGAGCTGGCTGTCAAACATAGAATAAGTGCCAATGCAGATTTTTTTTTAATAGGAAATAGACCTTTTAAAATGAGTCTGATTTCAGTTTTGGTTTGGGTTGGGCTTTTTTAATTTTATTTTTAAGATTATATATGTTTGTTTGAGAAAAGTACAAAAATTTAATTTATTTAGGCTTTGGTAATAAATTTGGCAGTATAACAGTGTATTCTGATAAAGATCAGTATTGTATATGAACAGTAAAGGAGCAGTAAGAAAAGAGTCTGGGAAGTGATTTTTTAAACAGATGCCATTTCTGAATTGTTCACATAGAGCCATAACTGAATATGAACATCTGTAGTGGGATTTTATGTACAGTTGTACTAATCCTGATATTTTTCAACATTTGAATTAATGATGTGGAAGTAAATACAAAGAGCTGATGAAATTTGCAGACCATGTGAAGACACATGGTATGGTAAATTACAGTGAAGTTGTGGCCCTGTGACACCCTCCAAAAACATAATTTACCACAATGCAAAGCTAAGAACATGAAATTCAAGCCGTGCTTACAGAATGGTAAACTTTTGCTGCAAGAACATGGTTCTGAACATGTTTTAAAGGTCACAATGTGCAAGCATCTCACCAAAAACTCCCATTGTGGTGTTCAGTTAAAAATGTCACGTTCCTTGCTCACAGTTAGGGAGACAAGTTCATTTTCCTGTAGAGCACTGGTGAAACTTGCTTCTGAAATACTACTAACTCTAGCTTTTCTGTTTTGAAACAAGTATATAGAAGATGGAATATATGCAAATAACTCTTCAAAACAGAGATTTAAGGAAAGTGCAGGATGGATTTAGAGTGAGATAGGAGTTCACTGAAAAAGAAGACCTGAGAAATGACATCAATAGAAGTACCTTTTTGAAGAGAAAATAATAATAAGGGACTTAAATTAGATTGAATTCAATAGAAAAAAGCCACAGCAAAAAAAAGCAGTTCTGGAAACTGAAGTCATACCGATTCAAATGGAACATTAGGCACAAATTTTTAACAGTGAAGCTGATTAACCACTGGATTAAGCTAATAAAGCGGTGGTGGATTCTCCAGCTTTCTGTTTCTTGGACTGAAGCCTAGCTAAATTGCTGGAAAATGTGTTTAGCCAGACACAAGATAGTACAATAAAGGGGAGCTGGGTGATACAGCTGTGAAATGGTCTGTGAAACACTAGAGGTTCAAATCAGAGCATCTAATACTCCCTTCTCATTTTAAACTCTGTAAACCACCTTCAGTTCAACTGTAGGTACCAAAAATCTTACTTTTGATAATACTCAGGTTATTACATATTAAGGACCATAGATCTCAGTCAGTCTAGCTAGAATAGTTTGCAAAACTGTTTACTGTTTAAATATACTGGGTGAACCAAATGTAGCGGAAAGGTGTTCTGCAGATATTTCTTTCCCTGTGCTCTGGGGAAGGACCATTCCTCCATTATGTAGGGTCGTGTCTTCCTTGCTGCAGCAAAGGAGACACTTGTCTTCTTTTCCACCTCTTCCCATATTACATGAGTTGTTCACTATACTCACACACAGGAGTTGCCTTCAGCAAGACACTAGTCAGCACTGCTACCTGTGGTGTCCTCTCTAGAGCATTGAGAGGGGCAGAGCTGGGATGTTGATATTGGGTATCTCCTTGTTTGTGGAGACAGGCTCAATGCTGTTGAGCAGTAATGCACTTCTGTGCAACTACTGGGCTTTTCCACAAGGTTTTCAAATTTATTTGCGTTGGACAGCAGTTTGGGAATTTTTACCTGCTCTTGTATCAATTAGATGGAGCAAAGCACAGCTCCTGCAAAGCTGCACTTCAGATAATGCTTCTACTTCATGCTTCGAAACAGCCCTAGCAAAGACAGGCCTGGTAGCTCCATGTACAACCAATTACATATTTGAAACAGTGCCAGCGATGGTCCGACCTGAATGATCTTACAAAGATGAAGGGTTTCTTACAGACAAGTCGCCCACTGCAGTGACTGTCCAGGAGGCTGAGACCATGGCAGTACAATCAGGGTGAGGGACATGTTTTGCAGATCATGTGGGGAGAGTGGAACAAACAGACAAAAGTTTGTGTCTCTGCTCTTCCTAAGAGCTTCAGCATTGCAAGCAGGGCAGCCCCATGACACTGCTCATTCTGGGAGCACTCTCCATGGAGGGACAAAGCAATCTCAGAGGAAAGATTGCTTTCTGAAGCTTTTTATACATCGAGTTCCATTCCCTCTGAAAAGGAGCATTTCATCTTACTCTTTGCATATGTATGCCAAAAGAAAGGCTTCCCAACAGAAAGGCTTGGCTGAGGAGTTTATAGCTGGCAGGAACCAGGAAGTGTGACATGCATTGACACAGTTCCCTGTCCCCTGTAGCCTGTCATTTTTAGCTTTCAAAGCCATCCTCTGACTTCTGGTCAAGAAGAAAGTAATTGGACAAAATTGTACTTCAGAAAATTCTTGACGTGAGCTTTCCCATTAAAGGTTTGGTATGAAAGCTAATTCTTTTCTAGTCCCACTATCTGATAAGAATCCATACCAATATGCATATAAATAAATGAATACGTTCCAAAATGAAAGATTAAAAGCTACTAGCTTGAGGAAAACTGTTTCTACAGCTCTGGCTGTGAATATTTGAGGTTATTTGTAGAAAAGACACCTGTACTTCACAGAGAAGGATGGGTGGGGGAGAAAGGGGAGGGACAAGGTATGAGCCATCAAGAAAAAATTCTTGAAAAGAAAATCTGTTAAATTCTCACTTCCCGTTCTCCTGTGGGTGAGGTATGTTCTACCCACTGGATCGTGTTCTGTCTGGTACTTACCCAGAAATTCTTGTGGCACAGAGGCTGTCTCTCTCATTTGCCATGCTGCACCTATCAAGAGTCCCAGAATCATCAACTGGCATTGCCAAGAATCATCATAAGAAAAAGGCATAAGCTAAAATTATCTAAATAAGCTAAAAGCTGTTAAACAGGCTAAATAAGCTAAAGCCAAAGACCCACATCTGAAAAGCTAGAGGTTAAATGCCTGAAGGCAAAAAGAAAAAGTCTAATAAACCAATCCATCTCACCCCTCTCAAAACACAATAATCAAAGACTGAATTAGAAAAATGGAAATGTGAGAATAACGAGGGACCATTGGTCTCCTGCTCCTGCTGAGTAGGGTATGCTTCTCTCTGAGGCTGTAGGGTCAGAAGTAAACCACAGTGCAGTAAGGAAGGAAGGCCATTCATAACCCTTGTATGACCAGAAACTACCAGTGCTGGTTTCATTCTGTTACTGAAACAGAAAACTGTAGTCTTGATCTGAAATGAACTTATCTTCTTGATTCGAAGATAAGATTTGTCTTCAAACAATTCCATTGGATTCTCCAGTATTTATAGGGAAATGTTCCAGATTTTGTCCAAAAAGGATGCCTGTAATTGTGAGTGCTGCAAGATCCTGATGGAGCTGTGATAGGTTAGTTTATTGAGTCTTAATGTAGAACAACATGTGAATATATTGTTAAAACTTTAAAATTTTTCTGCCTTCTTCACAACAGATCTGTTCTGTAGATGAGGCCCAAGAACTGGAAGTGTTTCTTTCAGTATCAGCACTTTACTAAATCAATTTGAACCTGGTACTGGAAATGTTATGGATCACTCATACATAGTTCTAAATTAGTCCTCTCCTTTGGTTTCTTTTTCCTTTATTGGTCATTCACAAAATACACATTTCTCTCAAACTTCTGTTTTCCGAGTTTTCTTGTCTATGCCATAAAAATTGTCAACATTTCTCTCCAAAGCCTTCATAACATGACCCTGGCAGTTCTGGTTTTGCTCTCATTCCTTTGATGCTTATCTGTCTCTGTTCTTTTTCTTTACATGTTCATTTTCTTGTTTTTCTGATTAAAATTCTGCCTGCTGTGACTCAAAATTCAAACCCTAATTACTTGTCAAAGCCATGAAAATTTTGAGAAGAAGCCTCCTCACAGTGCCTGTCCTCCAGATGGTGCTATGTGTTTGCCAGAGCAGTTATCCTCAGGGTATTCAGCCCCGTGAGCTTGAAGACAGGGATAGTGACCAGAATAATCCCCACACAATCCAGGAAGTGGTAGTCAGTGACCTGCTATGCCAATTGGGCACGTCTATGGGGCCGGATAAGATCCACCCGAGAGTGCTGAGGGAGCTGACGAAGGAACTTGCCAAGCTGCTCTCCATCGTTTATCAGTGATCCTGGTCAACGGGGGAAGTACTGGATCACTGGAAACTTGCCGATCTGACGCCCATCTACAAGAAGGGCAGGAAGGAGGATCCGGGGAACTACAGGCCTGTCAGCCTGACCTCAGTACCAGGAAAGATTATAGAGAGGTTCATCTCAGATGCGCTCACACAGCAAGTGTGGGACAACCAGGGGATCAGGCCCAGCCAATATGGGTTCACAAAGGGCAGGTCCTGTATGACCAACCTGATCTCCTTCTATGACCAGGTGACCCGCCTACTGGATGAGGGCAAGGCAGTTGATGTTGTCTACCTGGACTTCAGTAAGGCATTTGACATAATCTCCAACAGCATCTTATTGAACAAGCTGGTGTCTTACGGTGTAGACAGGTGGACTCTTCACTGGGTTAAAAACTGGCTGGATGGCCGAGCCCAGAGGTTTGTAATGGATGGATTTAAATCCAATTGGCAGCCGGACACAAGTGGGGTCTCCCAGGGCTCAGTTCTGGGGCCGGTCTTGTTTAATATCTTTATTGATTACCTGGATGAGGGGATTGAGTGCTCCCTCAGTAAATTTGCAGATGACACAAAATAAAGTGGCAGTGTCGATCTGCTTGAGGGTAGGAAGGCTCTGCAAAGGGATCTGGACAGGCTGGAGCAATGGGCTGAGGCCAACTGTATGATGTTTAACAAAGCGAAGTGCCAGGCCCTGCACTTCGGTCACAACAACCCCAGGCAACACTACAGGCTTGGGGAAGTGTGGCTGGAAAGCTACCTAGTGGAAAAGGACCTGGGGGTGCTGGTGGACAGCCAGCTGAACATGAGCCAGCAGTGTGCCCAGGTGGCCAAGCTGGCCAACAGCATCCTGGCCTGTATCAGAAACGGTGTGACCAGCAGGAGTAGGGAGGTGGTTGTGCTCCTGCACTTGGCACTTGTGAGACCGCACCTTGAGTACTGTGTCCAGTTCTGTGCACCACAGTACAAGAAGGACATTGAGGTGCTGGAGAGGGTTCAGAGAAGGGCAACAAAGCTGGTAAGGTGTCTGGAGAATATGTTGTATGAGGAGCACCTGAGGGAACTGTGATTGTTTGGTTTGGAGACGAGGAGGCTGAGAGGAGACCTCATTTCTCTCTACAACTACCTAAAAGGAGGTTGTAGTGAGGCTGGTGCTGGTAATCTCTTCTCCAAATTACTAATAATGGGACAAGAGGTAATGGACTCAAGTTGTGCCAGGAGAGGTTTAGATTGGATATCAGGAAGAAGTTCTTGACTGAGAGAGTGGTTGGGCACTGGAACAGGCTGCCCAGGGAAGTGGTAGAGTCACCATTCCTGGAGGTGTTAAAAAAATAGGTAGATGTGGTGCTTCGAGACATGGTCTAGGAGTTAGGGAGACATTCGACGAAGGTTGGACTAGATGATCCTAGAGGTCTTTTCCAACCTAAAAGATTCTATGATTCTGTATTGATTCCAACCAAACCTGTATGGAAAACACTGAGCTAAGAGAATTACTTCAGTATTCAAAGGCCTTTTGCTGAATCAAAATTAAATCAGTCTTGATCTTTGTAAGTATAAAACATGGAAGTAGTTCCTCCCAAATGAAAATTCTGGAATTGCTGGAGCAGCCTTCTTCTGGGCTGGTAGCTAACAGTGGCAGGAAGCGGTGCCCTCATGTGTCCCAGCTTCTGTACCAGGTAATTAAAGCTCCTTAGGAAGCTGTCCCCATCTGAGAATCATAAATTCTTAATCTAGATCTCCTTCTGGCCCAGTAAGTTATGAAGTACTGCTGAAATACTGGCCCCCTGGAAATGTCATAATACTTCCATAGAGCAATAAGTGCTGGCAAGAAAAGCACGAGGTTAATCAAAGCACTACTTTTAATAAAAGCTCTTATTTAAGACAGTTCCTTAGGGTTAAGTAGAAGGCAATAGTTTTTGTATGAGTTATGAGAATATGTGACTTCTTTGCACCTGTGGCATCTTTGCTGCTCTTGCATTTGGTATGCCAAGATCAGTTCATGCCTCATCGGTGCTAAGGAATAATCCAAGCTATTTCCTTGTTATTTCTCTAATATGTAATTAATAGTTCTGTTTTTAAGCAAAAAGCAATTAGTGTATTAAAAAAATATTAGGAAAGCAATAGCAAAATAAACAGAAAATATGCACCATGTGTCTCTTGGAGGTGCTCAGTACAGTTCTAGTTCTTCTGTCTCAAGGGCAATAGCAAAACTGGAAGCACAGACATGAGTGATAAGGACAATTAAAGGTATGGAACTGCTAAATAATAAATAGACAAGTGAGTAGAATGACAGAGAAATAACTGAGAGGGTAGAAAGGTCTATGAAAATGAGTGGCTAGAAAAGACAATTATAAATTGTTATTATAAGTTGTCTTATCCAGTACAAAAGCAAGAGAACTTCAGATAGAACTAGCAGATAACTAGATAAAAGCAAACAAAAGAGGTGAATTTTCATACAATATTCAGTTGAGTGTGGAAATCTTCACTGCTGAAAGTTATGGCTGCTACAAGCTTGCAAATTCAAAAAATGACTGGACAAATTCATGAAAGAAAACTTCAAAGTAAAATGCAAATGTATTGTGTAATGTGCAGTAGCACTATATATAACAATATGCAACATATATTTTAAATATCCATTGTGCACTACGGTGAGTGTACTGTTCTTATAACCTTCCTTGAGGATGCTAACTGCTCATTTCCTGGTGATTGTTGTTTTCTTCCTCTTTATTTTTTTTTTTCCCTCAAGAGAAAATAGACTTACTGAGTTGAGTGCCAGAAGCTGCTCTCTGGAGTGTTTCACCAATCGTCCCTTATCTAGAGGGCTATTATCATCCATTCCTGCCCCCTTTGAAGTCTGGCTGCTGCCATGGGCATGAGATTGGCCAAAGCTTTGCTTTGTCAGTGAATGGAAGAAAAGGGAATAAAAAACTGGGAGATGCTGGGGTTTCATAGGGTCTCATCTATCACTACCCTTGTATTCCGATTCTGTGATTTCCAGAAGCACCAGTCCCAGTATCAGATGTTGGAGACTGGCAATTACTGATAATCCATGCTCCTGGGAAATGGAAGGTCATTGCCAAGAGGAGCATAGCTAAACTGAGACGTCTGAGGCCAAATGTGCCACATATCAAGTGCTACCTCTGACAAACCACATAGTAACTCCTTCTGAAGGCTGAATCTTGGGCTAGATGGATCATTCTTCTGAGCTTGTCAAGCCAATTTCATATTCTTATAAGCATGAGGAAAAGATTTTCCCTGATCATACCACAGTTTCTTCTTAAGCTCTCTCAGAGTAGCAATTGTAGGAGATTTAACTGAGACTGATAGCTAATATCCTAGTGAATATGAGGTTTATGAGACAAGTATCTTGAAAAAGACAGTTGGTTTGGAAAGGGCATTGTAGTTATTGTAGGCAGCAGCTTGCAGCCTATCTGGCCATGAGTCCTTATCCATTTACAGCTGGATCAACAAGGAGTAGGCTCCAAACTCAAGTTAGTAAACTAGGCCTGAGTTCATAGCTTCAGGTCCACAGGGGTCCTGCGTTAGTCACAATCACACTCATCACTGTAGTTATAACTAAAATGTCACGGAATGTCAGAAGCTGTATCTTATATATGTTATATATCTTGTGAAAGTGGTACTGGGAAATTGTGCTGTACTGGCTTCTAGAGCTGAGCATAAATTAAAATGGGCAGTTCTGGCTTCCTGATACCCTTATTTGATATAAAAAATTATAGGAGGAAAAGACTTCCTTGCAATATTTTGTGTTTTGTTGAAGCATACCACTAGAGCAAAATTGTCACTAGAACTCATTCCATCTGCTTCTCTTGGCTACAGGTACAAGGCTGTCAATTCATCATACACAAAAAGAAATCTGAGGCCAAATTCTCTGCATAAGTCCACAAAAGTCTTGGACTTGGTCTTCCCCCTTAAGAACTGATTCTGAAAGATTCAGTGGAGAAACAAGAGGAAAATGGAAATAGCAGTATGTGACCACCTTTGTAGTCCATTCAATCATATGGAAGACCCCATGGAACAGTTTACTGAAAATTTCTCAGGCAAATGTCTTCAAGAACCAAATACACCAACAGAATCCTGAAGCACTGGGCCATGCTTGTTTCTATATGCAATAAGGAATGTGTAGCATCCTATCTGTAGCAGATGCTGGATACATTGTCATAGCATTTTAATACTTGGCCATCCTTTTTTTGCATATTGCTGCTCTCCCCATCAGGAACACATTTGATCTCTATCTATCAGTCTGTGAAATGCCTTGGAATAGAAGATGGACAAGTAATTACCTGATGAGGTCCCTAGTGTTTCATGCTGTATCTAATATAAAATATTTTAGAAGAGGAAAATGTGCCCTCCATGGTCCTGAAGTCTATTGTGTTTGTCAACTATAGTTTTAGAAGATTTTCCTCTATTAAAATAATTTCAAGAAGAGGTCCCATTGTTACAAGAAAGTCTACAGAGAGCTGCACACCCAAGGCATAAGCAGTACTTGGGCAGGGGTAGGGGGGTACACAAATGTCAAATGCCACATGGGGTACCTTAGGACCTGAGGGTTTTACATGGAGTCAGGTCCAGCTGTGTCCACAGAAGGCAAAAGATTTTCCATTGTGGTCAGCACTGTCTCACCTGAACAACTTAAAGCAAACCACATGGCAAATTATATTGGCATCCAAAAGAGCATTTCTATGTAAACACTGTCCCATATCGCTGACCTGCTGTTATCAGTTACAGTAAATATTAACAGTGTCTAAATCATAGACAAGCCATGTGTCTGTAAGAGCCATTTGTAAGAAAGAGCAGGACATATGAAAACTCCAGGAAAACCATTCTGTGTTCAAATACTGGTATTGGGATTACAAGTGTGAAGCGTAGATTCCCGTTTGGCTTCTAGCACAAGAAGGTACATATTTGTGAATGGCCTACGCTGAGAAGACAGTGACATCTGTCTGTGCCAATTTAGGAACATGAAATCTCTCCCAGGATTCAAAATTATTCATAAGCCACTGCAACCCTAACAGGATCAGTGTGTCTTTAAAACTGCAAATAGGCAGTTAATTGTGCACAGCATTTGGCTTGTCATGACTGATGACTGACTCATAATTCTCCTGCAGATTCAGCTAGCACCAGCCCCAGGAGAGGTGGCTGGGGGTAAGAAATTAATAGTCTTGGCGTGGGATCATAGGATTAGTAATGGATTTAAAAGCTGGGCAACAGGGATTTTGAAGGACCTGTGATAAAGGTCCTACTAGCAGTTAAATATCTGTCTTATATTGACATTTGTGGAAATTAGGACCCTGACTGCTACAGGGAGTTTGGGCTAGTTGACTAGTGCCGTGACCAAAGCCAGTGAGACTTCTGTTTTTAAGTTAACTTTTAAAAGATCAACAATATCTGCTAGTATGCCTCCCACATAGGTATTACAATAGCTAAGAGGTAGCCCTCCAGCCTCGGCAAATGAGCCGGAGCATGTAGGTTAGGAGCCAAGGCAGACAGTGTGAATAGCTAAGACATGGAGCGCATGAGGTGATGCAGGAGTCTCAGCTAGCACCATCATTAAAGTGAGGTGGTAAAACTCAAAAGCAGGATAACATCCAGTACTTCACTCTGGCACATTATAGCATAGGCATGTCCCAGGGCATCTCCAAAGAGCAACCCAGAAAGCCCAGGAGTTAGTCCATGTGAAAATTGGTGGTCCTCCACTACCATTAAAGATAGGAACACACATTAAATGTCTCTGTCAGCTTGAGTGTTACATCCAGACACAAGTACTTCACAGAGGAGAATTCACATCTTCTAAGAGTCTAAATAATCCAGAAAGTGTGCAAATTGGATTAATCATCATCAGTCTCAGAGGATGTGAGCCATCTATCCTTCATTCCAGCAATGTGTTGACCTCCAGGCTGTACATGTGACTGGGGCAGGGTACCCATAGCACCTCCCTCCAAATGAAGTCTCTAAGCAGCCAGGAAGGCAAGCACAATTGGTTCAAGAGACAAGTCCCCAAAGAATCATAGAATGGTTTGGGTTGGAAGAGACCTTAAAGATCACCTCCCTTGACCTGCTGGCCATGCTTCTTTTTGATGCAGCCCAGGATACGGTTGGCCTTCTGGGCTGCACCTGCACATTCTTGGCTCAGTTGTGCTTTTCATCAACCAGCATCCCCAAGCCTTTCTCCTCAGGGCTGCTGTCAATCCACTCATTGCTCAGCCTGTATTTACGCTTGGAAGTGCCCTGACCCAGGTGCAGGACCTTGTCCTTGGCCTTGTTAAAGAGACCCAAAGTCTCACAGCTGGGAATTTTATAAGGTGAAGACCTTGGTTCCCTCCTCTGAAGTGGTCAGATAGCTTACAGAATCCTTGAATGAAAACAGAAGTTACCCTGTGAACAGGAACCACAACCCCCAGCTCGCCACACACCACAGCATACTTTGTCTATTCCACATCTTGTGTAAAGTGATCCTTGTCAGTCAGTGCCAAATTCTAATATAGTCGCTTTCCACCGTCTGGGGATTTACATTAAAAAACTAGGCATGTAGGTCCTCAGAGGAGGGCACATTGAGAAAAAAAACCTCCATACTCAAGTACAGAGTCCTGGGGAGATGCTGGGATAACGAGCTGTAGGGACCTCCAGATGAGGTTGCCGTTGGAGTTGGGGCTTTGGAATGACCTTTTGACATAAGTTGCAAGCCCATTCACCTTTAGATTCAAAAGCAAGCAACTACAAGTTCCAAGATATTCTTAAAAGTGATTGTTCTGTGCTATCTGGCCTGGATCACTAGCAATAGGGAATTTGAAGGGTCTTTGATGGTCTGTGTGGAGACAGAATAGTCTCAGTCCTAGAGCTCTTGTCTTGCTATATATGTTAGCTATTTCAACAGAGAAAAAAGTGGATTTGTAATGAGTCTGTGGTTCCTTCTTACAAATATAGATAATTCTTCTAGGAATTATCTAGGAAGGAAGTAACTAAAACAAAAAAAAAAAAGGCTGAGGAAACTTGCAATAATTTTGCTTCACCATTAACACCTGTTAGCCTAGCTAGTTGCATAAGATCATATTTCCATATTAAGAGGCAGCAGTGATTGCTCAGGGGTGTGGCCAAGATCATGACAAGGATCAAATAGCAGCAAGGTAACAGCAGGATTCCATTTCAGAGGATGATGATGATGATGAGGAGGAGGGAGCAATAGTTATTGGACTCACTGTTGTACAACGAATGTAAGGATGCAGACAGTTTGCACTCAACACTGCTAGTCTGCCTTTGTCACACCACCACGTGCGATCATATGGTCACCCAGCGCTGTTCAGTGAATGGAGCCATGAAAATTGCCTCTGTAACAGCGTTGCTGGCACGTTTCCTTTCAGCTCACACACTCAAGCAACGGCACACAGCTGGCCTGCATCAGACATGAATCGTGATGATGATGTCAGACATCAGCGGGGAGAGAGCAAAATGTCCTTCAGCTTGGGAAAGTTCCTTGTCAGCTCAATGCAACCTTCAAGGCTTTGATTCATGCCAGCTATTCTGCAAGTGCAGCAGTTTTGTATGCTGCTTGATAATGCATGTCGGAGGCATTTTATTGGAACCCTCTTTTAAGGCATGGCAGCTATATGATGAAGTACTCGGAAAAGTTCCGTGATTACACTGCTGCAGGCTTTCAAGGAACCAAGCGATCAACAACAATTTATAGCCCAGCTCCCTCTTTTCTGCCAAGTTTTGCCCCTGATGAGATGCAGAATCCCTGAGGGCCTGCTTTTATACCATGTTAGTGAGTAAAGCTTTGAAAAACTGATGTTTTATAAAATCCATTTAACTGATAACACTACCCAGTCACCTTCCAAGCTTCCTTGGCTGTCCCACATCTCTCATTCTGATTTGAAATGGATTTTGTTCTTCAGGAGTACACAGTAATTCCCAGTGGTGATTGTTAGTGATAGCTTGTAATAGAGCTCAGCTGTGTAGCTCCTGGATTTCTAATCAGCTTAGCAGTGATAGAACTCCTGTTAGAGAATTGCAGTAAGCCCATTTCATATTCAAAACTAGACAAGCAAAAAAAAACCCCATACCCACAAACATTTTAATATACTTTATAACAAAAAAAAAGGGCTAAAAGAAGTAGCCCTGTGGTGAACCGACCGACATGATTTTTTCTGCCTTATTAAAACAGTGAGCAAAAAACTCGATTTCCCATAAATCTATTCTGCATAAATCCTCCAGGAAGACGGAAGCGTGATAACGCCAGCCGTAAATATTGAAAAAGAAAACAAACTTTCTCTTTTCCACCTCACTGCACAAAGGGAGCACATCGCTCCTGCCGAGCGCTGCCGGAGAGGAGCGAGGAGGGGTGGGGGGGCGAAACTGAGCTAAGCTGTCAGCGCAGCCCCCTGAAGAAGCCAAGCAGCCAGAGAGGGGGGAACTGAACTGAGCTGTCAGCGCAGCCCCCTGAAGAAACTAAGCAGCTAGAGAGAAGGGAGCAGCCGCCGCGGAGAGCCGCCGGACAGAACTGCTGACTCCCACTACTCTAGGAATCTGGGGGAGAGAAAGAAGCCGTGAGCCGCCGCCGGCCGTGAGTTGCGCAATCGCTGCCACCGCCGTGAGCCGCCGCCGCGAGCCAAAACTGAAAGAATCCAGAGAAAAAGCTACAAGCTGCTGACGTCACTAGAAACAGTACAGGTCTGCCGATCAGGCATCGTCACCGTTCCACGGGGACCATCGCCAAACGCTGAAAGAACACACGCACGCACACACACGCACCATCCACACATACAGGTCGTATTTTGACATAATTAAGTCCTTATTTGCCCTTATCTCTCGGTGGGTGAGAGAGGGAGTGAATGGGTGGGCGTGGTGTTCTTTAATATTGTAATATTTCCATAGAGTAAATAAGGTTTTATTTGAATATATTTAGTAATAAACTTGTTAGATACTCTTTCGATCTCCGTGTTTGCTTGCGAGCTTGGTGGGGAGATGTCCCAATTTGCCCTCAACCCTTCTCCCTTTGGGAGGTGGTCAGACCTCTGCGCGCCCGACCACGACAGGCCCCTTTTCACCCATGGAGCATGTCTCCTGCTAATCCTTGGAAGTTAGCAGAAAGAATGACTGACTGCATGAACAAGTTACCACAAGGAGTTTACTCCACAGTAGCTATTCTACTGGGAGAACGTGTGAGAATGTTTTCAGCCCACAGGTAGCTTAGGCTACACTCACCGAGGCACTTGACACTTAACCACAATTGAAGCAGTCGCTGCAAGGTGACTAGTACTTTCCAAAGTCACAGCTTCTCTCACTTGTTAGTAAGTTGTTTCTGTTGCTGTATTCTGTGGTCTCCTCGGGATCCCCAAATGCTGTAAGCAGAGGTCAGAAGCACTGGTTGTAGTTTTGGATTCATATTCAAGTTCCTTTTCTGCAATGGTCACAGACTTCCAGGTGGCCTTTAGCAAATTGCTTTGGCTCTGATCCGCAGAGATAATTAGTCCCACACTTCCACTGAATTAATGGTTATTCATCTTTGAGGGTCTAGGATTAATTCTTCGTTTCTTCAATTGAGGAACAAAGGCAGGAGGCAATAACAGTCTTCTTTACCCTTTTTGTTTATACAGCCTCTAGTCTTCTGGGGTACAAAGCACAATCCCCGCAGTGATCGCAATGTAGTGCAGATCTATGTAGCTTTGAAGTAGGTGTTCTTGTGGGTTTTTGGTTCCTGAAAGTGATAGCTCCATGTTGGGGGAGTATGCTATGATGTTTTGTAGAGATATGAAGTATTTTTCTCCTCTGATGACTCTGACTGTGAAACCAAACCAACTCATTTAAAATTGGTAAAAAAATGCCAGCTACTGATTGTCACATTCACATGTTTATTCAGCTCTTTGCCTGAAGAAGGCATATCTGCCACATTTGGTCAGCATTTGGTGAGGAATGAAGCTCTCTGTGACACTGATTTTGGATATTCATTACTAAAATCATGAACTTAAATCTCCTGAACTGGATGTGTAGCTACTCTGAAAGAATCTATCCTTATTTTCATTCTAGGCCCGGTGTGGATACCTCAGACCATTTAGCATTTGTAATTCAGTGAGAAGATTAATTTAAAACCTGAACTGGATGCACTTTTTTTCTGTCTGTATGCTCTGTAATGAGCCACAAAACTGCATTTCAACATGACAAATTGGTTTCATTCACAATAATAATCTATATAGAGCTGGAACACCCTGAGATTTGGTTTCATCTCTTTCTGAAAAGGCACCAACCTTTTGTGAAATTAAAGTTCTGAATGTGATGTAAAAGTCCTCACGTAGGAGGGAACGGTTTCTTCACAGTTCCTTTCTGGTCTTCTCCTCTCAGTTAACTTTATTCTCTTTTTTGGTTTTCCTCTTAGCTTTTTTTGCAGTGAGCAGTATCCTCTGTTCAGACTGCAGATGTTTGAAGGGTATCTGTGAAAATGCAAGCAATAGTGGTTGGGATATTTATACCTGCCGCTTTCAGCTTCCCTTTCTGCTAGTGATGTGAAGAAGTGTATTAATTGTAAAATAGATAGCCAAAACCATCTGACCATCATGCATGCTCTCACAGCTCCTGTGTTTCATCACCGATAGTAAAGACAGCCCAGGGTGCTCTGAAGTAGGTACCTAGAGTACAAGGTAAGTAAGACACCCCAACTCCACAACTTTGTGTTACAAAGACCAGCATTTTTTTGTATCATCCAGCATTATTTGTGTTGTCTCTAAATCCTCTCATGACTTCCGGCATTGCAGCTTCACTGGGCATCTAGCTATTCCTTTCTCATACTAGCTTTTGTTCTGCTCTCAACATCACTGCTTCCTGGACAGGTTCCAGTTAGCACTACAGCCGATGAAGGGACAAATACAAGTAGTTGCCACTTTTCTGAGCCCCTTTGCTGTGGGGGGATAACCATGCTTCTTTAGGTTTTTCTCTTTTTACTTTCAAAGCTGAGAAAGGAATAGGACCAACCACAGCAGAGAAAATGGAAAATATTTATTCCCCTTGTAACTGAAGAGAAAGGAGAGGGAAGGTTCTTGCTGCAGATGCATTCATTTCATTGTGTCCTGACATGAGGTCCTTCAGAAAAGGTTATTGTTCTAGCAAAATGTGGCTTCCTCATTAAGCAAAATTAATACAAATTTTAATTGGCATAAATATGAAGATACCTTGAATGTAGAAACAGATAAAGAAGGCCTCCTGTTTTTTACTGTTGTATAGCCCATTTACTAAAAACAGGGTTCAAGATGTTATCAAGGAGACAAATGATATAATTAATCACTGGCTCAGTGTGAACTCAAGTAGTTAGCAGGGTATGTGGGGTTTGTGTCTGGTGGGGCCTTGGTAATAGGGAAGGAGGCTACTGGTGTGGCTCCCATAAGAAGCTTTGAGAAGCTCCCCTAGCTCCAAGTCAAACTCTGCCTCTTCAATAACATATTTAAGAGAGGAAATTTTGTAGGACAACTTCCTTTTGCTTTGGGAGCTCTTTTGTTTAGAAAGGAGTGGGACAGGAGAGAGGCAACAATGCAGATGTGGGGGTCAGTGAGAAAGGAGGGATGGAGGCATGCCAGAGCAGCCTTTCCTCTTCAGCCTATGGTGATATGGCAGGCTGAGTCCTTAGAGATCAATGGTGGAGAAGAATCCCTCCTGTAGCCTGTGTAGGACCTCACACCAGAGCAGGGGATAGATCCTGAAGAAGGCCATAACTCTGAGAGAGATTTGTGCTGGAGCCATTAATTGCCTGTTGGATAAGGAGGACTGTGTGCCATCGAAGGGATGTCATGTTCCTGCAGGGGAAGACTGTGAGAAGTTCCCCCTGCGCCCTGAGGAGGAGGAAGCAGCAGAAACAATATGGAACAGACTGGGACTGGCCGCAACCCCCATTCCCTGTCGCCCTGTGCTGCTGACAGGGAGGAGACAGAAGAGCTGGGCTCGGGAAGAAGGGAGGAATGGGGGTAAGGGTTGTATTTAAGATCCAGTTGTATTTATCACTGTCCTACTCTGATTCAATTGGTGAAATAGTGGTGGTTTTGTTTAAATTAAATTGACTTTTTTTCCCCAAGTTGAGTCTGTCTTTTGCCCATGACCATAATGGGTGAGTGAGCCTTCCCTGTCCTTTGTCTGTCTTGACCATTGAGCCTTTTGTTGTATTTTCTCCTCCTCATCCCACTGGAGAAGGGTAGAGGACTGCATGGTGCTTTATTACCAGCTGGGTGGGCTTAAACCACAACACAGGGTGAAAAACTGAGATGTATGTTATGGTGCCCTGGGGCATGGCTGTACTATCAAAAGATAGTGTTTCTGGGTGTTAGCAGACTTGGCTTACCTTGTCTGACCCCGCTTTTCCGATAGCCTGCTTATTATGCTGGGCTGTTGGGTTGGCTGTAGGACCCTTCCTAAAAGGGTCCTTGACATCAGTGGTGGCAGAAGCAGCTCAGGTTTGTGAGCTGTCCTAACACCAGCTGCCTATCTAATGCTACCATGTATATCGTTGTACATCTTGGAATATCAGAGGAGAGCCAAGTCATGGACATGTGTGGCCATTGACTTTATGGGTTAGGTCATCAATGTTATGTGATATGTTATGATGATAATATACTGTTATAACAATGCCCAGCAGAGAGTTGGCTTGACAAAAGGTGAATTGATTACTGCTAGAGCAGTGAGTCCCTTTGGATCAGCAGGACAGGAATGGAGCAGAGGGAGCAGGGCTGTGCTGCAAGGGAGGAGGATACAGGGTGACAACAGGGCAGGCAGAGACACCACAGCCCTCTCTCACCGTACCTGGGGTAGGTGAGCAGAAGAGACCCTGTGGTGGTAGCTGCATTCAGCCAAGAGCCTAGATTGCTGAACAAGTACATAGTGGTGGTGTAGGGCCTGAGGTGAAGCCAGGAATTTAAGTCCATGGACCGTGGCCATGTCAGTGAGATGTATTGCCAGGCATACGCATGGCTGCAGTGGAGCTCTGGCAAGGACCAAAGGCAAGGGCATCACCTTAAAAGCTTCACCCAAGCAAAGGGCCATTTACTCCAAAAGGGCACTTCCCAGCTCTTTCTCACTTAGCTCTTCAAGGCTGGGAAGCTGTCTGGTATCAAAGATGGCCAAGAACACAGTGAGAGGTGAAGGTGGTGAGGCAGGACCCTCATGTGGGTCCTGCATCATAGGAAAGAGGGAGAAGCCAAAACCCTCCCTTTCAGCAGCAAAATGTTAGATGCACTTGGACATGGTATTTAATTTCACATCCAGATTTTGATGCTGAAATCAATGTGATACTAATGGAAGAGCTATTTTCCAAGTACCACAGCTAATTCTATCTATGAGAATTAAATAGAAATACTATAGAATCATAGAATTATTTAGGCTGGAAAAGACCTCTAGGATCATCAAGTCCAACCTTCATCCCAGCATCTCCCTGACCATTAGACTATATCCTGAAGCACCAGATCTTGTACTACTAAATCTTGATTCTCTACTCTATCCAATACTAAGTTAAAGATACTTTATTCAACATCAGCAGTATTCCTTGGACAGAGGAGCCTGTCTTTTGGGAGTACTAGTAACTAGAATGAGGCTGACAGACTGTAGACTATGTACAGTAGTTTCTGAGCTAGCTTGTACTCTTAAGTCATAGAATCATAGAATGGTTTGGGTTGGAAGGGACCTCAAAGATCATCTAGTTCCAACTCCCCTGCCATGGCAGGGACACCTCCCACTAGACCAGGTTGCTCAAGGCCCCATCCAACCAGTCAGTAATAAGCCAGCTTACTTTTACATGACCTGGCTATCAATGCACCTGTTTTTTTTCTGTGTATCATCTTAACTTATAGAAGTGGTACTACAAGCTATGCATTAATAGAAGACCTCTCTAGTCAAAGGGCACAAATGCAAGGTTTGGTTCAATGATGTCTTAAGGCACTGCCATCTTCCCCATCCCTAGGCTGGTTGCAACCAGGCAGTCCCCCTACAGTTCTGCTATCAGGACTGTTTGTAATGCTATGCCATGAATATGATTCAGAAATAGATCACGCTCAAAACAAATTAAAAAAGACACATCTTTGTTCAGGTGCCTTGTCCAGTCCACTAGCAAAAGTGGGAGAGTGAGCTTCCAGCTGTGGGGAAGGGAGGACCTTAGGGAAAAAAGCGTTCAACTTACAGAATTCTTCAGTCAGTAGCCACATCTGATATTCTTCTGAGGCAAAACCACTAATGGCTTTTTAACTGTGAAATACTGAGTAAAGGCACCAGGATTTAGCTCATAAAACCTCTGAAAGTGACATGAGAAGCCCAGGGAAGCAGAGCTGCTTTCAGGAAATGAATTCCCATGATGGAGTTGTGTTGCTTTGATCAGTTTGTCTATGCAGTCTTCTTTGGAAATTATTAATACTTTTCAATGCTAATTTATTCTGATAGAAGAAGATAGAATGACTTTGGACTTAATTTTGGTTGATGATATCCTAGGAAGATTTGGATGAAAATCAAAGGACTTTGGTATCCTGCTCTGTAATTTGCATAATGTAAATACTATGGTGCCTGTATTGAATAGCCTTTTAAAATAAAAAGTTGAGGTTTTCATGAGTATTTGTGGCCACTGCGTACTGAAACTTTTACTACTCGGCTTTTTTCTGAAACTGGTTTAATGAAACAGGGCTTATCAGCCTTCTACTACCTGTTCCATCACTGAAGGATTGGATATTCTTTGTAAGGCTCTTGTTTTGCCCTTACCCCTGGCAAGTCAGCATCAAATCCATGACAGGAAACAATTTGGGCCAAAGAATTTAAAGGTACATAGTGGCTTTTTTGTCTTTTTTTTGGTCTTTTTTTTTTTTTTTTTTTCCACAAAGAGACTTTGCAAAGCAATGAAAACTGAAAGGACCGAGATTTCAAATGTCTGCCTGAAAAATGGCAATCCCAAAATGGCTTCAACCTTTAAGACGTAGTGTAGTATATTGAACTGGCATTTTGTTAAATTCTAAAACACCACATCCCCCTCAGAGGAACTGGTACAGATTCACAGGGCTTTTCTGGGTGCAAATCTATTTAGAACCCCTTTATGCCACACTTAGTATCCTATTAAAAAGATACTCTGCTAGTCTTTAGCATGCTCCCTTCTCTTAGATATCTGAGGAAAAAGACGCTGTGTTTCATGCCCTAAAGATCAAAAATTGGGTTTAAAACATCATCATGAATATCTGAGGCTTCAGCTTCAGAGATATCTCCTGGTTGCCATTAGCTGTGTGGCTGGATCTTGTGTCATACCCATACTGACAAGATCAGAGGGCAACCAGTGAACGTGAAGTTTTTCTCACACTGACCTACCTCTGCAGTAGTTTTAACAGAAAGTTAAAAACTGGGCAACAAACAATCTGTGAGAATGTGTCCAGAGCAGCATTTTGAGTAGTTGTGGTACTGTAATTTCCTTAACAGAAGCTGGCAACTTCCCACCCTAGGGAAGTGTTGACAACCTTCATCAGTGATGGGCCCATTTCTTCCTCACTAGCCCATAACTGACTTCACTGCAGTGCCAGGTTTCTCATCTCTGTTAGAAACACAGTTGATGAGAGTTGTTACAGTGAAGATTAAATGTTCTGCTTGTCTACAAGTTAGAAGGACTCTATATTTTTTTTCACCTGGCATTATATAAGTGAAAAAGAAATCTGTAAATTTTTATCACTAGATTTGTTGTGTGGCTCATTTTTGTTGCCAGCAGGTAATAAATAAGATGTAGGTATTGTAGTCTTGCCAATATTTTGTTATCTGCTCAATTGGAAGATATGCTAAATGATAAGACTAAAGGGAACTTATTAATTTATTCTTACATTATGTGAATATGATTAACTGTTTTTTCCCCATCTCACCAGCTGTTTCTCATAACCCTGCTGGTAAAGGTTTTACTTTTAAGAATACAGCTTTGCGTGCCAAAGTGTTGGCAAGTGTTACTTCGATTAAACATCTGTGAAAGTTTTAAGGTTCTGTTTCCACTTACTCTGATTTGCCTACTATGGATTATCAACTGTAATGCAAGGATTTTTCTTCACTTAGCAGTAAGCAATACAGCCAGCAATCTCCTGCATTCTCTTGCAGAGAGCTTATCGGTGTTCACTGAAGCCTTTCCTGGTGAAGTCAATGCAATAGTGGTGTTAGAGACTACCTGGAAGCATGTTCAACCCTGGGTAAGTCAACAGGCAAGTTTAAAGCTAAGCATGTATTGTAGGACTGACTTGGCCTAATGGCACAAAGTTGCAGAACTATGCAGGGCTGTAGACAAAAACACTCTGCAAAAGAAATAGTGAATTTCTGGCTCCCTCACCTACCCTGAAGACAAAATAATGACTTATCTTCTGTTAGTGTCAAATATCAAATTCAAAGTGATTCTACTACAAGAATACATGGACAATATGTCAACTTTTTCTGTCTATTTGATGTCTTTTGGTATGAACTAGCATAGGGTTTAGAAACTTCTGAAGGTAGACTGAGTATGAACCTACAGTCTGCCACGCTGTCAAGCCATCTGTTTAGTGTTCTAACTGTCCAGTGCTCCAGATAGATTTCCATTTTCGTTCTCAGTGAACCAATATAGGACCTTCAATGCCCAGGTAGTTTCAGAAATGATTACCTCTTAACAAAATCCACAGGGACTTAGAAGGCATAGTTAGATGCTTCTCCATTTAGAAAGGGATTTATTGACTCAGGAAGATGAAATCGACATTGCTTCCTGGGATATGTAGGAATATGTAATTTGGTTTGTTCCCACACTTACAATAACTGAAGTGAGCAGGATGTGCTTTCTCAGCAGGCAACCCATTCTTGGGTTAAAAAACCAGGTAGAATAAATGCTCATAAGGCGCCATGAGGGAGCTAAAATGACTATGCATTCTGTGTGACTACTGTCACATGCAACAAGATAGCTGGCTTTTAAAGATGCAGGTCACAGCTGACAAGTTTGGCGTGTGTACACATATTGATTCTTTGAATGGAACAATTTGAACATATGTGAACATGAATGGAATAATTGAACATAGGAAGTTCCATCTAAATGTGAGGAGGAACTTCTTTACTTTGAGGGTGGCAGAGCACTCGAACAGGCTGCCCAGAGAGGTTGTGGAGTCTCCTCCTCTGGAGATATTCAAAACCTGCCTGGACGCATTCTTGTGTAACCTGCTTTACATGAACATGCTTTGGCAGGCGTATTGGACTAGAGGATCTCCAGAGGTCCTTTCCAACCCCTATCTGTGATTCTGTCTCTTTCTATAAAAGATCTGCTGTCTTTCATTACAGAGGAACCTTAGTAGTTTATTTTATTCTTTTTTTATTAATAATTTTTAATTTATAATTCATTAACCCACAAATCACTTTTTTTCCAAAGCCCTTGAGACTCTACTTGCAGGAGAATGGACAAGTTCTCTTTATAAAGTCCCTAATTCTATAATTAACCATTCACTGAGGATTTAACAGCACAGTTCTGCTGCTTTACCTGCCATTACTATGTCTTCATTACTTTTACAGAATGTATCAGAGTACATTAGTCTGATGTACTGTCAAAAATAATTACAGTGTAGTCATACTCTGAAAAGCAGGTATGTAAAAATGCCATCTTCTTACACAACAGATCACTTCCCTGTGTACATATAGTCAGACCTGCCTATTTTGTGACAGAAATACTGGTGTTTGTGTTTCAGGTCAGTAAGCACCTTGTATACATAATATCATTAAAACTGACTGTGTTGAATCTCTCGAGGGCATTCTCAACACAGTGATCACCAAACCTGGGGTCATCGAGTTGTAGACAAAATTTAGAAAAGCACAGCTGGAAGATCTTAAGGCTGATGAATCTTGAGTGAATTCACAGCTTGATTTTCTATAGGCATCAAAGCAGATGTAATGAGGAGAAGCTAGTCAGAGTTGTAGAAGGTAGGCAGAATTTCCAGGGCTGGCAGAGCACATCTCTTATTGATAAAGGGGATGTGTTTGATGTGAAAGTAATTAAGATATAGCAAACATAGAACCCCAGAATGCCATTTTACATAGCTTTTCATTTTCAAACAACACTGTCAAATAAAGCCATAGTTGTCCAGTGTTAAAGTTTTATTGTGCAAGAGCCTTGTTTCAGCAACGCTACTCTCTTAATCACGTTGCTCTATTTCTTTATTAATTCACATAAGCCTCTAAATTTCAGTGTGCCATTGAAGTGCTGGGGCCTGGGCTGTGTGCCCCGAGTTGGAGTTGGCTTATGGATGAGTCACAACCTAGCAGAATGTTTTGTTCCTCAAGTGATTCCAGGCCTCAGAGGTAGAACCTGGCCCATCTGTGTGAGTCCCTGCCTTCCCCCAGGTAGTCATGGTTGGGGTGGTGCGTGAGGCCTGAACTATCAACCAGGAACTGATCAGTTTGAAGAGAGTTCTTGCTGAAGACAGTCTCTGTTGGGCCCAGAAGGAGAGAGTTCCCATTGGAGCCAGTTGGAAGAGAGTTCCTGCAGAAGAAGAGAGCAGCAGCTCAAAATTGGCATAGTCGGCAGGATGAAGAACTAGCAGAACAAAATTGGCATAGTCGGCAGGACAAAGGGAAGAAGCAGAGCAAAATTGGCATAGTTGGCAGGATGAAGAACTAGCAGAACAGCTATCAGCTCAACCATGGATAAAATCAGTCATTCTTACTAGGTTTACAGGCCCATTTAAACTTAAAGAAATATGAAAACATACGAAAGTTTGGTGTTATAATGAACAGTGATGGTGCAATAATTGATCAGTTCCTCCCTTCTAAAATTCATGTACTGGGATTTTTCTTATAAGCCAATAAACATCGTCACTTCAGGTGACGTTTTTACTGAGCACATGCTGTTCAGACATGTCATAATGAGCCATTAGCAAGTCTTTCAGTGCCTGTTAGCTGTAGAAGGTATATAGGGGATAGACAGCAGAGTATCTTCTCACTTGTGTCTTCCATAAGTTGCAATGGCAAACTAGATCCAGTGGGCTAGCAAGAATTGAGACAAGTTCACATCTGTTCACCAGGGGAAAAGCTGTCCCACTCTTCTTGATTGCACCCTCAGCACAGACATAGCTGCTGCTAAGGTCCAGTTTGAATCCAGTTTCTACTGTTTAAGCAGTTGCTTAAGCACAAGGCACATTTGGGTTTCCATCTGCTGTTCTCAATATACGTAAAGTCATGTTTCTTTGCAAGCCCAAAAGCACTTTTGTTTTGAGTTGCTTATGTGCTAGATGCCTAACTGACTTCTAAGTCCAGTTGGGAACTATAAATCAAGTTATTTTTCATGTACTTCCCAGATAAAACTTGACTCCTCCACTACTGTAAATGACCATTCAGTCTGCTGAAGAGATTTCAGTAGAGTTTGACAGCCTGCACTGGCTTCCTGTTTGATGTACCATGGTACATGCAAGGGCAAGTGTGTAAGCAAAGGATTCCTCAGCTTCCTAGTCTTTGCTTAGTCTGCTAGGCTGCAAGAAAGCTGATGGATATGGCCTCTGTATGGGTGGTCATACCATCAGCTTAGTAACTCAGTGTGCTTGGTATGGTTTGGTTTTGGTATGGCTTGGTATGGGTATGGTTTTCCTGGTATAATTATCAGAAGCTACAATATGCAACTTTTAATTCAGTGGCAATGCCAGTAATTTTGGTTAAATGAGAAACCAACATACAGATGAGTGCACAGTTTCAAGCATCCACAAAGATACTAAACTGTAAACTCCATCAAGCAATAAAAAATAACAGGGAAGAGATGAATGTTCACAACTGTATTTGGTTTGTGTTGCAAGGGTTTGGTAGCTGGGGTGGTGTGCAGGGATGGCTTTTATGAGAAGCTGCTAGAAGCTTCCCCTATGTCTGATAGAGCTAATGCAGCCAGCTCCAAGATGGACCTCTGGCCAAGGTGGAGCCCATCAGTGATAGTGGTAGCACCTGTGTGCTAACATATTTAAGAAGGGGGAAAACAACGGCTGCAGAACATTAGCTGAGGGGAGGAGTGAGGATATGAGAGAGAAATTACTGCAGAAACCAAGGTTGGGGAAGGAGGAAGAGGAGGTGCTCCCAGGCACCGATGCAGAGAGTCCTCTACAGCCCATGGTGAAGACCATGCTGAGGCAGGTTGACCCCCCCTGCAGCCCATGGAGGTTAACAGTGGAGCAGGTATCCATGGAGATCTCCACACCAGAACAGGTGTACACCCTGTGGGAAGCCCACACTGGAGCAGGCTCCTGGTAGGGCCTGTGAATATGTGGGAAGTGAGGAGTCTATGCTAGAGCAGGTTTGCTGGCAGGACTTGTGACCCCATGGAAGGGTCCTACGCTGGAGCAGTTTGTGAAGAACTGTGGCCTGTGGGAAGGACTCATGTTGGGGAAGTTCATGAAGAACTGTTTCCTGTGGGAAAGACCCTGCTGGAGCAGGGGAAGAGTGTGAGGGGTCCTCTCTCTGGGGAGGAAGGGGCAACAGAGACATCTGATGAACTGACTGCAACCTCCATTTCCCATCCCCCTGTGCCACTGGAGAGGAGGAGGTAGCAAAAATAGTGAGTGAAGTTGAGCCTGGGAAGAAGTGAGGAGTGAGGGGAAGGTGGTTTGAGATTTGATTTTTTCTTGTTATCTGGCTCTGACTTGATTGTTAACAAATGAAGCCAATTTCCCCAAGTGAGTCTGTTTTGCCCCTGATGGTAGTTTGTAATTGCTGAGTGATCTCCCTTTCCTTACCCTTGACTCATGAGCCTTTTAGTCTTATATATTTTCTCTGCCCTGTCCAGCTGAGGAAGGGAGCACCTGGCACCTGGCATCCAGCCAGGGTCAACCCATCACAACAACATTTTACAAAATAGCTGTGGAGGTGCTTGCACAGCCCACCCTTGGGGAATGGCCGGAGTAACAACACCTGGTAAGGCAAGAGTGTGAGGCAAATGGGGGGCCCGGGGGGTATGTGTGTGTGTGTGTATTGAATACACAAAGCTGTCTGGAGCACACTTGCCTACATTATTTGATCATGTTAAAGATGAAGGTGACCATCAGCCCCCAGCTGATGGTGTTAAAGGGCAAGAGAGACCATCAATGGATTTAACAGAAGGCAGGGAACTTCAAAGAGAGTTTTGAAACAAAGGAGGAGTTAGCCTAAAAAAAAGTGTGAAAGAGTGAAAATTAGTAGGGGAGTGAGACACCTTGAAGGGAAGCCTGCAATAGTCAAACCTGGCTTGACACTGCCAGAAGCTGTCCTGCCAGCATTGCAACCTCCACCTACATCAAACAGAGCACAGTTCCTGTGGTGTGATGGTGTGGGGTGCAACAAAAGGGGATACACACCCAGAGTATTAGTGGAGCTTGCAGAGGGACCTTTCTTTGCCTGCAAGAGATGTGGTTTATCTGTTGTATTACTGATTCTGATTCTGAATGTCCTGAAGGTGAGTTATGTGTCATTAACAAATCAATAAAGTGCTTCAATCCTTATTTGGCTTAAATTATGAGAACTGAACAGTTTTCCCCTGCTATGTTGTTTGAGCTGTGGATGGTAACACAAGAGGAATCTTTCCATTGGAGAGCACTGCTTTGCTGAAGAAGCTTGTTATTTTCAACCACCTAGTGGCTAATTTCCCCCTTGTATGAAGTGAATGAAACTTGCTCTATCAGACATTGATGAAGAAACTGTAGAGTGGGTGAGTTTAAAAAAACAGACCTTAAACTTTGTCTGCGCTGTTTTCAGCTGTTGTGCAAAAATATAAGTCTCTAATCCTTGTTTGGTGGGGCTTTATATGTCTAGAAAAGGGAGATACAAAGCCAATGCATTACAGCTTGTCTGCGATAGTTTTGCAAGCAAGACCTTCAGACTGCAGAGGTATGTGGAAGTCATCGGCCACAGAGTAAACCTCTGCAGAGGCAACATCTCAGCCAGTCAGTTTAGACTGCCAAAGATAAATTCTGAATCCTGAAACACTACATCAGATAGGAGGTATCTGAAACAAGGCACGTGCTCTGGATCATGGAAGGTTTTTTTCCATTAACGCTGTTTCCCTCCATTGTTTTTTCCAGGGAGTCTGGAGTAGGTACCTCGGGAGTGGAAGTCTATATTGTAGATAACTATGGTGGAATCCAGCTTGAAGGTAAAGGATCTACATGTAGGTATGTAAAAACCATTTCAGTGCCTTGGCAACCCATTCTAGCTGATCAAAATCTGGTGAATACCAGAAGCCTAGAGAGTTACTTAGATGACCATAGCAAGAGTGTTTATGCATTTAACATCTCACCTGAAAGACCTAATCAGTTACTTGTAAGGGTGAAAAATAGCTGGTGTTTTTCCCCTCTTGTTGTTTAGACTGGGCATACTTTGGGGCAAAGGTTGCCCTGGGTGCTATTGCAGTTTTTTACTGGGCTGCAAGTATGATAAAACTGTCCCAAAAGTCTGTTTCAGGGGTGGTATTGTGAACAACAAAAAAAATCAAGGCTGTCTCCACTGAAACACATTGCAAAGGTATCCTGGCCTAGTCCATCTCATGGTGGATCTAACTGTAACTCCTGGAAGCTGGTGATTTCCATTGCCTAACACTGTGACCCAGCAGATGGTAAGTGATGGCTGCACAGCCTGACTGCAGAAGGAGGGACCTTCAATACTATGAAAAAATGTTGCTTTCTGAAATGGATGAGCAGGGAAGGAAAGACTGCAAAAATAACGCTTTGGCAAAGGCTTTCAGTGCATGCAGTATACCCAACACCCCTCTAAGTTCAATGGCCTCCTGACATTTCTTTTCCATTTATGTAAATATATTCATGTCTCAGATCCACGCTGAGACCCAAGCTGGATCGTGAAATATTCCAAAAGTGCTTTCAAGAAGATTTAGCTTTTATTACTATTTGATGGAATTTGCTTCAATTAAAAACTATTTCTTTTAAGAAGTAACTTTGCAAGTCATCACAGAAGATGCTGTAGTTGATTACTGAGATTAAGTGACAAGCCACATACTTGAAAACACAACTTTGAGTCCGTTAGAATAAAACTAAAGCTTTCCGCTTCCCCTCTGAATAATGCAGTCAGGCTTGAAATGTAGTATCTAATACCCTATTAACTTTTCCTGTAGGGAGATTCAGGCACTTGCTATTTTAGGTAGCCTACTGTCAAAATCTTTGTTTGACACAAAGGAAAGCAAAGCACAATACTGCTGTATTGAGCTACCTCACAGGGCATGGCATTTTATGGTAAGGTAAATGCCTCTAGGATGCCAAAATACCTTGAAGTATTTATTTTCACTGTGAACTCTAGAAGGATAGAATTTACTGTAGCAAGTAAGTCCAACACCTCAGAAGTGATGAGATTAGTTGAGTTTGTGATTCTGCAGAAAACAAAGCCCCTCTGTGATTTTCACACTTTTTCAGCCTCTTCATAGCACTTTCAGCAAGTGTTCACTCTGAATAAAAGCTGAGATGTGTATTATGCTCTGACGTGGCCATGCTCAGAGGTTGTATGCCACTAGCTGGGAAGCAAGTGGTTTCAGTGGCCAGGAGTAGTGCCATCTGTAGCGCTGCTAAGCAATATGTACCAGAAGGTGCTGCTCCTTTTATGTAGTGTTGAATTTCATGCTTAAGGCTGGGATCTCAGGAATGCGTTCTATTTTACTACTTCTCCACTGTCCTTATCATCAGGTCTAGACTAATGAGCTACACAGAAGAACTGAGATTAAAGAAATGTGCGACAGTAGAACAAAACAAAAAGAGAATTGGTTAAGACTTTTAAGGAAAACGTGTAAGTAGAAGAGCCAGTAGAATGTTGGAAGTGATCAAAGGACAAATGAAAAATATAATACATTTTAATGAAAGCCACTTCCAGCCTGAAAATGGCTGCTAGATGGGAAAATATTCAGAAATCAGTGAGGGGGCTAAATTTACGCAAAAAGAGTTTTACCTGACTCAAGAAGGTTATGTCTGTAATGAGAAAGAAAGAGAAGAGCATTTAGGAAGTAAAGGAGATCTAATAAAAGACCTGTTAATTGCTAAACCATGCATGGACTCCTGGAAAATATAAACAAAGTCAGTGGATTCATGTTATATGGGGAGCAGCAAGTCTGCTGCTAAACCATGTCCCTAACACCAGTTTGCAAGGGATATTTTCCAAGAGACTTCCAACAGTTGCGGTTTGAGCTAAGAAGTGGATGAACAGCAGTGAAACAAATATTGTCATGCCATGTATCCTGTTTGAAGGGGAGGTCTGTTAAAGGAGCTGTCTGTTTGTTGGTGAAGCTGACCTCAGAACAGGAAACTCCCTAGCAAGGTGGCTCATGTTCTAAGACGTATGTGAACAAGAAGAGAAAATCAACTGTAGCTTGATTTCTCTAGAAGGGAGGATTGATTCTGGCAGTTACATTTGGCATAGGCTCCCATCCCTCATCCCACAATGGAGAAAATGCTGAGGGAGGAAAACCCCAGACATCTGTGAAAGCGGGAACCACAGAGGATGGTACTGTAGACTTTCCCCATCCAATGCAGCAATCTGTAACTCTTCCAGCTGTATCTTCTCCACAGTATCTCATGACTCTGTGCATGCGCTCTCCAAGCTCCCTTGTTGCTCCTAGGCCTTGGCTCTGCCTCAAACAGGCAAATTAAGGAAAAGCAGAGGAGGTAACAGCAGCAGATCTTCTACAGATCTAACATGCCTAATTCTGTTGATAGCTCTGATAATTTACACCAATGTAATTGCATTTCAATAATGCACTAGAGTCACTTATGAAATATTACTCTTATAATTGACTTGACAGGTACTTTGATTGGGATGAAAACTCTCTGAATTGTAAACAAAGGGTGATGATAAACAGTGATGTATCAAGTTGCTGCTTGGTGGCTTACTGCTGAGACTGGCATTACATGCAGACTTATTTAACATCTTATTTAATGATCTGGATGAAGGAGTAAACAGAGTATTAAATAAATCCCAAGGGCGAGCTAAAGTGGGACAAGGTGAGCACAGTGGAGGCAAAGAACTGATGAAAAGATGCTCAGGAAAAGGATGGCTTTGAGGTTAATGGAGTGGACCAGGGTTCAATTTTCTGACTATACCATGCACAACTTCCCTCTGCCCAGGCTTTCAATGGTGCTGATTGATTTCAAACTCACCCAGATGCTGTGGAGGATAGGGGTGATGGTTTCTCTGTACCTCGTATATCCAGGGGTTACACCACTGATAACTGCACGTATTCCTCCAGTTCTACTTAATTTGAAACACTTCAAATACTCAGTGTAGCACAGAGAGGGCCCTAGGCAATCTCTTTTGTGGCTTTACAGCACCACAGGTGAATAAATGAATCATGAAAAACATGTGAGGAACAAAACAAAATGAAGTTCAAACTGGAAAAAAGTAAGACACAGTATGTGAAGAAGCTCAGCTGAGGCAGAGATTCTCAGTAGGAGCATGAAACCAGGGCAACAGTAACAAGGTTTAGCGTGATGAGGAGCAAAAATATGATTAAATGTGAAGTTGCTGCATTTTATGGCCAATTTGGAGCTGTTTATGCAGAGGCATCTCCTTGCAAAGCGGGAATCCAGCAAATGCTCTCCATGCCTGTGGGGTGACAGGAGCTGCAGCACTGTGTGGGATGCTGAGCGTCTTCCTAGAAGCAATTGACAAATTCAGAGAAGAATGACAGAAGCGGCTGGGATGATGGAGGAGTTTGGTGGCATGCATACAAGCACACAAATAAATAAATGTGTATGTGAGAGTGAGAGAAAGTAAAATGAACTCATTTGGCAGTGTCAACAAACATTTGCAGGATGTCAGACAAATCTGAGTTTCATACATATGTTCTGAAAACCATAATTCAGAGGCTTCTTTTGGTCCATAGCTTTGTGAAATCACAGCCTTACAAATACAAAAACTTGCACTGACAGTGTTTCTTTAACGTTTTTAGTCCAGACTTTACTACTGGATTTTGCAGGGGAGAAAAATAATCCCTAAATAATAAAGATTATTTGATAATTAAAATATTGTAATTCAGCTCTGCAAAACCACAAATCTTTGGGGACTTCCAGCAAACTAGGATGCAGTGGAGCAGATGTCTGATTATGCAGATGGAGGTTTATGAAAACAAAATAGAAAGTATCTGAAATAACTTAGGAAATAATGTTTTCAGACTGTATGTTACAGAATAACACAAGTACTGTTTTAAGAGAAAGAAAGAATTCTCTCTGAGGTGACCCCGTCCCATAAAGCCTGGCTTCTAGGAATTCATTTAAATCATGAAGTATATTGATGTGCATTCAAGAACATTTGGCAATTATTTCATTTTAGCGAAGGAAAACCGTGCCATGAAACAAAATCCTTGCTACTGTATACTTATGAACTATTAAAATTCATGGACAACCTGCATTAAAGAAAATTGCTTTTGAAGTGATTACTTAACAATTCCTTCACTGAACTTTAGCCTAGAGATATAAATTACTCAGAATTTTACTTTCAGATTATGGACACAGATGTTTCATAGAAATTACTGACACAATTTCCTTAGCTCTTCTATTACAGCTCTGGCCAGTAGAGAAGTTTCAAAAAGTCTAATGCCATCAAGGAACTAAGACTATTGTTTTCTCAAGTGTCAATTTATGGTAAGCATATTATAATACTTTAACTGTGAGCTGTTAATCATTTAGCCATACTGTACTTTATTAGGATTATGTTGTACAACTTCTATAAGATGCATCTGATATAGCACCCAGTTACTATAATGTACAAGTAACAACATTTTTCATTGCAAAATCCTATTTATGTTTACTGCTATATTGCCAGATTATATTTCCTTAGACTAAGCATATTTTTTTTCAAGGTTTCAAGAGAAAAAAAAAAAAGAGAAGATGAAAAAATGCATTACTTTTTCCCAAGTTCACTTTTCACTAAGATTTTGTGTGTGTGTGTCTTCATGCACATGGAATTTCAATAGTCCATGGAAATTTGTCCAGGTTTGGGCAAGTTAAGGCCCATACATTGAGATGGCACATCTAGGATTATTGTGGGCTTGCTAGAATTAGGCAAATTCACTCCCTGAAGTCTTTCTGTATTCTGTAAGCCCCTATGTGCTGACATGAGTGCCTATGGGTGGGCATTTGGTAGACCAAGTCAGTGCCTCCACCATAGGGCTCAGAGTGCTGAGCTGTATTTGCCTGGCAATTCCTTCTCCTGGCTGCCAGCTTTGCTGTGACACTGGACACCAGCCCTCATGGCACAATGGGCAACTTTTGCATCCTTTGAAAGAAATGTCAGAGCCGGTTTTGGTGTCTAAGGGAAAATGCCTTTCCAGATACGAGTTCATAGGTGTGAATTGTGAGAGAAAGCAGTTGCTTCCCTGCGTGCTAACATCCTGTATGTCTAACACTTGGGAGAAGGAAGGAAAGGATTCTCCATCCACACTTCTTCTAGGCTGAGTAGTAATCTGCCAGTTTCTGAGGATCCCATGTTTAATCATACATCCTTCATGGTGCCTCTATATGGGAAAAGGGCCCTGTGTATACTCAGGGCTGTGTATTTTTCTTTGTAGCAGCCACTCTGGGAAATCTAGCTGTATTTAAAAATTATTAGTATAGAATTGAAGAAATGAAATAGTCCCAGTGAGTGGTGATAGAATGTGCAGTAGTGATAAGACTGTTTTCATAAAAAGGCTTAGAATTTTTTCTAAGCAGCACCACCTTTAAGCATTGAAGTAATTGATCTTTATCTTACCTAGAAAACATATTGCCCCAAATGGTATTTACAAGATTTCCCTGTTTAACTGCAGAGACTTTTCACACTACGTGCTCATCAGAGAGGCACCCTAAATTTACTCAAGAGATGCTTGGAGAATCATTACTGCTACAAATCCAAACCCCAAATGCTGTATATTGATATCCATCCAGATGAGAGGTATGGGGCTGAAAATGTCTTGTCAACTGTGATTTTTGTTATACATCAGCTCCACTTAAAATTTGCTACAGGCAACCAGGATGAGCAGAGTCTGCCTGCAAGAAGTACATTTCCCCTACCCTTTTGATCTAAAGCAGATGTTACCTATTATCAGCAGAAGGCCTGTGTTGCATGCTAAACAAAGTTGGTAATATTCAGGAAAGGGCATTGGTAAAGGCACACTTGAGAGGGGATAGGTACATATTATTTACTGCTGTCAAATTACCCTACCGCTTCACTGCAGTTTTTATTGCATATGTTTTCTAGGCTCAGTAAATCAGAGGGAGGTGAATTCACACCTAGTTACTGCACTGAAGGGTTTCAGATTGCTTAGCATAAAGTGCCATGTACATAGGGCAAGCAGTAATTTCAGAAAAACTAAAGAAAATAGGAAAAACTAAAGAAAAAAGAAAAAAAGGGGAGTGGGGCCTGAAATTCCTGCATACATGGGGAGCCAGCTGAAGTCATTGTTATGTTTCATCTGAAAAAAATCCATAATTTCTTCGTGTCATTGCTGATGATTTTGAATGATTTCTTTCCTCCCTGTGGGCAGAATTAATGAATAATATGATTAGATCCATCCTGTGGACAAATTACAAATCACTGTCCTTAATGGAGATGATCCAGTCTGCCTCTTCACAGCTCCAAAGATCTCTGTATGATGATGAACACAGTTCAGTTATTGACACTCAGTTTGTCAAAGCAAATGTTTTACACATTTTCAGGGATGTGATTTTCTGAATACAAATGAGTTGAAGTGGCAACGGAAATGGGAATCGGTGATATTTGTAACTCAAATGAAAACATTCACATTTACCAATTGCTCTGTTTCTGAAGCTGTAATATAATGTTAACCATTTTTCTTATCTGATTACATTCTAATTGCAGCATACATTTCTTTTTCCCATTAAAAGTCAGCAACTTGGGCTCTAAACAACGGAAAAACTAAACACCAATTAAAGCAATTAGAAAACCACTAATTTTGTCTGCTGAGTCTGGTTCTGCATTGCCTTTAGATGTGTAACTTCCATGGAGGTCAACAGGAGGTCTGTGATCAAGTCATGAAAGAAAGCTAGATTAAGGTTTTATAAATAACTGACTTTTGGTTGGTTGTTTTTCTGGATTAATGAAATAATTGAAAAAATTCATCACAGGTCAAGCTGAAGTAAATTTTCTTCACAACATGACCCTGTTTTTTGAAAAAAAGAGCCAAAACCTACTTTAGATTAACCAAAATTGTTTCATTTAAACTGCACAGACATGCTTTAAATACCTCTTTTAATATCAGAGATATTTGAATAACTTGTAAGTATAGTTCAAAAATAGAGCTTGTATCAGAAATAGTGTGGCCAGTAGGACTAGGGAAGTGATTTTACCCCTGTACTTGGTGTTAGTAAGGCCACACCTTGAATACTATGTTCAGTTTTGGGCCCCTTACCACAAGGATATTGAGATGCTGGAGTGTGTCCAAAGAAGGGCAATGACGCTGGTGAAGGTTCTAGAGCATGAGTCTTAGGAAGAGCGACTGAGGGAACTGCAGTTGTTCAATCTGAAGAAAAATAGGCTCAGGGGAAACCGTATCACTCTCTATAACTACCTGAAAGGAGGTTGTAGAGAGATGGGAGTTGGTCTGTTCTCTCATGTAACAAGTGATAGGACAAGAAATGGCCTCAAGTTGCACTAGGGGGAGGTTTAGATTAGATGTGAGGGAAAATTTCTTCACTGAAAGGGTTGTAAAGCACTGGAACAGGCTGCCCAGGGAAGAGGTCACTATCCCTGGAGATATTTAAAAGACGTGTTGATTTGGTACTGAGGGATATAGAATCATAGAATCATGGCATGTATTGGGTTGGAAGGGACACCTGAAGGTCATCTAGTCCAACCCCCTTACAATAAGCAGGGACATCTCTAACTAGTTCAGGTTGCTCAGAGCCCCATCAAGCCTGACCTTGAATGTCTCCAGGGATGTGGCCTCCACTAGCTCCATGGGCAACCTGTTCCAGTGATCAACCACCCTTACATTAAAGAACTTTTTCCTAAATTGTCTAACCTAAATCTACCCTTTCCTAGCTTAAAACCCCTCGTCTATCGCTGCAAACCCTTGTGAACAGATCCTCCCCTGCCTTCCTATAGGCCCCTTTCAGGTATTGGAAGGTTGCTATAAGGTCCCCCCAGAGCCTTCTCTTCTCCAGGCTGAACAACTACCACTCTCTCAGCCTGTCTTCATAGGAGAGGTGCTCCAGCCCTCTAATCATTTGCTTGTCTCTCCTCTGGACACATTCCAACAGGTCCATGTCCTTCTTGTGCTGGGGGCTCCAGAGCCGGATGCAGTACTCCAGATGAGATCTCACCAGGGATGAGTAGAGGGGCAGAATCACCTCTCTCGATCTGCTGACTACATGTCTTTTGATGCAGCCCAGGATGTGATTGGCCTTCTGGGCTGCAATTGTGCGTGGTTTAGGGGTGACCTGAAAGTGCTGGATTAATAGTTGGACTTGATGATCTTAAAGGTCTCTTCCAACCAGAACAATTCTATGCTTCTATGAGAACAATCTTCTTTGAGAAAAATTCTTCTTTCAAAAATGTTGTAATAAAACATTTCAATGTATAATGTGTTTTATTTAATCCAAGTAATTTTGAGAGAAATGCATGAAGCTTGCTACAGTGAAATGTAACCTGCATTTTTTAGTGAACAGAGAAGATGGAATAAGATGGGAAATATCTGCATAGGACTCTGCTGCAGGTCTGGCTGTTTGCAGGTTAATGCCAGTAGAATCATTGCCCACTGCCTGCACTTCATTTGTTTCAGAAACATGACAGGTATCTAATATTTTTTCTACTGAAACTAGTGCTCCCTATTCTGCTTCCAAAGCTGCTGCACTGTTTTAAGTGTAGAAATTTTAGGTTATCTTTAGCTGTAAGAGCATAGTGGATGATAATAAGGTGAACAGCACCGAGTAATAACAGGATCTCCTGATGGAAATAATGACCAAAAGGTACAGCAGCTGTTGATGGATTTTAAATGGAATTGAGACATGAACATGACTGAAGTGAAAATTGTTTTGACCAGGGTGATATGGAGATGGGTAGAGCCCGATCTTTGTGTTTCAGGATGCCTATCACAGTGAGGCATCAGTCACCTTGAGTGCTATTATAATAAAAGTTACAAGGGGTAATGAAGTCAGTGAAAGCTAATCATTTAACTGGAAAAAAGTGTCATCGAAAGCCATGCTTGTAGTGTTACTCTTCTCCCACCTCTCTCGGCTGCAATATGCAGTGACACAAACCAGTGCACTAAAACTCCTGCAAAACATCTTTTGGAAAAGGGAACAAGCAAAGTGGTAGCATGTGGCAGGCTAGGTTGATGTGCCACCTAAGAAACCAGAGTTCTGGCATACCAATGTTCCACTTCTGCATTGAGGGCTTGGAGTTACTTTAGGGCCAGGGCACCAGGAATGATAGTGGTCTTCTTTCCAGACTTGGAATTGTCACTTTCTTTGCTTTGCCATAGAAGAAGTTTATTAACTAGCACAGCTTCTGCTTTCAGTGGGACTTTTAAAGCATTGTGAAATCATAGAATCATTTTGGTTAAAGAGACCTTTAAGATCATCAAGTCCAACCATTAACCCAGCACTGCCAGGTCACCACTAAACAATGTCCCTCAGCGCCACATCAGCATGCCTTTTAAATACCTCCAGGGATGGTGACTCCCCCACTGAGAATATCAAGGATAACCACAGAAACTGCTGAAATGGTAACAGGAGCTATATTGTGATTTACACCAAACTAGACTTTGTGAAGTGTAAATGCTGATGTTGGAACCAATAACAATGGACAAGCTTTATACATCTACATGAATTTCTTCCCTCTTTATTCACATTCTGTATCATGTAATCATAGAAACATTAAATTGGAAGGAACATACAAAGCTCTTATAGTTCAACCCCTTGCTCACAACAAGGAAACCTCAAAGCCAAGCAGGCTGCCCAGGGTCTTCCTCACATGAGTTCTGAGTATGTCCAGGGATGATGTTCCCACAGTCTCTATAATATATACCTATATATACCAATACAATAGAAAAAGCATTGAAAGAATGTGTCTGCAGGGATAGGTATGGATAGTTATGAGCTTTTCCTGCTGATGCTCTGAGTTAGATGGACAAGCGGAGGTCTGCTCTAGAGGTAAATACAGGCTTATATGCAAGGAACAGTACTACATCGACTAGGGCCCCTACAGCAGCACTGGCACAGGTCCAGGGTGCAGATGAAGTCTTGTGTCATCCTGCATGATTTGTGCAGATACAATGGTGTGGACTATGCAGCTCTGGTGAGGGGTGGAGGGGGACAGCTGGGTTGCTTCTAGCATAATTCCTTCACAGTTTTAATTTTGAAAAAAAGAATAGATTAACTATCAATGCTAGGATCCTCAGGAATGATGCATGGTAAAGTCAGTCCCTCACTTCTGTACTCCACCTTGCTCTCATTCTTTGCCAGAGTCCCCATAGTAGTAGACAATTCCAGTTTAACAGAAGTCAGCATCTTCAGGTACAAGTGAGGTCTGCTTTTTCAAGTTACTTTTTTATGTCTTAGCTTTAAAAAAAAAACAACAACAACCAAACAGAAAGAAAAAGAAGCATATAAACCCATCTTTTCCAGGCAAGAGATAGGTTGGATAACTTCTTTAAGTGACCATGAAGCTGTCCTAAGCCATTTATAGCTGGTCAATATTCAGACATTCACAGGGAGCCATGCTATCTCACAGCAGCTCCTGCAGCATCCTGGTGGAAGAGCAGATGAGGAGCAGATCCTGCCTTGCTCAAACCCCCCTCAAAGCTCACTGATCCTGGTGTTACTGAAGGCAGAGTCCACCTGCCTGTTGTTTCTTGTCTGCAGAGATGACCCTTTTTCTCCATTCTCTCTGGCACATTTCCTGGAGCAGTTGAACACACAAGCAAAGCAGATACCATGCTCCCCAAACATTTAATCATATCTGCTTTCCTAATGACCCTTCTACTTATCTATTTTACATGGTGGGTTGCTAGTTGTAAATAGGAAGTAGTTGGTGGGTGGTTTGCCACAAAGCAATTTTTTTTCCTATTCTTTTTTCCTCTTGTCTTTCTGAATACTCTTTTTTATTTTTAAGATAGAATTTGAACTGAATTTGCACCTCTTCTGTCTCTCTTTACATATCTTTCTGCCCTCCTTTTTCATATTCTCTATGTATTTATTTGTATACCTATTTATTTATATACCCAGTTCTATTCTCAATAAAATGTCCTTTGTTTTTGCTTTTCACATTTCCCTCTGCTGGGATCAGTCATTTGGGGAAGCAAACCAAAAACCATCCTAGAATACCATTCCAGAAGGCCATCCCAGCAGAGTTACTTTAAGATGACATCTACTCAGACAGACTAGGGCATGGGGGAGAGCAACAACAGAGCTCTGCCTTTTTGATAGCCATCTTGAACAAATATGGATGACAGAAGCTAGGAGGACCCAAGCTGAGCAAAGACAGTTATCAACCGGTTTGCCTGTCTTACTTGATGTTTTTTACACTTTCTCTCCATAACCACCCTTCTTTAAAGAATTGCAATAATTTTTTGCAATGCAAAATCATGCAAATCTTTTTTTTTTTGTGCTGTCTTCTCTTCCACTTTGAATGAGGCACTCTGAGTCTAGTACCTAACTAATTGCTTTTGATCTTGCCAAAGTTCAAGTTGCTGTGTCTGATATCTTCTTCATCACAGCAGCTTACGTTTCCACTTAATGAATACTGATGAGTTAGATGCTAGAAAAGCGCCTTTGGTCAAACAGCTTGCCTTGTTCTGAATTCTCAGTAGATCCCTGCAATTATAAATCTGTCAGTCCAATCTTCTTTAGCTTCAACATGAGCTATGATGTTTTCTAGTAGAATGGAATTTACCAATGTTTTTTTTCTGAAAGTTTTTCTTGGGAGTGGGCTTGATTATGTTACATATATCTGCTGGGTCTCTATTCAATACATAGATGTAGCTTGAGCTACTGAGGCCAGATAAAGTGTGCATCAAAATTGAATTAACATTTTTATCTACCTGCAACAGTAGGTTGCAGATTTTATGATATGGAAACTAGAAGAAATCTCTGCATCCTACATGAAAAAACAGAGATTTAAGAGGGGATTGCAGAGTCTTTCAGTCAATAACATTTGACCCTACATGCCAACAGCCACAGAAAACCACTCAAAGCAAGCAGCTGGGCTGACAGAGGTGTGGTGCAAGTACAGTTATGAGAAACATCAGAGGATGAAGTGTTTCCCTTGCCATTGGCTGTGTGTCTCCAGAATAACTTTGCTGGCCTCACATTGGTAACTGAGGATAGGACGTGGGCATGGGTGTGTAATACCTGCTAAAGGAGCACTTCACTGGGTTAGCTCTTTTGAAACTTGTGGAAGTAGAAAACACAGCTATGCCAGTGGGTACAGACTACTGGAGTCACAAATCCCATCAAACACATGTAGTGTGGACTTGCCCAAGCCAGGATCCTGGGCACGGTCCTTCCAGAGCATCTGTGCAAGGACCAGATCCTCCCTGGCCCACCACCTCATGCAAAAGCAGAGGATGTGGGAGAATGTGGCAGGAGTGAGCCCATGTGCTAGATACCGATTCTGGGTGAAGAGCTCACCTCACCCACCACAAAGCACAGGGTTGGCCTTTGCTGGGCATCAGCAAGGTTGGCAGTTTCTTCTATGCTTGTAACAAACACCGTGAAATCAGGACTGCCTGGGTCTAACAAAATTGTCTGGCAAATTTAACCCAATCTTTAACCCACTGTTGAGGTCAGACATTGGTGTTACTCTTTTTCCCCACAAGCACTTGTTTCCATACTGATGGCTGGAATTGCAAATCTGGCCATTTCTTCATGAGTGTAACACAGGAGTATAATCTGCAATAGCATCATACATCCTCAGACACATTAATTTGCATGCTTTTCAGGCTGCATCTCATTTCACTCCCTGCCATGCTTCTGTTCTCACTCAGTGCCTTTGTATCATTCCTTTGTCCTGGCAGGTGTTTGCAGCTCGTCCTAGTTTAATATCACCTGCAAGCCTTCGTGTTTACTTCCATTTTCTGCATCGCAATGAAGCTGTTTGGGATAAGGGGTGCAGTCGTGGAGGTACCTTGGCAGACAGCCCGTGGCATGTGGCTCCCAGTGCTGGAGCAGCATCCGTGGAGCCGGAGCAGGATTCATCCTGAGCAAACCATGCAGGGAACCTCTGACATAAATATGTCCTTTGCACTTATTTCTTACTTGTCACCAACTGCTGAGCCCAAGCTCAAGATAAAGCCACGCAAATGATTTATGGGCTGTAACTAATATTCTAAGACAAAAGGCAAACTGATCTGTGTGTTGAAGGGGCAGTGAAGGCATAATTCATTAGCTTACAGCTTAGTCTCCATCTTATACTTTATTAATAATGCTTTATGACCAAAAAAAAGAGATGTAAACATATTCTAGGACCTAGTCTGCATGACTAAATCATAATGCAGTATTACAAGTGCAGCTTCAAAAGTAAATACGTGTGGCAAAAATGCTCTGATAGACACCTACACTTGTTTATTGAGGATAAGGCAGAGAAATAAATGGGTAGAATAATTATATACCCCTTTAAACAGTAGAATGCCTTACCTAGAAAAGTCTGTGGGCAAAAATAATTATGTCAGCACAGCTAGAATAAAATGCTCAATTTTTAATAATTCAGCTAAAAAGTTGTCCCATTATTCTTTAGAAACAGATCAAAAATATAATTTTCCAAAGAAAACCTTTGAAGTTAGTAAAAAATCATACATTAGATTATGCTTTTCAAAATAGACTTTTTTTGCTTCTGATTTTCTCACTGAAGCTGCTCACAGAAGTTAATTGTATTGAAGCTGCATCTTTTGGCAAGCTTGTTAAGTGCCGAAACAAATGCATCCATTGTGCTGCTGTCTGTAAGGAACAGAAGGTGAACTTCAACTCTGCAAAGGAGCCCAGTCCAATTTCCTGAAGGCTTCTGGAGATCCTAGATGTGGTGATAGCCACCTGCTGGGTTCTTCAGACTTACAGTGGTTGATGAGATCCCACCGATCTAAATCAAAGAAAATATAGTTGAAAAGTAGCTCATCTCACCTGGTCCTGCCTTGCTCTTGCCTGCATGGTGATTACCATGATTATGCTAACGAACTTACCTGGCCTTGAAAGCAAATACACAGGAAGCTGATGCTGCTTTTATCTCCAAAGCACAGTGCTGGGAGGAGCTGTGAAAACACCTTCATCTGGCATCAGCAAAGTGTCCCTGGCCAAGCCCCAGCCTGGAACATCTTGGCCAGTTTGGGCCATGCCACTTATTGGCAGTCTGACAGAGCCAGGAGCTTTATGGAGCTATGGTGTGAGAGTGGGGCTGTGATTGCAGATGGATTCTGGTTTGCATGTCAGACTGGCTGGCATCACACAGTTCATTTAGTGTAAAGCATCTTGAGGGCTGCTCTATGTTATGCCAAAGACACAGGCAAGAGCAAGCCCACATTTCTTAGAGAAGAAAAAGATACTTTGGCATCCTGAATTTGGGGCATGTAATCCTCCGCTGTAGCCACAGAGTGGGGCCGTTGTCTTTGGGAGCTTACGAGGGGCTGCGGACGTGAAAAGGTCATTCAGCTGGGGAAGCAGCTTGGCTGTAATTCATAAGGTTTCCTTAGACATCCGTAACAGATGCAGTGAAAACGGTCCTGTGAAGAAGAATGGGGACCACATGGACTTCATAAATAACCCTCCCACGCAGATGTCGTTCCTAGTGATCTCACAAAAAAACCCCACCCAGACTCTGAAGGAAAAAGGCTAGAGTACAGCAGAGCATGATGCTCTTTCGGCATTCAGCCTCACCAGAGTACCACAGGAAAGAGGAGAGTGAACAAGCTGCATGGAAGAGGAGCAAGAATTGTTCCCAAGCCAAAAGATATTTGTAGGAAATCCAGACAAGTCTTTAAGCTTACAGAGTCAAACCTTTCAGGTGAGCTGGCAGACAGAGAAGGGCTGAAAGGAGAAAATTAATTCATTGGAATAAAATCTCCACAGAGCTTAAGAGTTGCTAAGTGGAAAGCATTACACTGTTTTAGGATGGGAATAATTTGGTAATGTTGAGGGCAGATGAATATAATGGGATAACTTGACAGTAGGGCCTAAGTGGCCAACAGTGCAAGAGAGTCTTAGATATAGAGGATGCTACAGCCTTCAACAGGTACTCTTTGATTAAATACACTTAAATGAACTGTATTTGTTGAACTAAAGCAAAATATTTTTTCTGTGTGATCCTGAAACTCCTTCTATTCTTTTCTTGTCTGTGGGTTATTGGTATTTTTCTCTCTATAGATTTCCAGGCATACTTTACAACTACCTGAAGCCATGCAGTCTTAGAGCCATGTCTTACAGAAGCTAATGGCACTGTTGCAGTCAGAGAGCTTAGTAAAAACAAGAGGGGCTCAGGGAAAAAGCTAACTGTGAAATGTGAACCCACACCACAAAAAGGCAATGGAAAAGCTGGAAAAGTGTGGCTGCAGGCAGGAGGAGGAACAGAGCAGCTCTGTGGTAAGAAGTTGTCAAACAAATCACCTTCTAATAAAGCTGCTGTTTACTCAGCTTCAGAGACAAGGAAACACATCAGGAGGAGGCAGCGAGCTAGAAGCTGCTGAGTTTTTGCACTGACATGGATCACAGAATCACAGCATGGGTAGGGGACCTCTGAGGATCATCTGGTCCAGCTCTTCTACCCAAAGCAGAATTAGAGGCAGGTTGCCCGGGTCAACACAGGGGGTCTCCACAGCCTCTGCGCAACCTGTGCCAGTGTTTGACTACCCTCACAGTAAAATGTTTCCTTATGTTCAGATGGAATTTCATGTGTTTCTGCACTCATTGCTTCTTGTCCTGTTACTGGGCACCACTAAGAACAGCCTGGCTCCTTCTTCTTCCTCCCTCTCATGAGGTATTAATGAGAGCCTCCTGAGCCTTCTCTAGACTAAACAGTCCCAATTCTCTCAGCTTCTCCTTACATGAGAGATGCTCCTGTCCCTTAATAATCTTAGCAGCCCTGCACTGGGCTCACTGCAGTAGCTCCACAACTCTCTTCTACTGGAAGCCCAGAACTGGACACAGGTGTCGTCCTACTGGTGCTGAGCAGGGCAAAGGATCACCTCCCTCAACCGGCTGGCAGTGCTCCTAATGCAGCCCAGGATGTTCCTGGCCTCCTTTGCAGCAAGAGTGTGCTGATAGCCCATGTTCAATTTAGTGTCCACCAGGATCCCCAAGTCCTTCTCTGCAGAGCTGTTTTCCCCAGCTTGTACTGGTGCCTGAGGTTATTTTTCCCCAGGTGCAGGACTATGCATTTTCCCTTGCTGGACTTAATGAGATTCTTCTCTGCCCCTTTCTCCAGCCTGTCCAGGTCCCTGCAACTCTAGCTCAAATAGGATAGGATAGAATAGAATAGAATAGAATAGAATAGAACAGAACAGAACAGAACAGAATAGGATTTCAGTTGGAAGGGACCGGGACCTGCAATGACCATCCAGTCCAAATGCCTGACCAATTCAGAGCTGACCAAAAGTTAAGTATGTTATTAAGGACATTGTCCAAATGCCTCGGGGCATTGTCCACCTCTCTAGGAAGCCTGTTCCAGTGTTCTCAAGTTAACTTAAGCTCAGGTTCTCAGGTTGGGGTGTTTTTTTTTTTCTTCCCTTCCTCTTTTTTTTTCTTGAATAACTAGCAGTCCCCGAAAATGCCATGGTGCTTTTTGCCTGTGGCTTCTCCTGATGCTATTCTGTTGGATTCAACTTGTTTCTACTCAAATCTGTCCTGACGAGAACAGGTGCAACTCAGCTGAAATGATGATGATTGTATATAGTCCCATATGTCACTGCAGAGTGGGGAAAAATTAATAGCATCTAGTAAACTACAGAGCAAAATCAACTGTGTGGTTTCAAGTTACCTTTGCTGCTTTGTGCAGGCTGAAAAATACTTTTTACTGTGAAGTCTGACAACAACTCATTGAACAAAGTGAATAGGTTTTCAACAGTCTGTATTAATATTAAATGTCTCTCTAGCTGCAAGCTTAAACTAGTAATAGGAAACATCACTGGTAACAAATACCCATCCCAACCTGTGGTCACATCTCTGGTTTTGATTAAATTCCTGCATTTGCTCCAAAGGAAGAAACAAATTTACAACTTTGTCAGTTAGTTAAGATAGTTGAACAGTTGCTCCATCTTGATTTACAGTTCATTTATCGTTATCTACCAATCAACACACAAATACATTCTGTTACAGGTTTGGGATTTGGAAGAGCTTTTGGAGAGGAAAAAATGTTTCCTGATCCCTTTTAAATAATTAAATCTTTTCCCGAGGCCTATCATCAATTATAGTGAAAAGTAACTTACAAGAAATTTTTGTCTAGATGAATAAAATATTCTAGAGACTAAACAGATTCATCAAACCAGTTTGGCTCAGAGGACCTGCAGGCTTAAGGTCTTCATTAGTCAGCAAGTTTTTTGATGTTTGTAAAGAGCTGATCACCAGCGTAAGTCATTACCACTTACCATACTGTAAATTCACTTTTAAAAATTGAAAACACCAACTCCATCATCATCTGTATGTTCGGCACTGAACAGTTGCATTTTGAATGGTTGTATTTACACTGGGCATTCCAAATTTCTTTCAAAGCCTGTGTAGTTAATGGCAGAATGTGTTTTGCTGATGAATGCATTGACAGCTCAGCAGGACCTCCTGGTCAGGAGGTCTTCTGCAGCTCCCTAACCCATTGGCCTGCTGGGCAATAGTGCTGTGCGCGGGGAGAGCTGTCACCCTGCGTCCTGCTGAGACCATCCCATTGTCCAGAGCTACCTGCTGTTATGCCAGCAACAGAAACAGCAGTGACTTCCTCGGGTCTCTTCAGTGACTTGGATCCTGCCATGAGAGCAAAATTTGTATGGACTTGAGTGGCAGCATCAGGCTGTGCTCACACAGTGCAGTAAGGACTGCAAGGAATCACACTGCATAGCGTGGGGGCTGACAAATTTCTTTGATCGTTTGGCTTGATTTAATTCCCCGCTGACCACAGAATCCTGTTCACAGTGCTGCTAGTTATTTTACTGCAGAAATCGAGTGCTGGGTTACATTTTGGGCAGAGCGAAATCATAACCCAGACTATGGCACTGCAAAGAGGGGCAGGATGGTGAAACACCATCCATTTCTCACTCCCTCATCTCTGGCCTCTCCCCGCATTGATGGGGAAAAGGGGCAGAGCCACTGCGTTTTTCCTTCCCATCTCTTTGTACCCTTTGCAGGTACACCTTGCACCTCCTGAAGGTCAGAACACAGGTCTGCCTGGCCATTGCACAGATCCTGGTGTCCTCCCTCCACCTCAGCATGCACTTGTCGATAAAATCTGGCCCAGAAAGTCCTCACCAGTATAGACAATTTCTGTCCCTTGCTGACATTAAGTACAAACATCTTGTGACAGTTTAGGTGCTATTCAGTTGCTAGCTGTAGTTGTTGTATTCAGATCTTTTAAAAGAAACCACTAGTTTGTACTGGTATCCAGTAAGAATAAGCTATGGCATCAGTGAAGGATGTGAAGGATTTGTGTGATATTTATGATTCAACAGCAAAAGCTGTCCCCTGGAGGAACAAGTCATTAGGCAAATGAGAGGCAACAGGGTCCAAAAATACCTCCACACACTCAGCAGTGAGCATTGTTATTGCAGTCGCTTTACTAAGTTAACCAAAGACTCAAAAACGGAAATACAGAGACTTGATACAGAAGGAGTTGGGAGTACAGATAAACAAAAGCAACATTCTTCAAGAAATGGATTTTAGTTGTGTTTTATAAACATCAATAAATACTGAAAAAAGACATGATTTTTTTTTAAAAGAAACAATATCAACAACTTTAAATTGTCCAAACAGTTATAGTTTAAGCTGATTTTTTTATACTTTTGCAATAGGGATTTCAACCAGAAGTTCTTATGTAATTAAAAAAGGAGAAAGAAAAGTAGTGAGCATATTACTGATACAAAACCAGGGAAGGGGTCACAGCTAGAGCAGAAAAATGACACATCCAGTTAGAACCATATTACAATTTGGCAGGAATACTCTTAACGAACACCATATATGTGTGAGAAAAAGACAGCATCACTATTACAGGCATGAAATGATGATGAACTGTCATTATCCATTGTCCAAAATGAAAAAGAACATTATTAAAAGGGGAAATGACTAGAAAAGGAAAGGGAAAAAAAAACCAGCTACAGAAACTTTAAAAGCCACCTCTTCATAATAGTCTTCTAAGGCAAATGTTGCATGCACTACCTCCCCGAGAAACTAGACAAAGCTCTTCCATGCGCTGTGTGTTTTCTTTCATTTAGTTTCATGAAGAAAGGTTTGAGAGAGCAGAGCGCTGGGAAGAAATACTACAAACCTCTAAATTAGTGAAAGAGCTTCCAGCATCACTATTATATTCTGGGTAGGAGGAACTGGAAGAAATTATGTTTTTCAGCCTCTGAAGTGCAATGATCAATAGCAGAAGGAGAAAAGCTAAGAGACTAAGGAATATAGAAACATAGACATAGACGTTGGATAAACGGCCAGGCGATGAATCCACTGAAGTTGAAAGGGAGGTGGGATACAGCTCCAGAAAAGTCCCATTTTCCATGTTTCCTACAAATCCAGATGAAGGGTCAGGTTCTGACATTTTGGGGTTTGTGTTTTAAAAATCACAAGAGATTTTGGATTCAAAGGCAGTTTTAGCAGCATAACAAAGGGTTTATTTTAGGCGACGATTTTTCCATCACAATGAAGAGTTGACACATCAGCCAGTGATCAAATTTATCCTTTACTGCTCAAGCCCAGGACAACGTAAGATCCTTTGGAACTGCAAGGAAAAAAAAAAGAAAAAGCAAGATTAACTTACTAGCAGATGATGTGATTTAATGTGTGCCTGATATAATCTAGTTCTTAACAGTTACAAGTTATTATTCCTTAGCACTGGGCTGCAATTCTTAAAGCATTAGCTAACAACTATCTTTATATCTCTGTATAAAGGGATATAGGAGAAATTCTACCCACCAACAAGTTAAAATTGACCCCTCCTCACCCTGACCTGTTTAAGTGAGGAACAGCACAATCTAAATTGTACTTATATGGGACAGACATATTGGAATCCAAATTTGGCTTGTGGAAAAAAATCTCGTCAAGACACTAAAAGCTCTCTCAAGACTTCATCTCCTCAACCTAGATGAGCAAGGCTGCTCAACACTGCGATGGATGATAAATCCATTAGCCACTTACTCCATCCTGTCTTGCCAGAGGTATCCAGAATGAGAAAATCGGCCAGACCTGCTTTCTTACTGTGTATTTATAAAATGGATCAGATGGTTTCAAAGATCAAAATGCATCTCGCTGCAATGCTGCCTTGGGCATGTTTTAGTGAAGTGTTGCAGCTTCTGACACCTACAAGCCAAATCTCAAGGCGATGGGCAGCCCTGGCAGCTCAGCAAGTGCAAGGGGACTATCTAGGGGCAGCGAATGCTAACAAGGAGGAGATCCCAGCTTTGAAAGAAAGCTTTGCCTCCAGCCACTTTGTGTTGGAACCTGGAAGCTCAGGTGCTAGCAAAGGTCAGAGTAGCAATGTCCAAGCAGATCAGGGTAAAGCAGCTAAGCTGCTTTTTTAAAAAAGACGTAGTCAGTCCTCAGGTGCTGTCTGGAAGCATAAGAGAAGGCTCGGTGATGAAGAATTGCTTGTAAAAAGCTGACATGCTGTAGCTGAATTGCATGGTGTAACCCATTGCCTTTGTTTTGATACAAAACAGATAGTGCAAGGTGCCAGTGAGTAGGAAATGAAGCTCATTTTCTGCATATAATTATCCATATGCAATCTTTGTATCCATCCATCCATGGTCAACCTCCCACTGCAGATACTCAGGCACCGCAAGGAAGGCAGCAAGCTTTCCTCCTGTGAGGAAGGAAATATCCATACAGAACTACATTCCCAGCGTGGTCCCTCTCATCCTGACCTTGCTTTCGGCCTCATCCTGTGGTCCCAGTTCAATACAGTAATCTCCATCTCACAGTTAGAGGCTTTGAGGAGAATCCCACTGATTTTCATGATGATACAGAGAGAGCGAATACTGTCTGCATCAGACAGAGGGATGAAATCAGGTCCTTGAAGTAATGATGAGACAGCCTGGGGTCTCTCCTGTGTGTCACGCAACTGCCCAAGTATCTCCCTGTGTTTCCCTAAGTGTCTCAGCATTGTTCCCTGCCTTATAATTTTTCCTTTAAACACAATTCCTCTGCTAACTTAGTAAAATACCTCTCTCCTCAAGAGGTTGACACTTTTTGACATTAGGTGTGACCACAAGAGCCCCAGCCTGAACTAAGGATGCTTAAGAAGGATAAGGTACTTTTCTGCTGTTGCTGTTTCTTCTCTGAGAACACAGAAGCCTTGGAGGCATCCACTGAAAAAGGTGAAGAAGTTTGTTTTGCAGCCACTGAAGTTATCTGCATAGTTACTTTGCACTGTAAATGAAATTTAGGAGGTTTTGCTATATGCCGTAAAAAGCCCTAAGTGCCTGAGTAAACAAAGACTACATTAAGCAGCAGGCAGAATCTAATTCTATGTTTTCAAACCCTCTTTTATTTTTCTATACCTCAGAACTACATCTAAACTACTACATAAAACAGGTCAAGGCTATTCTCTGCTCTTGGAGACAACTTGTGTGGCACACTGCATCAAGATAGCTAAACTCCTTTTTAATCCCACAGGCAGAATGGCCAAATCACAGCTGCTTTGGGGAGTAAATGATGGTCAATCCTAACGCCAAATATGTCCAGGCATTGCCTGGACAGTGCTAGCTGGCCAAAACCATGCCAGGAGGTGTGCTTGCTAATTCGACAGAAGGGCTGATGACAAGCCTATGTCCTGGATTGGATTAATATACATACATACGTACATACACATCCATAATGTTTTAAGGGATAACAGGTAACACGTCAGATGTTCTTTATTGTTTATTTATTGCATTTATTTTATTGTGGAGTTTTGGGAGTCTTAATCAAGCATCCCAATACCCTGCAAGGTATGCAGGAGTACAAAACGCATCCGCGAATACTAGATAAAAAATTTCTTACCCTTGTGGTATGTTGCTCATACTGGTGCATAGAACATACTAAAACCAAAGCATTTTGTAACCCTAACGGTATTTAGCTCAACCAGAAACAGTATTTATTGTACCTTGCAAAATAAATCACCACAGACTGAACAAAGAAAGATCCTTATGAGATTATACTCCTTTTGAACTGCCTTTAATGTAGTGATCCAAAATTAACTAATGGAACATGTTCATTTCATGTTCTGGAAGTAGTTAAGTGTGTTATAGCTAATTTATCCTTTTTAAAAGATAAGCTTTGATACAGAAGATGTTTATCCTTGATTACTCGTCATAATGAAAAGCAGATCCATTATTAATTGAATTGCTCTATAATAACTTGAGGAATTAATTCACATAAATTCTTTAATACGGCAGAAGTTAAAAGCCTTTAAATTCTTCACAAATTTGAAATCCGTAACGTTCTACTTCTACCATTAACAGTTTTGGCTCTGGTACAAGGAACTTTGGCATAGGACTTTCTCTGAAGTTAGTGGAAAATTTATGGTCTTAAATAGGACTAATCAGAATCTCAGTCAAGCAGAGATGTGAGTGCTTTGCTAAATCAGAGCCTTTACAGGTCTTACAATGTCAACTGGGCTATTTTTAACCAAGTATTTTGTAGTGAGATCAGAGGCATTGTAAACTCTGATTCCGAATGACTACAGCTCAGATCCTAGTTGCCTCACTCACTCTGTGTAGTGATGTGATCTGTAAATGAACCTCACCATAAAACGTAGCTTCAGCTGGCTTTTTGGGTAATATTTTAGGAAGAAAAAAAAAAATCTGTGTTGTTTTAATCACGCATTTAAAAATATGGACCTAAAGCATAAGGTCCTACTCAGCCTAAAAGGATTTTTACCAACCATCTGTACCCTGTTGGAGTAAACCAGCAAAATGATACAGTGTGAACATACCTGGTCTTGACATCTGAGTAGTATTCATAGGAAAGGTACGAAACATGTACAGAAATAAAATAGATCTGATCCTGATCCCTGATGACATTCCCTGGTGCTGTTCCAGCATTGCAATCCTGCCAGAGAGCAGCCAGATGGCTCAGCCAGTGACATGGGGCAGGGGTGCAAATGCCATTCAGGACCAAAATGCAGCTACACAGTCCTAGGGCTGCATGAACCTCTGCCGTGCCGCAAACCAGACCTCACAGCCCTTAAGAAAGGAATCCACATGTAGTTTTATTCAGTGCACCACAGCTACCACTTCAGCTCAGGTTCCTGCTTCTGCTGGGAGAAGGTAAGTAGCATGAACCGTTTGTCTCTCCTACCCTAATCCTCCCAAAGGAATAACCCTCAATAAAGCCAGATGTCAGCTTCACCTTCTTGTTTGGTAATTGGTTTTGTGCATTTCTGAACGCTAAATAGAATGACATCATTAACATCTAGCCCAAACCTCCTCCCCAAAAAATGATTTGGAATTTTGTCACTGACTCCGAAGTATAATGACAAAATTGAAAGTGGCTGACTGCAATGAACCTGTTGTCCTTCTGAGAGCTGTAAACTGATCAAGGAATTCCACTAAGGAGCCAAAGTTTTCAGATTCTGCAGCAGCCCCTACACTACCTTCACCTGTTCTTGGAAAGTTGAGTTAGTTTAACACAAAGACTGAATTTAAAGTGCTGTTGCTGAAGAACTGGAGATGAAGAGAAACTCTGACAGAAGAAGGCTTCCCAAATAACCTGTCCTAATATGTCCTGGGACAGGAGAGCTGGGACCTGTCTGCTGGGGCACTCAGATTTACGTGGTGTAGCTGGATCTGGATTACTTTCTCAGAGCCACCTCTGCAATGCCAGGCCAGGGATGCGTGGCTTGAGGAGGCTTCCTGTGTCATCAAGTCCAGCCCCACTGCTGAAAGTTCCAGGTCATACTCTGCCTTTCCAACACCGGCTGAGTTTTCCCACTGCTATTACTCTGCTGTTACACAGCCTTGCTGCTCTGATGGGCAAAGAAAGATTCATGCATTTCAGTAAAACAACTCACTGTACCATGAAGGCACAGACCCCATCTCCACGCTCTGCTGGTTTTAGATGTTCAAGAGAGCAAAACCTTGCTCTGCTACTTCAGACCCCAAAGACAAGGGCTGACACACAAGGAAAGGCTCTGCTAGATACATGGTGTCATTTGTAGATCCTCCCTTTTCAACCAGAACTACTATTTAAGTATTTTCCTCCAGCTGTGCATTGTTCCTGCACTCAAGTCCTTGGTATGAATCACTTCTCACAGGTATAGACAACCACTCTTATTCCAAGGGTAGGGCTACCTGGCAGATACTGTAGGCAAGCTCAGTTGGAGTTTTTCATCTTTTCTTTTATCTTGTGGTAAGTGGGAGATAGGTGAACTGGTGTTCACCAAAAGCAAAGCAAACTGGGTAGGTGAGGGATTAACCAAGACATCACTATGCAAGAGGTAAATCCCAGGTATCGTGCCTTGGTAGCCCCGCCAAAGCTATCACCTCTTTGCATCTTTGATGGCATCTGTCATATAAAACCTATTTTTTCAGAAAATAGAAATGTGGTCAGGAGCAGAGGCCTCATCAGTTAGCATATGCCCTGGATGCTAAATTATATGTAATATATGTAACTTAGTCTTGAGCATCGCTGAGACAGCAGCCATCTCCCAGTTCAGTCTAAGGTGAATGGTAAATGAGACTGCAGCACTCTTCAGGACGGCATGCGGTAAACAGAGAGCTTCTTCATAGTCCCAGTGTCATAAATCCTTTACCACCTAGTTGCTTGTATTGTATTTCTCTACATATCTTGACGCAACAACTCTATTTCTCCAGGCTCAGTGAAATATAATTTAATGGAGCATACTCAACCACTGAAGCCTTAAAATCGAGGCACAAGAAGAAAAGATAAGTCCGGTAGATTCATTTTCTTGGGAGTTTATCAGCTGTAGATAAGCACTTTGTTTTCTTGGTTCTTTCCTGGCTTTTCTCAGCTACAAGCTGAGAAATACCTTGGCAGTTTCAGAGGCTTCAAAATGTTTAAGCAGAGAGACAAATCGACATCAAAGAAAATCAGCGTTTTTATGTAAACATTTTTGTCACAATCTCCCATGCAGTCTTTCTTTACAGGTAGAAGGTACTCTAAAAAGCCCTTATTGTAAACAACTCCTAACAGAGAAGAGCTTAATTTCCCTTTACCATAGTTACAATTGTGATGTTCCTCATCCTGTCAGACACTGATGTGCTGTTATTGTATCTGCTCTCCTTCCCTAAAAAATTAAAACCCTTTTGTTCAGCCCAACGTTTACAGAAAGGCTGAGGAGGAGTACAACAGAAGGTTTGGACTTCAAATCAGAGGACTCTGTGATGTGGGGCAGGGAGTCACTCACTGACCCAGTGCAGGACGGCTGAAGAAGTCTGTCCATGTCAGATGTCCATGGATCCTTGCAGAAGAAGCCTCTGGCCACCAGGCTTCATTATCTTCCACATACTGTCCTCCTGTGGATCCAGTTCCCATGCTTGCACACACGTGTGCCCCGGGGACATGGAGATGGATGAGGGTCAAAGGAGCACACCCACACTAGTGGAACAATGTGTCCACAGTGAATGACTTGGGACCATCCCTCTGATGGGAAGGATCTGGTGGTCAGCAGATCCTAGATGGCACTGAAATTACTGGTCATTAATCTGGCTAGGAGAGGGTTGAGTTGCAAGATGAGTTGCACTGGGTCTGTGCAAAAATTGCTTGCTCTGTATGAGGCAGACAGCTCTTTGTTTTGAGTAGGAGAGGGGAGGCAGAGGACATTCATTAAAGATGACACTGATTATCTCTTTTAAAGAACTCACAAGTGCGTTCTCTGCTCTCTTTTGCCCTTTTGGAAAGTTAAAGCCAGCAATGAGCAGATAATGATATCATCCCCTCATGACCTGAAACCAGAACCACCTCTTCCCTGTTGAGCAGCAGGGCAGGAAGCGCAGCAGAACTGTGCAGGTTCCCAGGAGATGCAGTGATGCCAGTTCCAGGATGAAACCTCCTCATGCCTAAAGACATGTCACCTCCCACATTCTGTTATCATAGTGATTACTTCCAGAAACTGGCAGCAAGTTTTCACTAGATCTATTAAAAAGATGAAGGTTTCTCATGACCTTCACTAATTTGATACATATACAAAGGACACTGAGCTTCTGGTTTAATTCTTTCATCTTCCCCCTCACCACCTTCATTCTCTACATTTATTTCATAGAATCATAGAATAATTCAGGTTGGAAAAGACCCTTGGGATCATCGAGTCCAACCATCAACCCCTACTCTACAAGTTCTCCCCTAAACCATATCTTCAACACCTTTAGCATATAGGACTGTATCACCATGTATCATCCTTTCAGCTAACATGTAACACAAAGCATTTAATGCCATAAAAATATGTTTGCAGGCTCATACCAAGGGACTGAATAAACTTTATATGCAGGGAACCCCTCAGCCTTGGAAGACAGTTTCCTCTTAGACTGGATAAATGTAGCACTTTAACATCAGTCAACTAAATTAGACTAGCTCTAGACAGAAAAGAAGTGAGCAACATTTTGTTCTACCAAAAATGTAGGTAGGAAAGGCAAAAAATGACTGCCAACTTGGACTTTAGCAAGAATATGATCCTTAATACTTCTTATTCTCGCAAAAATGCCTTTGGCAATTAAAAGACGACAAGTAACTAGGATGCTTCTTGCTCCTGTTACAGACGAACCCTCCAGGAGCAGAGAATCCCTTGACCACTCTGCCCAACTGAGTCAATAAAATAGTGCACACAAGGAAAAACTATTTCCTGCCACAAGCAAAGCCTGCCTTTTAATTTATGATCTAATTTCATTTTTTAATTATGATTTTATATGATTTAAATGTATGACTTCTAAAATCTAAGAAGACAAGTGCCCATATGGCTTGCTTACAGGTTAAAATCAAGTTATATTTTGTTGGGGGTTTTGTGTGGGGCTTGGAAAAGGAAACTCTGAAAGCCATAAGGATACTTAAATTAATTCAGATAGGATCAAATGTTTGTATCATTTACATTTACCATGGATCTGCAGATTACAGGGTTATTTATATCAATGTAAAGCAAAGACATCATGACCTGGGATCAGATGAGAGCCTGTCAGTTGAATCTGCTCTTTAAAAGTAAGAGAAAAACAAGCAAGGAGAATTAATAAAATACTTACAAGCAGGATGATACGGGGACGCAAACCAAATGTCCAATGTGCAGGATGTGGTTAGTTATCACGCCCAAATCTAAAGGGATTGCATATTGAGAAAAGCCCCTATAAAAAAAAAGCAAACCAAAGCTGAAGAGTTTAGCAATAAAATTCCTAAATTTATAGTAAAACAAAACAAAAAACAGGGAGGATAAGTGCTGAATTTTGACTGCTTTCGGTGCCACACATTTCAGAAAACAATAAACCAACTGGAATCCTGGCTTCTGTTTTATTCCTGCTAGCCACATCCTTCTGCTATCCAGTTACAGCACTGCACGTATAACATCAAAACCATGACCTTGATCTCTGCATTACAGCCATGCTTTGATAACACCTTTCTCCTCTTCTTTTTCAGAGCGCTCCAGGACCGAGACACAAGACACTCTGCTGTCCCCTGGCACTTCTTTAAGCACTGGGGCACTGTATCTGCACTCCAATTCATTTCACGTTATCCCTTAAAGACTCCTGCCCAGAATCAGGTCTTTCTGGATTACACACCATTATTTATTTATTCTCTTTATTTCAGACAATCTGCGATTTAAGTTCACTCACCTGAAAACCCCAGACTGAATGCTGTATATGCACAAGGATAGCTAGCAGATTTTTGTGCACTACATTCATTCAATACCTGAAATTAAAATGTGGCCCCTGAGCTGTTTTTAATAAAGCAAATTAAATTGACTGTATATGAAGAAATAATCCCAGATGATGCAGATTAAAGCAAAAGTAGGGCCACTTTCAAAAAAGATTCTCCCTCCCCAGGAAGGAAAAGACGCTTGCACAATCATTATACATCTCAGAGCTCTACCCTTTCAGCACATTTGGTTTGAACTGCATTAGAGAAGCAGATCTCTGGGGATGAATGTTAATGCATTGTTGTGTTGCTTTCATCCCTTCAATCACTGAATCACTTACGGTTTAAGCCTGTCCAAGTTCAATAAAGAAAATTATCTAGTGCAGCTGTTAAAAGTCAGCACTGTTGAAATCCAAATGTTTGGATAACATTGTTTATACTAGTGTTCCATGGCCAGGGAGCTGGACAGCTTCCTGACACCCTCCCTGTGCAAAAGGAGAGGTGGGATGCTGCAGGTGAACCCCGAGGTCGGCCTCCTCAGAGATGGACCCAGCACGTCCTCCGGATGTGAGGGCATGAAGCGCATCACCTTGCCCAGAAGCACACAGGCTGAAGCAAGTGGTGGTACTGGGATGGCGAAGAGGATGCAGCAGCCCTCGTACACCTTTTCTCTGACAAATGTGCCTAATAGAACAAAGAGGTCGATCTTATGCCCCTCAGTTTTGTCTGCTCACAGCAGAGACCTTTTCCCTTCCCTTTGTTTCTTCCAGAACAGCTCTTTTGTGGGAAAGAGGCACAGATCTCTGCAACAGGGACTCTATCTTCAAACAAGACAAATATAAATGATTTTGCTTCTTTTCCAGTCCTCTTTTGTCTCTACAGAATCTTCTTTAGTCCGTCTTCCCCCAGATACACAGAGCACTGCTCTTGCCCCTTCAGCCCGTCATTTAAGAACAATGCCCCAGTCCCCCGCAAGGCAAAGGGAACAGAGTCGACCAAATCTTGAGCCGATTAAACACACCAGAGATGAAGTGCAAAACACAATAAATCCTCAAGGCTCTTCAAACACGTGCATTCATATTCAAATGCCAAGTATATTCAGTGGGATGGAGAGGTCTGAGCTTTTAATTACCGTTGAAGAACACAAAAAATATTTGGATCAGATAATCAAGAAGCTTATCTATAGGAGATCCCTTGGCATACACAGTTGTATCCCACGGCCCTTCCATCCTTCCTGCTCTGCCTAGTGCCTTTCACAGCTATTTTCACGGTCTCAGCTGCAGCGCTAGCCCACAGCTGAGGCTTGTGCTGACCATGTTCTGGCACAGCAGGATTTGGCCCAAACACCATATTCACTCCCACTGCCAATAAGATAGGCAGGGAGCAGGGACCTGTCTCTTCCCTGTACCTCTCAGGATGTGAATGGGGAAACAAGTCTCACTGCTGTACACCTGGGATCTCAGATGGGGAAATGGGGCCCTCCCTGGTCCTGCTTCCCATAGGATTGTGAGACTGAATATCACCCAAAGGACATGCAGTCACCAGGGAAATCAGCCTCCTTCCTGTGTTCATTTGCTAAAAATATTTACTTCCCACATTTGTCGAAAATTTCTACTGACAAGTTACAGGTTGATGAAAGAACCCCACCGAAACCCAAAAGCCCACTCTCGTTGACCATAGTGATGAGTCATATTTCATTTATCAGCTTCATTCCCTTTATTCCCACTCTGAAAATCTTTGCTCCAGGTTGACCACTTTCAGTCAAATTCAACCACAGGCAGAAACTTCAGAGACAATCAAGCTCCTAAAGTTTAATGAGAGCAGATGATCAGGAAGAGGAGACACAAAGGTTCATACAGCCATTGGGTTCCCCCTAATAGCTTTTGATATCAGTTATTGACTTCTACAGTCAAACATAGCCTCTAAGATGTCACTGCCAAAGTAACAGACCACAGGTGCCTGTGGGGACAGCAAGCTGGAAGGAGGTCCAGGGCAAAGTTAGCCAGGGAAGAGGAAGGAACCACTAGGTATCAGGATTCCTTAATTTCTGCATTTTGTGGAATGACTTCTTGTTTGGTTTCTTGCAACTCCAAATCTGAAGGTTTTGTCTGAAGAGAAAACTTAGTGTAGGGTGGAACGGCTGCTTAATTAGAGATGTATTTTTTCAGAGGGCAAAAAGAAAGGAAGGTAAAAGAAAAATCCAGTTAGAACTTGTTTCCCTCAAAGGAACTAGTATATGAAGGTAGTTCAGCTGCTTCTGTCTTGCTGTCTCCTTTCACGGTTGAGTCATCCCATTCCTGCTACCTCTCCATGCTGAGGCTGCAAGCATCCCACCAACACTGATAAGCCTCTACAGGAGAAGATGCTACCCAGCATGTGTAGGGAGGTGGTGTTGATGCAATTAATCTCAGAACAAACAGAAGTTAATTAAGCTTTGTTAGCTCGTGCCTGACTCTTAACATGAGTTCCCGATAACCACTTTTTCTATTTGAGACAAGTAGACCAATGCTGGGCTCCACGCGTAGGGCCAAATGGCTGGTGCAGCAGAGCACTGTGCACTGTGGTCGCTCTCCCTGGAGCCACACGGACTTCTCATGGGGCAGTGCTCCAGCTCCTCCACATTGTTTATTCAGAGCAAAACCTACCAGATAAAATACCAAGCCCCAAGGTAAGCAGTCTTTTTTATCAGACCTTGTTTTCAACTGTATCACACTTAGCTATGAAGCTAACAACGTGCAGGGCTCAGACCCCCAGGTTCAGCAACCCTCCAGGTAAAGGGGGAAAAGCTCTCAGACATATCAGGCACTACCTCCTTCACCTACCAGGAATAGTTTTAGGACAAAATGTGGCTAAATCTGGAAGCGAATGGATTTAAGGTCTCTCCTGTCCCTTCAGTGCTGTGGCACAGCATCCTACCTAATGCCAGATGAGGTGGCTCCACACAGGAGCATAGCCAAAAGCCCCTGTCTCTTGTACTCCAAGGGGGCATGTCCGCCCCCATCCTGGGAGCCCTCCCAGCAGACTTCAGCAAGAGACTCTGCTAAGCAATAAGTGGTGCTTAACTTTGCTAGTCAATGGCATTATTAGTCCTTAATTAATGAAGCTGTGACCAAGTAAGCGGAGTCCAGACTAAAAAGAAAGCACTTCCCTATAGTAAAATTCAGCTGACACACTGGCTTCAATATCTTTTCTAAAACTAAAATGTATGGTCCATATCAAACCTGAAAATGTCAAACAGATTTCATCTTCAGCTCCTCCTTAGAAATCCTGATGCATAATGCTATGACAGAATTTTGTACACTTGATTCAACAGAAACCTCTGTTAATGCATTATCTTGGTTCAGAATTTTTTTTCTCCCCAAAAAAGCACATTCAGTATCAATGTGAACTTAAACGTCAAGGGAATTTTAGGCACAGATGTGCTATCACAGTAACTCTGCTTGCTGTAACTCTGCTTCCCATCTCAGGTCCCTCAGCCTGCTTTACAAAGAAACTAAGAAAACAGCCTTCTCCTTCAATCCTCTGTTTCCCCTCAACAGTAAAACAGAAAAGATCTCCATCCTCAAGCCATTCCTTATTTTACCAACGCAGGCTGCATGCCCTCCCTTGACGAAGGGACTGTGCCATTATCACATCTGTATTTGTGTGCATATTTACAAATTGTCACTGTTTGCCAAGCAGTCTGCAATAAGTTACGCAAAGACACAACACCATTGCAAAGGGAGTTGCAGTGAACCACGCTGGAGCATGTAAGCGTAAGGGGGCAGGGTTGCACCTGAAATCCCAAAAAGAGCAAGTGAGGATAACAGACTGTGGACGGAGAGCTTCTGCTGGTGCTAGATAGAGCGATCTGTGCGACATTGCCTCTCAGGTGTCCTAGCTTTAGAGGACACTGTTGTGCTCAAATCCAGAGCCAGACTAATTCCAGTGACAGGGACAGTGGCAGCGCGGGTGAGGGCTTCTCTCAGCATCTCACCAGACAGCCTCTGAAGGCATCACAGCAAAAGCAAACGTGCCGAGACATATCAAGGAAATTAATGAAATGATGGACAAGGTGCCTATACAAGGCTACAAGTAAGCGCAAGGGAAGCTTACTGGTATGGATGTATATGGATGTGTACGGATCTTTACTTGTAAGGATGATAGCTTGAGGGAAACAGATGCTGAGAGCACGGGCTGATCAAAGCCCAGGGGCTATGTCTTGGTAAGGCAAAGGAGGTGGTACATCACGTACAGGGACACTATCGAGGACATTTGAAAGTGAAGCCTGCTGATGTGTCCAATGCAGGGCAGAAGGGGGAGCAGCAGAAGGACTGACAAAGAGGGGAGACGCAGCCGAAGCAGCAGGCTAAGAGGTGGGTTTTTGCAGCAGTACCGTGGATCGACTATGCCGTAACAGGATTTCCTCTGTGCAAGCCAGGAAAAGGAGGTAACCGCAGTCATGAAGATACAAGGGGAGGAGTGCTTGCAGGAGGCAGAGGTGAAAACGTCTTGACTTTTTAGCATTTAAATTCCAAGTTTCAAACCTATGAGAAGCACTGGGTTTTTCAGTAACTTCTGGATGTACTCTATAGTTGAGCTAATTCCTCTTCTGCTTCTGTGTAGATGGGGCGCCAGGAGGAAAACTGCACTGCTTCCTGCCTCTGATGGGGAATTTACAGAATACAATTTATAATTTGCTCTGCACCACTAAGACCCAATTATGAACAAGACACTTGGCAGGCACAAGCTATGCCAGTCAGCCTTTTACGTCTGAGAAGGTTAACAAAATGCAAATGGCAAAAACTTCCTAAGCCAAGTATACTCATGCACCTACACTCACCTACTTGGTAATAGTATTAGAGGGGACTTAGATGCTGAAATAGCACAGGACCCCTTCCCCACCAGTTCAAGGTTCTACAGCATTTCTCCTACAGCGATGCACATATACTGGATAGAGCACGTAGCAGTCTGCAGGCAGCCAAACCTGCACGCTGGGGCAGAGGAAAGCTGGGGAAGCAGGAGGAGGATGGGAGTGACATGCCTGCCTTTTCTTCCCCAACCTTGGATGATACAGATGACCCAGTCTGAGGAAGAGGTGGGGAAGGAAGGCAGCCGGTGCCCAGCTACAACCACTAACAACCACCCCTAATGGGTACAAGCCCTTTTAGACATTATAGAAGAAAGAAGGAGGCTGGTGGTTTCAGGTTGCCCTTCATTTCAGTCTGTTCAGGCACAGAAAAGTCAGAGCAGGGTCAAAATGCCTGTAAAAAGCAAAATCATAAGGAAAGAGACGTCCACCCTCCAGCCGGATCCCTTAGCAGAATACAACTGCCAGCACTATGTACAACCTATGTGGTCCAGACTGCGTGTGTTCCTTTTATTCAGCTTTCTCCCATTCTCCTGTAACCACCTGAGAATTTAATAAAGCTCAGTATGCAGTCCTAATTTTCTTTGCTCAAAAGAATGTTAAGCCATGTGGTGAATCCTCGGCCCTTTACCACTATTTTCGCGGTCTCCCTCTAACTAACTGTTCAGCATTTGCAAGAGTAGGAAGAGTTTGCTTCACTTGCTTTCTGTCCCGAACTCCCTTACCTCTATTGAGAGGATACTGCCACAACAGCCTGTGATGGCTGCGCTTTTAGCTAGGCACAAAGTGTCTGAAAAGGGCACGTTTTGTGCATCCACCCTGTTTTCTTCTTCCACGTTGCGCTGCCTGAGCTCAGCCCTTCTCCCAGTTCCCAGGACGGGCATTTCACTATTTATTTGCGGAGGGACCAACTCCTTTCCTGGCCCCTTCCCGCAAACAGTGTGCAAGAGCACTGGGGTGGCAATCTGTGCGGACACCCCCACGGCCCCTCGGCGCGACCAAGCCCCGCGTCCGCGGCCCCTCTGGGGCAGAGGCCAGCCTGCGCCTCGCCCCTCTCGCCATCCCTCCTTCCCGCGGCAGCGCGCCCCGGGTCAGGCCCCTCGCTCCCCTCTCCGCCCCCGGCAGCGGCAACCGCTCCAAGCCCAAGTGGCGCTCGCTCGATTCCAGCGCTTCGACCCAGTCAGCCAGGCCCACACCGGGCTCTTTCCAAACACACCCGGGAACGACCAGACAACACGGGCCCTAGCGCACCCCCGGGTCAAACGC
>VZZY01014484.1:33532-141629 GCA_013400335.1 Eurystomus gularis | reverse complement strand
CGGATGGAAGCCACCGGGATGCTTCGGGCGCGCACCGACAGCCGCCGTCCCGGGGCTGCGGCTCCTCCAGCCGCGGGAAGCCCGCCGGGCAGCAGAGCCGCCCCCGGGAAACGGCTGGGCTGGAACCGGAGGGTCCGTAGGGTCCCTTCCAGTGCGAACCTCTTCGCGGTTCACAGGCTTCTCTGCGCGGAGAGCCTGCAGCGGGTCAGGTCGCACACTCGCAGCCGGGAGCTGGGCACAACGAGGCGGCGGGTCAGAAAAGCCGGCTCCCTGGGGAGAGGAAATATGCAGGTGTCTTTTCGAAAACTCCTCCAGGTTTTCAGGACAGCTGCTGAGGCCCTCAAGCATGACTTGACATCATTTACACAGGATAAATGGGTAGTCGGACCAAGACCAACCAAGATAATACCTATAAAGTAGCATAAACGAGACTGGCTTCGCTAGTTCGTTTGAAGACTGACTTCCCTACAGACGTGACATAGTCTAGGATTAAATGTTGGGAAAATGCTGGCTGGCTAGGACACGTTTCCTTCTGTGGACACTGTGGAAGGAAAGGCTCAGCTGCCTTCTGGTGCACTTGTCTCATCCACTGTGATTTTTTTGGCCAAATGACTTTACTGTGGGTTATAAATCAGTGATGAGCACTGTGAAGAGCAGATGGGGAGTTTAATGCACCCTCTGCAGCTCAGTCTTGTGTCTGGCTAATGTCCATGTGCAGTTCTGAAAAGGATGTTGGAAAAGGTTGTTCTTCATTTTAAATTGCTCTTTGGGAGCTGCGCCGTTCGTAATGTGCTGTGGAGGCACTTCTGTGAGATGTACTTTCTTTGATATAGTCTATACAGTTTCAGTAGAAGAGTAACTTGGGATGTCATGAAACCAAGACAGTTTGGGAGGAACAAGGCGCATGAATAAGTAAATAAAAGACAGATCTGAAAGGGAAATTCATTCCCAAGGATTGAACCACATTTCTCCTTGATAACAACCCGTGAATGCAGTGGCATACGGAAGAGATGGGGTTGGCTTTCAAGTGGCAAAAATGCCCTTTTCATATTTCACCTCTGAAAAAGGAAGGCAATGTTCTTGTGGTTTGGGGGTGTTTTTTGTTTAGGTTTGGCTTCTCAGGGTGGAAAGTCATGTGTATGGTATAAGAACACAAAAGGAACTGAGTATCAGTTAGTGCTGTGATATCCCTAACCTGAAAGCAGACCACTGGCTTGGTTCAGCTTGCAGCCACTGCAGAAAAGGGCACGTTTGACAGTGGCCTCGCTGATGACATGAGCTGTTGTGGCAATAACACACAAAGCCTGTTGAAACTGTAAGGAAAGAAAAATTGTAGACACCTACTACACTACTGGCAATGATTTGATTACAGGTGAAGAATCTTGCTGAAACCATTAAAAAAAATACTGAGAATTTGCTATATTCTTTCTTACTCATATACTGAGACTATAGGGCTCTTTGGTACAAGTCCTGTGTCTGGGATGTCACTCAATATAGTTCTCAACAATGATTTTGTCATATATAGATAGGGGCCCAGGTATGGAACGTTGAGGAGATTGGAGAAGCAGAAGTGTTAAAGCAAAATGCTTGAATCTTGAAAAAAGAAAGTAGCCAAGAGAAATGCTTCTCTTATAGCTCAATTATTCCAGCAGTAGAATTACAAGCTAGGACAGACAGCAAAAATTTCCCCCCGAGGTCAAGTGGGAGAGAGAAGAGAAGGAAAGGCAAATGCTGAACAGGCTGCTAAGCCAGGCATGCAGTTGCTAGCACTGCCCACAAAAATCAGTGCTTTCTAAAGAAAAAAAAATTGTGATCCCTTGGACTTTTCTCACTTTAGTGGATTTTAGTTCAAAGCCTAATCCATGGAGGAATGAGGACATTCCTAAGTGCTTCCTACTAACGAATGTGCTTACCCCACAGCATCAGACATTGTCACTAGTAATCCTTGGCTCTGGGAGAAACTCAGAAGACAGATCCAGATCTATCCAGTACGTCTCACAATCTCAACCTACGTAATGTAGGCTAGGTTGTATCATCCTAGCTTGAGTGGCTACAAAAAGATACCAGTGCTAGGCAATGAGTGGGAATTCATTTTTGGAGTTGTGCTCCTGTTTTATACTCTTTTCCTGAATAAAGCACCTTTCAAAGGGGAGGTGAACAGTACCACAAGAAGAGGGTGCACATTTGTTCAGCAGAGAAGAATGGGGCAGAAGGGCTTTTGTGCTTCTCAGAGGTCACTGATATTTTCTGATGTTTTTTTAGCTTGGGTTACATCACTGACATCCTGCTGCTCTTTGCAGCTTGTTCATTTGCCATGAGCTGATCAGTGACATCAGTTAGAGCAGCACCAGAGGAGTTGTCAGCAAGATCATGCTTCTTGCACTCAACTCTGGTGGCTGCATCAGGACCTCATGCAGAGGCTGTGGTAGTGGGAAGCGCTGCAGCTCCAAAGTAATTAACTTGCTCTTTTATCGCTCTTCCTCCTTCTCACTTTCTGTGCAAACAGCACAGTATGAGCTGGCCCTTCCTCAGGACAGTGTCTTTCAAGCAAAATGCATCTCAAAATGTTTTGCAAAGATAAAATGTTCCACTGCAGTATTAAACAGAGAAAGAGAAACAGAGAGACAGAAAAGATCTTTTTGGAGAAGGTTTTAAAAAAAAGATGAAGGAACAGCAAAGCAGAAAAGTGCACAGAGAGTCTTTAGATAATGAGAACACAAAAAAAAGTCCTTACAAAACCAGTTTGGTGGTTGGTTTGTTTTTTTTGTTTGTTTGGTTTTTTTTAAATACTGTTACAGCCAGCTAAGTATTGACTTTGTCTTGCAGTCAGAACAGCAGGTTGAAGGTCTGGAGAGCTCTCTGGATGGGTATGGTTGCTTCTGAGATTCTGGCCTGGGAAGGGCATGTTGAGGAGACATGGCTTGGCTCATGCTTAGTCTTGTTGGGCCTTCAGAGCTTGGTGTTGTTCCTGCTGCTACTAGGCTGTCTATGAGACAGTATAGCTTTAGTGGATTTAATGCCTTTTCTGCTTTAGTATACAGAAAAGTATGGGAAATTCCTTATTATTTTACTATTATTCTTATTACTGTTTTGATGCTTCGTGATATGATTCCCTGTACCTGCTCAGAGTCATTAGGTGGTGGAGTAAGCAAGTAGCTTCTTGATTCCCCCACTCTGCTGGAATGTCCGCCAGCAGAGCTGCCCTATCCATGCTGTCTGCTTGGCTTCACTATGTTTTTTCTGCTTTAGTATTCCTTCCAGGTGTACCACAGCTTGAGAAACTTTGGCTGAAGAAGCCGATATAATCCCAGCCTTCTGTGGGCTTCTGCAGTGTGAAATGCAGAACTTTTTCCATTGTTATTAAATCAGTCAACAAATAAATGTTTTATCCAAATGTCTCCCTTTATCTTCATGGTTAGAATCTGTACCTGGCTCTTTTTGTCCTCAACAAGACAATGTAATTTATTTATTAAGTGTGTAGTTGGATGCAGCTCTCCCAAATTAGGCATCAAACAGAGCTGTATTTTAAGGCTGTGAAGATAAGTCTTTCTGAAATGCTTAAATTCACTTTGTTGTCAATGGAAAGTGGTAGGTGACAGTGAAAACCTCCAGAGGGAGTTCTTATTCATCTAAGTTTGAGCACATGAGTTAGATATACATGACCTTTTCTGATGGCCTTAAAGCGATTTGTCTTTCTCCATTTGAGTATCTGGGGAATTTAGGCACTTTCTCAGAAAGGGCTGCTTCATTACACTCCTAAGATTCAGGCACACAGCAGTTCAATGAACTAAATCCCACCCTAGAAGTTCAGATCCTCATCTGTCCAGCTGAGATCTTCACTCTAAACATTTACATATAGAGAATGCAGGTCTACTAAGAGCCAGGATAAAAACAAAACCCTTTGCTATTTGGACAGATAGTCCTTTCCGCAGAAATGCTGCCTCTCTCCCTTGTTCTTCACTGAGCTCCCAGGGGAAAGCAGCAAGTAGTGATGTCTTCCTCAACCTGACCGTGTTATCTTTGCGCCTGGATTTGTACTCGGCTGGTAGCACTGCCTTCAGTACGTATTTTGTCTTGTACTTTTTTTATGAACACAGCGGCTGAAGACTAATGAGTTTGCGGGGCAACATTTTTTGATACTGAAAAGGCTTCTGCACTACAATTTACATAAATATTATTATTTAATAATGGCCAACACTGCAAATAGGAAAAGTCTTTAAAGACTTATTGAGCCAATATTTAACTTTGAAGTCCTGCATCACATAAAAAATACTTGTTAATGCAAGGACCAGCTAAATTATTTTTAAAGCTCAATTAACTTCATCGTTAGATGTTTTTAAAGTACTGTTAGACCACTATTAGACCTAGAATTCTCTGGATACCTCTAATCTTTTTCATTACCTGCAGTCACTATTAAGAGTAGTCACTGCAAAGTTCATTCATTCTCTCCATGCTTCCTGCTAATCCACTTAGGAACTTTGCCATCGAGCAACCTCAGGAGAGGTTATCTTTAATCAGAGCCCTATGGAATAATGGGCTATTCATTTCTCTAAATGTCACTTGTATAATATTAATATATTCACATGTTAATAAAAGGACAAACGCCTCATGCACTGCTTATCCTTGATAGAAAACGCTGCCATGGATCAGCTCGGTTGATAGTTAACATTTATCATAGACTCTTTTTAATGTTTATAAGTCAGCTCTGTGTTTAGGACATACCTGCAGTGACGTACATTAAGTACACGGATAGTGCTCAAGGTCAGCCAGTGATGTCTTCTGGTGTCCAGGGATGGCTGCTTCTTCTGGGAAATCAGGGTGCGTGAATAGCCAACAGCAAATCCTGTAATACAGAGCCAGATAAGAAAGTTGCATTTAATTTTAAAGGCAATGAAATTTATACATACCTTATGATAAATAGTTCTGCAAGTACAGGAATTGCAAAAAACCTGTTTTTTTCGAGAATTGTATCTTGAAGCTAATGACTTCTGATCTTTACAAAGATGCAAGCTCCACTTGAAGCTTTGCTAAGCAGAGCACTTACAGGGTGGTGTATGTGATCTGTGCCTGTGTGTATGTGTACTTTTTCTGATGCCTAACAGAACTTTTCTTGCTGTGAGGAGGACCATGCTCTTTCTTGCCCTGAGTTCACATGGTCTAGTCCCCCTATTTAAGTGCCGTGATTTTTGGTTTACGTAAGCATTGGTAAAATCAGATTAAACCCATAAACTGTGGCATCTTGGGCCTGAATCAGTTGCCCACAGAGAGCCATCCATGACATTTTAGATGTCATGGAGTACTCGAGACATTATACAGTGCTGGTAGATATGAAAAGGGCCCATAGGAAACCTGCAAGTTTCTTACCTGGGAACTGGGAAGGAGGCAGGAAGCATAAGGGCATCTCAAATGGCATTGAGCTGAGCCTGAGTTCTCCCCTGTCTATAATGAGATCTTGGGCACTCACCTCCACGTAAGACACCTCTAAATATGCACATACAATTAGGTACATACAGCTTGAATGTGGCCTCCAAACTGTAGAGTCTGGTCTCAGCTATATTGTGCATTTCCTCACTTTCATTGCTATATTCACATAACTAATGAGCCAACACTATTCTCTGTAATAGTTACTGATGAATTCGCAGATGAGAGTTTCTCTGCATATAATACACCTTCATTCTTGGCTGCTATTGCACCTGCATCTGATGATTCACTTGCAAGTACTGGATATATTGAGGCACAACTACGCTGATATTGTTACCTGTGATGTCTTAATGTTGATGTCATGTTCAAAAGAGGTGTATAGCTCTTAGATAATCAAAACATTACAAATCTGATGTCCATGTGTCCTACAACCATTAATACCATTGTGTCAGAGAAGAAGTCTTTTAAAGTGAGCATAAATGTGATCTGAGCTGATTTTAAAGCCCCGTTACACTGCCAGAGTACTCCAAAGTGGCCTAAGTATAAATGAAAATCAGGACCTCCATCACAAAGATAAACGATCTAGTAAAAAGAACAATCTCATCCTCACAAACTAGCAGAAGCGAAGATAGTAGAGGCAAATCTCATCAGAGGCCTCCTGTCTGAAGCCTACAGAGCTGGCTGCAGAGCAGAGAGTGAGAAGGGGAAAAAAAACCCCAAAACAGAAGACATATCTCACACAGAGCTGCCTTTTACCCAGGGAATGTAGCACAGCTACTGCAATCCATCTATTTATGTGTGTCAGATGAAATATTCCCAAAGCAGGTCTCCATCTCTTTTTCTTTATTTTTTTTTTTCTATGCAGTAAGGGATTCTGAGCTGAAGAAAACCTAAACCAATCTAAGGAAAGAAAGTTCGTTATAATTCAGAGAAATTAGAAGTTTTTTATAATTTTAGTGTCTCAAAGGTCAACAGTTTCTGCTTCTTTTTGTCACTGAGAGGTATCATTGCCTTTTCTAGCAGTGTCCCAGTTTCATCAGAATTGGAGGAAATCAATGAACTGTTTGATAACCTTAGCTAATTATTCAGAGTGGTAACAAAAAACAGTATGACATCAGCACCAAGATAGAATAATTCTCATAACATGTCATCTCCTGAGTATGCATCTACAAAAGCCAGCCTAGGAACACGCACTCTGAGATCAGCTTTTCATCTCAAACCTATAATGAAATGCAGTTTCTGTCACCAACCAAGAGTGAAGAAATAGCAGCTGTTCCTGCCTCTTTCTGTGATCTATTCACATTCGAAGTACTGGAGTGAAAAAAGTGAGTTTCCTATCGGTTCAGAGTCTGATAATTCCAAAGGTAAATAATCACAGATTAGTTTTGGCCAGAGACACCAAAGATAAACAAAAGGGACAAAGGCTATTTTTCTTCCCAAAACAGCTGTGCTAATGACAAGTGCAATTTTCACGGGCTTTTTAACTGAGACAGTGTTTGAGTAAGTTGGATCTGATTCTGAGAAGTACTAGGCATGCACTTTGCAATACGTGAGGAGAGTCCTTCATTGACACATCCTTTGACATTGGTGTGCCTTGATCAAGGATGTTAAAGCATAACAATGATAGACAGGGAGGCAAATAACTCTTCACTGCACATGCTTATCTCCTTGTAGAAGGTGGAGCTTTGCAGTTTACTACGCTCTTGCCCTAAAGCAGGCATATAATATATGCTATGTTGTGCAGCTATGCCTCAAACCACTCATAAACTACAATTCTCTTGTTCCTGCCTCCTTAGGTTCTCCTTTATAGTTTCTCCTCAGGTTCAAAAAAGAGAACTCAGGGTATAGACAGTCATACAATTTTATGTTTATCTATCCAAATTTAGTTCTTTTTTTCTGTTGCTTTTTTACTGTATTTCAGATCAGAGGAAGCCTGACAGACAAACTCCGCCCATGTTTCACATTTGAGGCTTGGAAGCTCAAAGCGCTGCTGAAGTATAAACCAGAGCAGTAAGAGAAGAGGACCACTTGTGTACAAGTGATGCCCAAGGTGTACAGAGGGCCAGCTCTGCGGTGGGAGAGACAGGTGGCGCTTGGAGGACAGAACCTGTCTTAGTGTCTCTGATAAGACCTCTTCATTGCATTCCTCAAAGTCTTTTCTTGTGAGCTAGGCTATCTGAGATCTCTTCCAATGAAAGATACTATGAAAAAGATTTTATTTCCTAAAGATTTGTTGTTAGTCAATAAAACAGAGCAAAACTGGACGCATTACTATTAAGAAGACTCAAGGGATGGCTGAGAAAGATGGTTTAGCAGTTTCAGGATGATAGGCTAATAGCTTCACACTGGGGATGATTCACTTCTCATAAAATTTTATGTGTGTACAGTTCTGTGGGCACCACTGATTCATATGAGTGGCAAGAAAGAGAGAGCCCTATAAGGAGCCCAGATCCCTGTAAGGAGCAGTCAGCCAAAACCTGATTTGTTCCCTTTGCTCAGTCTGGAAAATAGCTTTCTTGAGCCAGGTTCCTGATATTGAAATCCATGAAATTATTCTGTTTGGCAGCTATTTCTTACTGTTAGCAGAAGAGCTACGGAAAATTAATTTGTGATTTGGTTTATAATCTCTGCTCCAAGTTGTTCTTCATAACTAATTGAGGGGGTTCAGCTGGTGCCAGTTTTTCACCCTCTGCAATAACAACAAACCTATCACTGTTTAGAATCTGATTTTTCATCGATTTACCATTCCACCATATTTTTATGATACAACCGTGTGCTGCTTTCTCATAATTTACACACATAGATATGTGCACACATATTAGTGAGATGCTGAGTTTCTTGGTATGTAGTCCTGACTATTCATGTACCTGGCTATGGTCACATGAACTGTGAAACATTTGACATTTGAAAGCAAGAAAACGTCAGAGTGCTATTTAGTCAACCTTTTAAGTTTTGGAAATGCTGTAGTGTAATGAATGCAAAGTCTTCAGCAAATAATATCACATATGAAGGAAGAATTTGATTTAGTATTTCTGTTACCCTTAAGATCAAGTAATTGTTTTTAATCTGTGTAAATTGGTTAACAAATGAGTCATTATTAAGCACCAATAATGAATTTGCAGAAAAGACGTTGAATATATAAGTACTATTATTATTTTTTCCCCCTAGTAAATAGAAAAGTATGGGAATTAGTTCTAAAAATTCACAGGCTTTCAATGTGAGGCATATACTGGAGCTTTTCCCCCAGGGTAATTTATTCCCATTAAGCCCAGCTTGATAATAACCAAAGTCTTCAGTTTTACCACTTTCTAATTATTTGCTAGTCTGTTGGAAAAAAGATTCTTGGTCTCAATCCATCAACCGTGCCAAGTTAAATAAATTAACACAGCACTTTTCATGTCATATCACTTCACAAAGGCAGCAGTATTGTGCCATGGTAGCTCTAAACTGTACCTGTGGACTTCTGGTAGGCTGTGGCAATAGCCCCGTGGAGGCTGGAGCCCTGTGAGCTTGCTTGACTGTTTTGACATATTCTTCGTACAAATGCCAGAAACAACACCTTGGAAAAAATTGTATCAAAACTCAAAGTTATCACTTGAATTAAAGCAAAGGCATCACACTTTTTTCCCAAAACAAATTCTTATCAATCTGTTCTTGTTTTCTATCATGCAAGTTGTGATATTATACCTCCTGGCTTCCTATTCATCAAAGTGCACTAAGTTATTAGCTGATACTAGAATAATTTTTAGAATTCTTTTTTCTTTAATTTACTGATAGCCCTGGCAATTCTCTATGTTGATGTTTATCTGAAATAACACTTTTGTACTTGGTGAAAGGATGGAAGTTTAAAACCAGAACAAGCAATATGCAGTCCAGGTACAGAAGATTAATGGTACTAGTAATACACATATTTCAAACTGATTCTAACACTCTTTATGGCAGAGTCTTATTTTCCTCTATTTCTTAGCCTTGCACGGGCTGTAAACATACAGGTGGGCATATAGTGATTGCAGCAGAGAAAGCCTGCATGTTGTCAGAAGCCTGCAAGATCTCAGAAGGCTTAAATGCTGCTTCTTTTCTCTGTTTATTTTTTTCACACTTTATCCCATGGTAGGATTATAAAGCCAGAAATTCTCTCTCAAACCTTACCAGGGTATTTGAGTTTCTGTATTATATTTGTGTTCTTAACCTGGGAAATAATCTTAGCATTTAAAACTGCCATCTGTAGCTAAGATGGTAACCAACCTGGAGCCCAAGTGTGTTTGCTTCTGTAGGAGGTCAACAGTCACGTATGAATATGCCTCTTCTCTTCATTTATCCCTCCCAGCTGTGCTATATTATATGTTAAGAATATTCTTTCATTCATTTAATCTTATTCTGGAAGACACTGAAGCATTTCTAAGAGGGCACTTAATTTCATTAGCTTTTCCGAAAACAAAAGCACAGCATGAACACCTAAGTAGAAAAATCGAATTACTAGATGCAAGTCAGAGGAGGGAAATGCCCTGATACCAGCTTTACAGACCACAGACTCTTTATAAACTCATCACTGTGGTAACTAAAATGATATCCCAGTGACCAAAACTTTGTGTAAGGAGGAGCAAGACAGGGAGCTTTATGTGCTTTGCATGTGTCAAGAGAACAAGGCTATGTTCTCTTGAAATTAAAAGAGCTATCAAAGCAGTCTCATATGGTCCTCTTCTATTAATCAAACAGTTTTGCTGTCATATTGGAAATTGTTCCTTTCTGTGGTATATTTTGTCTCCGTCTAGCTAGAATAGTCTCTGAAAGCCATGGCTGCCCAGGTGTTTTCCTCTCTGGTAGCTGAAAACCCTGTGATTGATTTATTTGCTTCTGAATGTAACAGAAACAATTGAATACTAATTTCAGCATTACTTTTATGTAAAGTTTATAAATTCAGATTTTATACATATTTTAATATGTATTGCTTTGCTTTAGCCACTGGGAGTTCAACATCAAGGCCTTGCAATTTAAAGAAAAATAAGTTCTTTTTGAATCCACTCAGCAACAGAACTATACATCCACCATAACTCAGCAGAAATCAAATTAACTTCTCTGACATTACATCAGTACAAGAAATAAAAACCCTGCTCAATAAACTTTACAAATTAAAGCTCTCGTAGATATTTATGCCTTTACTTTCAACATTATTGCTTAAATTTCACCCACAAAATGCTGATATTCATCAATTGCTCGAGCACAATATGTTTACATAAGCAGAAGAGGTTCTTGGTTGTGTAGCATAAGATTTGCATATAAGTACAGGATCCCAGAGCAGCAGAAGGGTAGTGGTTGGAAGGGACATCCAATCCCAGTGCCAGAGCAAGATATCACAGGTAAAGTGTCCTGTGGTTACTAGAGGAGTCTGGGAGTAAAATAACCTGGTTTGTAGTTTTGCTACTATCATGGCAAATCCTCTAAAGTGCTGGTTGCTCTCAACACTGCCCAAAACCAAAGCTGTGGTTATCTACCCTGTTGCATGTAATACAAGAAGTAACCACAGGTGCTGTAATTAAAACACTAGATATCAATGTCAATGAGAAAGTGGCAATCCTAGCCTTGATAAGGGCCGAGAAAGCATAGAATCATAGAATCATTTCAGCTGGAAAAGACCTCTAGGATCATTTAGCCCAACCTTTGTCTAGCATCTCCCTGACCACTAGACCATGTCCTGAAGCACCACATCTACCCATTTTTTTAACGCCTCCAGGGATGGTGACTCCACCACCTCCCTGGGCAGCCTGTTCCAATGCCTCACCACTCTTTCAGTAAAGAACTTCTTCCTAATATACAATCCAAACCTCTCCTGGTGCAACTTGAGGCCATTACCTTTTGTCCTGTCATCTGTTACACGGAAGAAGAGACCAGCACCTGCCTCACTGAAACCTCCTTATAGCTGTAGAAAGCAATGAGGTCTCCTCTCAGCCTCCTCTTCTCCAAGCTAAACAATCCCAATTCCCTCAGGCACTCCTCATATAACATATTCTCCAGACCCCTCACCAGCTTTGTTACCCTTCTCTGTGCCCGCTTCAGCACCTAAAGCAGCAAGGGGCAGCCTGGAAACAATCCTGAGCACCTCGTACAGGTGTTTCAGAGCGGAGCAAAGCTGTAACCAGGGCTGGGTATGGCCAAACTCGTAGCAGCTGCTGCTGCCTTGGGCACTGTTGGTAGGGCAAGTCTGCCAGCCTGTGCGAGACGCGATGAGATGGCCTGACCTCCAAATGCTACCACTGTATGGATAATAGTGAATAATAGGATTTCCGGTATCGAGTGACAGTAAGCAGAAAGGAACACAAAATGTAGAAAAGTAATAAACATTATATTGGTTCTTGGCTTTTCTCAGTATTTCCAAATTTGGAGCCAATATAAAGTCTGATTCTAGGATTGCTCAATGTTATTTTACTTTAAAGCTAAGCATGATGGGAGCAGATGATAAAATTACTAGTCATATGTGCATTCAGCCATGAATTTAAAGGCGATTAAATGGATAAATCCCCATCCATTCAAAGCAAATCAAAAGAAGGGTATGGTCCAAGTTCCATATTTTGGTGGAAAATTTAATGTGAAAATGTTTTGGATTTTTGTCCTTCTTTGGGGCTTCTGGGCTAGACATATTGTTGCTTTTGATTATAAAAAATGCTAATGATGGAAGAATCATCAGAAATGACAACAGGACAGCAATAGTTAAACACGAACTGGTGACAGAATTTACTCTCTTACAATATGAAGGCTAATTAGGGTTAATATATTCTTCAAGCTAAATTGCACCCAGTGTTTTGCATATGTAAGCACAGAAAAATATCATTTAACAGCTTTATAGATCAAAGCGCTCTGTATGAGACCTGGGTACCTGGGTACCTGGGTACCTTCTGCTACACGCAGGTCCAGTCAGGGTTTGTGACCCCTCTTCTGAGCGAACACTGTAATGGCACATGGGAGGCAGACAGAGGTGGGGGAAGTGGGAGAGCAGGGGAGGACCTAAGGATGTGGAGGTGAACCCCAGATGCCTTATGGTTCCGCACTTTTTAAAGAGTAGATGTGTATGAGCATGGACATCTCACACAAATTATTCTTCCTTGGACAAAAACGAGTGAGCCAAAAAGACTGCCGTTGGTTTTAGAAACACTTTGCTAAGTATATATAATAAAAATAAAAATAAAGGATATGTATGTTAGTTTTAATATTATCCTTATTCTATATGCATTCTATATGTCAGAAAATAATAATCTTAGCTGTTTGTTGCAATGAATTTAATGTACACCACATAATTAATATAATATAATGCTTGTAATGAGTTTTGAAAATGTAAAGTGTGAGTGCTGAGGGCTGTTGTTGTAATGGATGTCTTAATTTTTTCATAAAAGACATATAGCAGACAATTATAAAGCAATATCCTGAAAGACAAACAGCACTTATTAATTTGATGGCAACAAATAAATAATGGATAGCCATTGTTGGAAGCCTTCACTTATTCAGGTAGTGTTATTTATTGCTTCTTTATTCCAAGACGTATATGGCTCTTTGCAGAAGGGTTACAACAGACAGAGATGGGGAGGAAGTAGAAGAGGAGGCCGAAGAGCAACAACGTGGCATGAATATTTGGTTAGTTAAAGAGGAGCATGTCAGCCCTTGACATTAATTTTTAGAGTTTTCCCTGTGCTGTTTTCTCCCTGTACTTGGGAATAAAATAAAATACCAGACCAGGCCTATTGCAGCAGGATACCTCATCACTGGGGTTGGGGTTTCAAGAGGGGAAAGGGTGGCAAGGTGCCAGGCGTGGGCAGGCAGGAGTTTTGCCTAAATCCTTTTAGGATGCATTGGGAGGAAGAGGAGGGGCAGGCGTGATTTAGGAGTCTGAGATGCCGATGTAAAATACAGGTTGAACCTGAGTGGAAGCCACAATTTTTGTGCTGCAGAGTTCTTTAGGCATTTATTTCTACAAAGGAACAAACTCTTCCCCCATTAGATCAGCTAGGCAAATTTCAAGATTCTGTAAACCATATCCTTCTTTTCAGTCTCTGAAAAGTGAAACTTTCTTTTTTTTAGTTTGCTTGTTTGCTTTTGTTCTTTCAGGAGGAAGCTATTCTGACACAAAGTTAGTCTTTTCTTGCTCTTGAGTCATCAACCCATCTACATGGCTTGGCAGTGAAGTTGCTCTCCTGTTATCTGAGGCTGTTTGCAAAGCCCTGCTGAGCATTGCTGCGTATCCCTCACCTGGGGAGTTGCGTTTCCTAAAGATTAATTTTACTTCTGATAAAACCTCGAAGACCTGCTCTGCACTCTTTAATCAATAACACACTTTCCAATTTACCAAGCACGGTAAGCCCAGCTGAGGGGTGAGATGCTGCTGCTATTTCAGTTTAGGCATTGGTCTGTCTGTCTCAGACTTTGCAGTTGTCAGCTCATCCAAGACATGCTTTGGGAGTGATCAATTGGTTTTTCTGCCTTGTGCATTGTAGTTGCTGCTGTTGTTGCCTGAGTTTGCAGTGCTGTGCCCCAACGCAGGGCTACAGAGAGAGGGAATTTTTTGGTGCATAGTGCTGCTTGAGCCCAGGGCTGTGGTGGGCTGTTGGGCAGCATTCATGGTGCTCTGTGCTGCTGTGATGGAGGCCAGCATCTTCCCTGGGGCATGGTCATGTGTGGAAACTGCTGTGAAATTGGCCTTAAGTGACATTCCCTAGGAGATAGAAGAGACTGGTATTGTTTTAACGTAAACTGGCAACATGGATGTGTACACGTGTTTTTTGTTGGAGTGGGTCCAGAGAAGGGCAACGAAGTTGGTGAAGGGTCTTGAGAGTAAGTCTTATGAGGAGCAGCTGAGGGACCTGGGGTTGTTTCATCAGGAGCCTGAGGGGAGACCTCTACAACTACCTGAAAGGAGGTTGTAGGGAGATGGGTGTTGGTCTCTTCTCACAACTCACAACTGATAGGACAAGAGAAAATGGCATCAAGTCACACCAGGGGAGGTTTGGGTTGGACATTAGGAAAAACTTCTATACCAAAAAGGTTTTCGAAGACTGGAACAGGCTGCCCAGCAAAGTGGTTGAATTGCCATCCCTGGAGGTATTTAAAAGCCGTTTGGATACGGTGCTAAAGGTTATGGTGTACTAGTGGGTGTGGTAGAGCTAGATAATGGTTGGACTTGATGATCTTAAAGGTCTTTTCCAACCATAGTGATTCTGTGATTCTGTGTGATTTGGCATAAAGGAAAAAATAACATGCTGGCAGTGAGGAAAGGAGAAGCTTTCACTCCTGGAGCAGAGGGAGCACTGCCAGAGGGTCACCTTTCTGGGAAAACTGTTCTTGGTGTGGCCTCAAGACACGATGAAATGTCTGCAGAAACCAGAGGGCATGTCACAGGTCATTAACATTGCCTAACATTTGGGAGGCAGTCAGAATTGCTGACAAACTCAAGTAGCAGGCAACTAAAAGCCAATCTAAAATCTGTTGAGGGGAAATATGAAAATATATCTTCCAATTGTTTGCAACCTGATGTGGTTGACTTGAGTTTTAAATCCTTCTAGAGCGTGACCCTCCTCTTCCGAAGTTAATCTTTTCCTTTCCTCCCAGTTGTGTTCTTGTTCTACTGTGAAAGCCAAAGTATTTGAATTTAAGGGTATGTGGGGGTCTTTAGAGTAACCCACTTGAGTCAGATGTTCATGCTTTAAAAAATTTCAAAATTTTCTTTTCTTAAAACTGATAAATTAATTATCTTATAGAAGGAAATCTGTTGTTAAATAATCCTCAGGCACAAGTTTACAATGCTTTTACATTCAAAGAGAAGCTATTTCTTCTGTCATTTCCCAGGGCTTGTAATCTATGTTCCACTAATTAACACACTCCTTGAATTATACATTAGCTCTTATTCTTGTTGCTATATAGCACACTGACTGATCTGCACTTTAGTTTTTCCTCTTTTAGCCAATAGCCCCTGGGAATCGGGCTGAGGTTTTTACGTGGCATCACTATGGTACGGATGAGGTGATAACCCCTCTATCTTAACTGTCTTCAGCTCCATTTAAACAACTGGAGCAAAAGCAATGTTTTGGTGCATGGGACTGGTTGTCTTTTTTCCCTGTTTTCTGTTTTGTTTTCTCTTAGGCTAAAAAGCAGCCTGTTAATAGCAGTGTTCTTGGCGTAGGATGGTTTGTGCCATTCTCTACATGCAGTTAAGGAAAACTTCAAGTCAGAACCAGAAATAGTCTGATAATTCTGATAAACGTAGATCTGAGAAGGCAATTGACAAAGGGGCAGAGGTGTGTCTGTGTCCCTCCTGCAAGGATGCAGACACTAACTGAACCAGGAGCAATTCCTCCCAGAGTTTTAATGGTCTCACCACTTTTTCACAGGCACCACATATTCCACTTCTCTTGCGAGCAACACTGTCTACCCCAGAAGCACCCTCAGAAGTAAAACCAGGGCAGCAGCAGATGGTATGTCAAAGGTATTTAGTAACTCTTAGCCCTGGAGGTGTGTCAAAAAAATTGGCAAATATTAACCAGGGCTTCAGAAGAGCTTAAAGCTGTTTGATCTTTCTTCTGGTTTACAGTTTGGCTTAGATTTGGACTGTTAGAAAGCTTCCCCTTCACAAAAAAAATATCCATATAGTGTAATAATATCTGGTTTATAAATAATTGCATTTTGGGGTTCAAGTGTACATACACCACATATACATTCATGATTGCACAAGTGTAGTGCTTGAAGAGAACTGCATCTCTAAATATGAATATATATGCATATGTGAATATACCATTCCAGCCTGTACTAACATATTTTGGTTCTTTAAAAAAAAAAAAATCCATAAACCATTTATTTGTAACCAGAAAAAGTGGTTGCATATGGAGACCTTTTTTCCATGGCTACATTTATATGCAGATACATACTCATAGCAAATGAGTATTTGTGAAGTGGTGAAGTATTCTTAATTTTGAATTACGTGAAACAGGCTCATTTTTACTTTTATTCATTTGTTAAAAGTTGTATTCTTTCATATTTTCTGCTGACTATCAGAGTTTTAAAATTGCTTTTAAAGCTTAAAACAGAGCCTCTGCTAGTGTTTTCAATCAACTGAATATGGAAAAGAGACATTACGTTTGCTGAAATCCAAAACATTTTTGTAATGTATCTCGTATATCTTCTTAACAGTGACAGAGAAAATTGTGCCAACAATTTCAACTAGTGTAAGATTTTCTCCAGATTTTCAGTAACTTCTGTTCTCTGAATTCCTTGTAGCCCTGGTACAGAGCAGAAGGCAAGTGCTCTGATAGCTTTTGTGTGTGTGTTCTGGAAAATCTTTTCATCTGAAGCTCACTTCTGAGCAGAACCCTTTTATAATGTTCTCTCTTCTCTTGAATATAACATTTTCAGATTCTTTTCTTTTAATACACTTTTTGTTCCTCTTCTAATGCTTATCAACAGCATGGCTTGGATTATTTAATTTTACAGATCATTATAAATGATGTTTAAAAGACTAGACTCGACATGGGTAAGTGCAAAATCTCAGTATGTATTTGTGCTACAAATGTGTAACCTACATATAACATGTGAGAACATCATATTACTTCTTTGCCAGTCTAGGGTCTAAAGTGTCAGTAATTTTGTGTCACGACAGGACAGATACTGAATCAGTGGCTGCCTCTTTCTTAAAGCTTTATCTTGGGTCTATATCAGAAAAATAAACAACATACTTGATCTGCATGGCTGCTTGCCCTATGGATTCTCCAATGTCTGATAATATGAATGAGCTCACTTGACAGGCTTTCCCTCAGTCCATTAACTAATTCTAATGTGTTCCTTTCACCACATTACTAATTTGCATTAAATTAATGGGATTTAATAACTTTGAGATTTTTTCACTGAAATTGTCCAATGTTGAAAAGATATAAAGAGGCAGGGAATCATACACAGATGAGACAGATGAGATTGTGTCAGCTCCACTTCCACAGGAAATCAGGCATGTAATCTGTAAAATTTGCTTTCTTGTAATCTAAGAGCCTTTGCTGCTATAACTCCTAATAAGAAAATGCAATCTCCTTTTCTCATCTTACTTTTTCTCCACTCATTAGAGGGTCCACAGAGTTTCTGTCATGGCCAAGAAGTCTTAAATATGTAGGCTTCTGCAGGATCGAGATCTTGTCCTTGAAATTAAAATGCTTCTAGGATATATTTCTTCACTTCCCTCAGGAAGCAGATATATCTTCATCATAGCAATAATACAGGACCCACCACCACCATCACTGCAAATACAAGTGTCCCTTACTGTTGTGAATATTATATTACACAGCTGGACTTTATTTTTTTTCATATTCTTGTAAAGCCATTCCATACCTCAAAATATCAGTCCTATTTCTGGATCAGTCTTTCTTCCCAAATGTTATTTTGAAGAAAAATGCTTCTAGCCATAAACTTTTCCGTTTGGGATGTGATGAAGGGCTGTCTGTGGGACCTGGTTCTGCAGTTGTTGTGAAAGAAGAAGATGCACACAATAGGCAAGGCTGTCACTGTGCATGAATATCTGAAGTCACCTCAACTTCCAACACATCAGTGTAAAACAGTTATTGGTATGCAACAGGAGCTTTTTGGTGGAAAACATGGCTTTAAGATGCCATATGTACTAAGGAAAACTTTTTGTCTAGAATGGGACTATATCCCTGCCAAATAACGAGGCAAACTTCTAGAGGAGTTATAACTGCATATAAGTAAAAATTTGAAAAAGTTGTTTGATGCAAAAAACTTCCAGTTCAGCAACCAAAAGGGATTAGTAATTCATCAGATAAATGACTTAAATCACTGTCAGTTAATGGTTTTCCGTAGCAACAAAATAGTCTCTATATATTACCATCAGGAGGGATAACTTCAGAGTTGTTATGAATTAATCCATTAATCCAATTAATCCAATTGAATTCTTAAGTTATCAGATTTATTAGTTTTCATCAGAAAAATTATTTTTTCACAGTCTCACAAATCTCACCCACCTTTTTGTCATCTTGATTTGTTCCTAACAGCTCAGATTCTTGCAAACTGTCAAAGGTCCTTTTACTAACTCTACCTACCAAGGCGTTCCTGCTTCATGGGCACCTGCATCTTGTGTCTGCTGGATCTGTATGTGTAAAGAATGGAGATTCTGAAGTTAATCTGCCATTTAGTTTCAGTAATAAGGCTTAGCCTAAAAGCAATGAAGAAATGAAATATAGCTCTGGTTGTGCACCATACTTTATATAGAATCTGATTTGGGATTAAATTGCAGAAATTCAAGTAAATCAATATTATATATACTAAAAGTGGAACATCTTTATTTAGGGACTAGCTAATATGTGTCATTGTTTTTATTCACTAGGAAAAAAGAATTCTGCCATTTCTGCTGCTCTTTCTGTTGGTGTTACCACAATAAATTGTGCATATCATACTTTGCACTTACTATTCTTTTCTAATTGACCCTAGCACCTAAAGACCTGAAAAGCTCAGTTGTATATCTGAATAACACATGCTTGGACTAACTCTATGGTGCAATAATTACAAACTTTCACTAGTCCAGGTGGTGTTACTGCTTTAGAGTGTTTTGGTGTGCAAGGTACTATCTTGGGTTCAGAACTTTATTTTTTATACATGTATTAGAGAGAAGTGTTTCTAAATCAATATCACATAGAGAATAATTTCAAGATTTTTTCTACTTTATGCATGTAACTGCTTATTTTACTATAACAGCCATCATTGTAATCAAATAATACTCTCAGTTTTAAGGCTAGTAGGTTCATATATTGTGTCAGAAGCTGACTTATATATATACCATGTCAGCTTCATTTTCACAGTGGGGTTCCCTTTAGATAATGGATTCGCTTCAGAGATTGGAAAAGGAAGAATAATAGCTCGTCCCATGCTGTCTTGTATATGGAGAGTGAAAATGAAATCTGGAGTAAAGATATTATAAGCAAGAAGACATATCTTCTAAGATAACAGTTACCAACAGTATTATTCTTCCCTTTTGTAAAACACTGATTTCTGCAGGTATCTTCCTGTTGAGGGTCAAAGAATAATTTCTAGTTAATAAGAATCCCCTGTTAATTACTTTTTATTTATTTGTTTATTTATTACTGCAAGTTTTCTTTTTCTCTCTAACACCAAGCAGATTTTTGTGTTGTGATTCCCTATATCAGGGATTTAGACAATTTTATGGATGCAGTTCCTAACATCAGCTCCTGTGCAGTGAAACTTGTATCCACCTTTCTATTTGCCATAATCAAAATTCCTGTTCCCAAATAGCTAATTACAGGAGGTGCTGTATGGAGAGGATATCCTGATCAGGTTTTTTGCTGATGGTTCCATTCGACATCAAACGGTCCGTGGCCTAGTCTTATGTCACAACAAAACCCTGCCTCTCTTTCTTTGAAAGTTACTATTACTTTTGAGTGCCTCATTCCCCCAGAATATGAGTGAACTCATTTTGTGTAAAACTGAAAATGGGGATACAGCTCTTTTGTGACACAAATTCTCTTTGCAATGCAGAGCACTGGAGCAAGAGCTGATCTCCTATTTCAAATTATTTTGCGTAAAATAAAAACACTTTGTTACAAACATATACTTTTTTGCAAGAAAATTTCCATGTGTGTCTCTTTGGCATGTGATTCCCCCCACAGGCAACTGAGCATTTTTGTTTCTCCACTCCCTTATCTCTTTGATGGAAACACTGTCTGTCACATTCACTGGGGTGGCTCTGACTTTCAGAAAGCTTCAGGGACCTTCACAGTTCCAGTCCTTCACATTTATAATGAGACATCTTTTCAACACAAATCTGATGGTGCAGATGAGGCTTTCTACTTGCTGTGATGATTGAGGACAGAGAAGAATATGAAACCTGTTCTACTTTGTGTATTAACTGTCAGTTTTCCTGGTCCAATTTCACTTTGACCGATCAATTCCCATGGACCTATTTTACCAATACATGAACCATGTGAGACTTCTTTTTCTATGGAAAAATGAGTCTACCACAACTGACACAATACTAGCTTACATTTCTGGGAAAAAAATAAGCCTGTCTGCAGTAGGTAACGTTTTCTGTGTCCAGACATTTCTCACACTTCAGCTGGGAAGATATCATCTGTGGCGTATTTTAGCTTATCACTCAGGTTAGCTCTGTCAGTCACAGGGGTTAACCATGAAGTGCAGGTGAATCCTACAGAGATGATGGAAATTATACTAGAAACTAGTACTTTGGATTACAAGTGATTTGAATTTCTGTGTATTTGCCTAAATTAAATTTGCCTTGAATTTATCCAAATAATTATGAGTGTGCTTTCTGTTATGAGGGATTTATTTTAACCAGAACCAAGCTTGGTTGCAAATGGTTTGAGGTCCTATTAAACTAACAGGCAGAGCAGACTGTGCTCTATTATTTGAAGAAGTGCAAAAAAAAAACCCCAACACTCTCCTTGCTGCTTGTAGGATTAATTAGTACATACATTACATTATTTTCACAGTGTTTTTTCTCATCCAAATTTGATTAGCAACCTTCTGTTTGCAAGAAGCTCTCTTGTCCTCTCCAGCCTTGATTAGCCAGAGAGAGTATTCACACTGCACGCTTGGTTTTATCTACATCTGGACATAAGTCAGGCATTCCTTGTTTGCCTTGTCCTGTTTTTGCCACTTAAATTTTTGCCTTCATCTTAGTTCCATACAACCTGAGAAAATTCCTCTTCCGTTTCTTCTTTTGTTTTTCTAAAATTTGTGCAAAAATTTTTATTGACCTGAGCTACATTTTCTGCTCATCGCTGTTGCTCATTGTTTGCTTATTCTCTTCATTTAAGCTTCCATGCAACTTCCATGTCCATGTTCTTTATTTGGGTTCCGTGGACACTGAGAGTCACAAAAGACATACCTGAGCCACCCACCACCTTCTCTTCTGTTTCTGATTTCTCCTTTCCTTAGAGCAGTGTTTGGAAAGACCAAATGGGTTACAAGGGCTTATTTTTGTCAATTGTACCCAGTTCTGGTTGCGGGTGTCCTGTGTCATTTTAGATTGTGAAGAGCCAGCGTGTATCGTTCTTCTGGCTTCCTGTTGCCTGGCTCCTGGTGCACTGGTTGGCATGGTACCAATATAGTAGCACAGCACTATATTAAGTCTGTGTCAATTTGTTATTGAAGCATTTTGCTATAGCTGGATTTTTTTCTGTAGTTGTTCAACGTACATGGCAGCAAGATTATGTTGGGTATGTGGAATAGGTAGGCTTGCAGCAGGAGTCATCTTGCAACCTTTTAGGTTTAGGCTACAATCCCTCTTAAGCAGTTTGACAGATACAAGCTGGTGGCAGCTCTCAAAGATGCCTGGTTTACCAACTCCTGCAGCTCAAAAATAAGTGGGTTTATCTCTCAAATAACTAAGTCAGATCAATTAGTATTCATTAATACCCAACCTCAATATTAAATATCCATACATTATCAAGGGGAAATTGTGCTTGCAGCACTCACATCCTCACTTTTTCCAAACCTATAGTCTCAGAATTGCTCCTATTTATATGCCACTTGTTTATGGCACACGAAATATTTAATTGCACTGCTGCAGATGTCTCCCACCCCCAGCCTTCATATGATGGTTTTCAGTCAGGTGCTGATTAACTTTAAAAGATGGTTGTACTAACTGTACCTAGCAAACAGGCTGTGCCTCATCAGCCTCAGCTCAACATATGTCTCATCTATGTTCACGTGCAAACCCAGAAATTACAGTAGTCAGTTGCCAGTTGCTTTCCATACCATAGCCTAGTAGAAATACAAACCATTCTGGGAGTAAGTTCATGATTAGTTAACTTACCCTGTGTACAGTGCGGTCTGGATGCATATCGTACTAGATGACTGAAAAATGAAATTTGGCCCATGCTTGTTGTCTTCTTTCCTATGCCTCAAGTCAGATGAACTCCACCTAATCGTGCTTAAGCAAATCTTGCTCTTGCCATCCTTTCCATGGCCTAGGAATGGATAAGAATCTTTCTTATTTGATGCACTTTAAAGAAATTGAGAGAAACCTCTCTTCAGTATGGTCGAAGGATGCCTTATTCTCAGTATGGCGGGTTTATAGCCCTTCTGCTTGACATTACTCTAATCCTGCCAAAATCCTAAGTCCTGAAATACAGATAAACACCAAAACCTGCATTTAAATGAATCTGTCATCACTTGCTCCTGAAGAGGTAGGTTTCTGAATATTCTTATTGCCATGATTACCAAGAGGAGAAAACCACATAAAATAAATGAATTGTCTCATCTTTCCGTATTATCCATTAAGATATAGGGTCTATTTCCTCTCCATTAAGATTCCAGTAGTTTTAGTAATGTAAGTCAAAAGGGACTTAATTTCTGAAATGAGGTTTCAATAGTTGCAATAGAAGAGATTGGAATGTGAATAATTTTACTTTCAGAATTAAAAAAAAAAAAAGGAGCTTGTTTTTGTTCATTGGATAACAGAGTAACAAACTCTCTGATGTGCTGCTGTGTTAAAACCAAAACATGTTTAGACTAAGGTGCTGAGATAGCTGTATTTCTGACAACTGATAAGGTAGTTGAAAGAGTTGTTTTGACTCCTAATTCCTACCATTTGCTGGAAGGTCAAGACAGGTGACATTATGGCCCATAATGGTGATGTAATGTAATTGTAAAGTAAATAGTGGTTAGCTAACAGAGTAGGTTATCCTGATGTGTACCACAGGACTGGTACCAGACGAGGTGTTAACTGTGACATGAATTAAATAACCCAGGGATTGCTATGTGATACATTCAAGCCAAGATTGTTTGATTTCTGATTCAGTGGTAAAGAGAGTTATTGTGCTAACAAAGAAGTACCTCCTTCCTCAAGGTTTAAGTTTAAAATCACAGCTACTTTACACCTGCTGTAAATTTTTCTCACCTGGGGTGTAACCTTTTAATTTTAGTTGTACTGGAGAAAGAAATCATCACTCAGTAGTTGTTTTTCCAGAGATTATTTATTTATTTTACCTAGCAACTAATTATCAGTAACCATTTCCTTTTTTTTCAAAAAAAAAGGCTTCTAGCTAAGGTGCGCTCACGTGTGTTTTCCACTTTTGTGAACACCATGAAATGATAAAATACCAACATAGAATACAACCTTTTGCGTAGGCTATTAGGTTATTTTTTTTTGAAATTACTTTTAAAAAGTTAACAAAGTCAGGTGTTGTTCTCAAAGGATGAGCATGTTCCTCAATTTATCTTTAGCATTTTTGTGTCAAACAATACAAAAAATGAAAGCACTTTATACCCTTCTGGTTCAGAAACTGTTTATAAGCTAATCTTTTTACATAGTATAGTAATTGGAAGATGAAGTGACCAGTTGGTGAATGAGAACTGAGAACAAATTCACTGGAAATCATGCTTTATGTAGACACATAGCTCATTGGCAGGTATCAGCCAAATCATTATAAGCTGTGAGAAAAAATAGATCAAGTAGATTTTAAGTCATATCCTGAACTGAGACTCAGGTGTTGGAGTTTAGCCAGATAACAATTCTTGCATCCCAACACAAAGCCCACAAGACCATGGTGAAAACAAGTAAATTGTCATTCTCCTTTATACTATATATATATATAGTATATATAGGGTATATATATACATCCAGACTTATATCTTTTATCGACACATGAGGTTAAAGGACAAGCAACTAGGCTGTCTGGTTTCAACCCTACATTGTATATATAAAAGATACTCAGAGAAAAATTAGTTGGAAGAGCTCACCGCATAAATAGGTTATTTCATGGCTAGTAAGGTGGATTTAATTTATTTCATTTTTAAATATTCACATCTTCAGTTAAATCTGTCTTTCATCAAATGAAGTGATAGATCACAGATGTTCAGGTATTTCTGGAAACTTGAGAGCAGACAAGTTACTCCTTTGTTACTGAAGAGTAAAGAAGAAATTAGCCCTATATAGTAGTATGTCTAACAGCGAGAAGAGACAGCTCTGGCCATCCTGGCCCTAGCTAACTGTTTGGTAGCTGTAGAAGTGTGCAAAGAAAGGATGTGGATCCTTGACGCTGGATGGGTTAGTAATACACTACATAACTGGTATGGGAGAAAGGCTCCTTTAACAGAGGAGAATTCTGTTCTCTTTGCTGGCTGCATCTCTATCTGCTGATCAGGTGAGAGAGTGATAAAATCATAACTGTTAGGTTAGGATGTGCTTAGCCTGAATGATGTGATCTGATAAACCCTCTGGGAACTGGGGCGGTGCATTACATACTTGTGAGTTCACTAGGACCCCAATCATTTTTTACTGTAGAAATGCTGTAATATAAATGAATTTATGTTTAACCAGTGGAATGAGATTACCTAAATGCACTGTAGAATAGATAACCACAGAGAAGTAAATATTTAAATTACATCATCTATGTTGTAAAACAATAGGTGATTGGGGTGATTCTTTGGCAGTCTCCCAAAGATGATACCTTTAAAATCTGATAGATATATTGCCCTGCTAGGTCGAGAAAGTTGTAAATTGGAAAGGGATAACAAGCTGCTGCCTAGGTTTTGCTGTATAAAAGTACTGTTTCACAGGTCAGTGATCAAGAGTGCTACCCTTATCTCCTGACTTCTTGTGGTAAACTCAGAGCTAGTAGCCAGAACTTGAAAAACAAAAGTTATAATTGGCTTCCATAATCTCAGCCTACTCTGAGGGAGACAGGCAAAGTAGTTTGGGCTTTAATTATTTAAAAATTCTAGCATGTTTTTTTCTTTTGCTACCTATTTTACAGCTTTTTTTCTTAGATAAAATGCCTGTAAAACTCCTTGAGTATGAATAGCAATCATGGTTATTTTTGTAGCAATCACACAGTACTTAATCTCTAGCAGAAGACAAAGGATGCTGTGTGGAGAGTGGGGTACAATAAAAGCACCTAATCAGTTGCCAATTATCTGATTAATAAATGTAAAAATGGGTGGAAATTTAGAGAATCTAGGGATGGTTGGCATTTACCTATGAGCATTTATTTGTGAAAGGAGGTCATGTTGCATGGTTTTCTTGGCAGAATAAATGTCCTTGTGCACTCTCAGGTTGAATTATTCATTCCAGAGAAGAATAAAGCAAAGGTGGACAGAAAGGAGCTGATATAGCACCATGAATCATAAAATCATAGAATTGTTTGGGTTGGAAGGGACGTCAAAAATCATCTAGTTCCAACCCCCCTGCCCTGGTAGGGACACCTCCCACTAGACCAGGTTGCTCAAGGCCCCATCCAACCTGGCCTTGAACACTTCCAGGGATGGAGCATCCACAGCCCCCCTGGGCAACCTGTTCCGGTGTCTCATCATGAGCAAGGGTCACCCTTACCTTTAATCATCTGAACCTCTGTGGTACAGAGGGAGAAAGACAATGCTCATCAGCACTTCAAGTCCTCCCACCCTCAGCCTGACAGGTGACACTTGCATCTCTCCTCTGACTTGAGGAAGCCCAGAGAGCTATATTTCACTAGAAACAACCTCTTAGAGAGGTCACTTACTTAAATGGGGGAAAATCCCACTCATACCTTTCGGCAATTCAAGGTGGCTGAGGGAAATCCCATGACATACAAGTCTAGAGCTTCTTTCTTCATAAAACACAGATATGTAACTATTTGCTGCTCTTCTGATCTTGAATTTATCCACATATATCTGACATATGCTGAAAACTAACATTTTGCACCTACACATAGGTAGCTAGAAAGCTACTAAACATTACTTAGTCAATAGTGAGCCTGCTGACAGGCAGCCACTCTGAGACACCTGAATTAGCACAGCCAAAAAGCCTTAGAGCTTCCTTCGCTGTGTTGGTGAACTCCAATGTTCTTACCATAACCAGGAGAAACCACAATAATGAAAAAATAGAGATCAACTGAAAACCTTAAATATACACCTTTCTAGATTGTTTCTTGCATGAAAAGGTGTCAGTGAAACAAATGAGGTCGAAAGCAATTTTGACACATTTTACAAGGACTATGGAAATAATCCTAAAAGCCCATAGAAGTCAATAGATCCTGACTTAGATTATTATAATGTTAGATTATTTTAATGTCAAATCAATATTTCATATCCATGCAAATATGTTTTTAAGTAACATGCATAGACTATTTCTCTTCTTTCCTGAGTATTCATTTCACACTCTAGCAGAACTTAAGGGCTCTGAACAGAACAGGACTCCTTATGCAGGTATTTATAAGCTGTTTAAGAAGGTGTAGAAAGATTAGAACTTTCTAATACATTTTCTAGGACTTTTTGTGTGCATTTTTTATCCTAAAAATATATTGTCTTTCTCTCCAGAAAGTGGCTGGAAACACATTTGCAATAAAATTTCTCCAGTTCAGTTGTTAAATCCCTTGAAATAGCTTCCTTTGTTTGCTTGATCTGCACCCCTGGTTTCCAGAAACAGAGGAGTGGTCTTCTGTTGCATAAAGAAATTAATGATTCATAGACAGTTTCAGAAAAAATGTTACTGACCCCACATAATTGCAGACATAGTTCATGTGTTTAAACACTGAAATCAGGCTGTAGTTTTTTTTCTTTTTTTTTTTTTTTCCCTAAATAAATGAACTGTGAGAATTACTAGATGATGGTTTCACAGTTTCCACGTCAAAGCTTTTTATTTCCTTTTTATACTAGGTGTTCACATTTGGAGGGAGAGGCAGGAATATGTGTTTGTGTTTCTGCATTTTGTATTTCATTATTTACTTCTGGGATTATTTGAAGATGTGAGGCCTTTTCTATTATTTTGCATTTTTTATATTTACAGCTCTCAACATGTTTTGAAATTGCAGTGGAGGTAAAAAACAGATAGGAAACTTCCCTCAAAATTAAAGAAAATAAGAACCACTCCTGAGAAAAAGAATAATATCAGCTAAAGAAGCCAAGAGAGGGAAATAATTGAGATAATTGAGATCTATGTTCAGCTCTGTGGCCCCCAGCATGGACCTGCTTGAGCGGGTCCAGAGGAAGCCATGAAGATGATCAGTTGTCTGAAGCACCTCTCATCTGAAGACAAGCTGAAAGAGTTAGGGTTGTTCAGCCTGAAGAAGGGAAGGCTCTGGGGAGACCTTATAGTGGCCTTCCAGTACTTAAAGGGGGCCTACACAAAAGAGGGAGACAAACTCTTTATGAGGAAGTATAGTGATAGGACGGGGAGTAATGGTTTCAAACTGAAAGAGAGTAGATTTAGATTAGGTATTATGAAGAAATTCTTTACTGTGAGAGTTGTGAGACACTGGAACAGGTTGCCCAGAGAAGCTGTGGAGGCCCCAGCCCTGGCCTGACATGATCTGCCTTAGAATCGTTTTTCTGGTGGCTGGGGCTCTGCATCATCCTTGCCAGTAGAAACACACACCTCGCTCTCATGCAGCTTTTCATCTGCACACGTGTGCCCACAGCAGAGCCACCAACATAGAGAAGCAACAGGGTATTTCATAGGCCAGATTACTCTGGCAGAGGAGGTTTTCCTGAGTTTTATCCCCTGCCCACTGTTAAAATCAACAAGTTCTTTTTTATTCTTTCAAAACAGTGGCTAACTCAATAGGAAGTGTGCTAAAAGTTTCACATTCCTAATTCTGATTAAAAGTAAGAGCCCATTTCTTAGAGCTCTGCAAGCAAAACAGCTAAGTAATATAGAACAATGAATGAAAATATTATCATCTCTTCTACTGGTTCCCCAAGTCAAGTTTTTGTTATCATTGTGTCTGAGCTTTAGGCTTCTGGCTTGGAGATGCAAAAATGCAAACTTTTAGGTACTTATATCCCCAAAAGGAACAACCTTCAGTTCTAGGGCAGTGACTGGAGCTGATGAGGGGGTTCTGGCTGCTCCGGCTGGGAAGGACCATGTCACAGCTGCTGGGAGGTGATAGGTTTTCCCTGCTGAAATTCACCCCCATCGGAGGGCTGTCACATCACCAGCTTTTAAGCTTTATGCAGAACATATTTCTTTGGACAGAGTTTCCTAATATAAACTTGACAGCTGGGTGACCTGTGCTTTCAGAAAGCCTTATTGCAATACATACACTGTGTCTTGGAGGAGAACTCTTTTTCTTTTGGTCATTAAATATATAAGCACTTCTCAGATGTGATGGTGATAAAAGCCTTTAGAAAAGCCAACACATTCTCCCTGGTGACTTTTTGGGGTGATTTTTCTGTTATCTATGTTATTCTAATCCCTATCCGAATCCTGCTGTCTGGCTTCTTCCAAGTGATTTCATCATAAATAAGCATATAGAAAATTATGACAAAAGCTGCAATCAGTTGTTATGGGAAAAACAGTGAATTTAAAAGAAGTTGAATGTTTTACACACTAAAGAAGCATGACATTCAGCTCCTTGTCCTTTGAGCAAATATAAAGACACAAAAACAAAAGAATATTTTAATACCACCGTAAGTAAAATTGCACCCATTAATTTTATATGAGAAGAGAAAATTCTTAAGTGTAAGCCAAAAATAAGAAAAGCCTCATATCATGCTGAGGTCAAATGAGGTAGTGGATATGAGGAAGAAAGAAGCAGTTGTGAAAACACATCATTTCCCTTCTGTCTTACATGTGAGAGATGGAATTTTACCACCTTTCGGGATGCACATGGCAAGTGCATCTGCTACTGAACATCTCTCTTTACATCTGTAGGGTTAGTCTCTAAAAGTTACTGTCACTTTCCTTCTCTTTTATTTAAAAAAGAGAAGACATAAGCAGCTGTGTTTGCATTTCTCATTTGTAAGACTCTCCATGATCACAGGTGTCAGGGCAGGGCAGCCACTGTGTTCCCACCTTACTGAGACTCTTGGAGACTCTTGAAGTGGCAATCACCTCAGGTTGCTTTCCCTCAGGCTGATGCCAGCAGTTTTGGGTAACATTTTTCTTGCTTGAAATGGTTGTATACGTGTGTGGACATAGCGGTGAGATTGGCAGAGCCAACCTGGGCTGAGAGAGGGCTGGAGCAGAGCTGACCTTTGGCGCTGTCCCTCTGTGAAGCTCCATTTGACCCTGAACATTGCAGGGGGCAGAGCCACCATCACCAAACCCCATGGAAAGGAAAAAGAGCGTGCAAAGCTGTAGGAGCACACCTGGTAAAAATGTGTCCTGCAGACATCCAACTGGAAGCAAGTAGAGAGAGCTGGAGGACAAGGATAGGAAAAAAGCATTAATGCATGTTTTAAATAATGTGGGAGCTGGTTAAGATGCACAGCAACACATGTTAATACCACTGAAGCCCCACAGCTGCTCTCTATTTCTCATACTTCCTTACTCTTAGGCTGAGCTTTGCTTATTTTGGGGCTAGATTTGCTTTCATTGCCTTTGCTTTGCATTTCACGTTAGCCTGCTTGAATTAAAACCTGTGTGTCAGGCTGGAGACAGGCAGAAAGGAGTCACAATTCCTTCCAGACAGGTCTTTTCCACAAGATATTCCCCCCTCCTTTCATTCACCAGGTGTCTGCTTGGGGCACATTCCTCTGCTGTGTAGGAAGCCCCATGTCCTGGCTCTGTGTCCTGCTGCAGTGGCCTCCTGGAAGTGTGCCTGGAAGCTGCCCTGATTGCTCAGCGTCCTGCAGGATTACTTTCTCTCAACTCACATTTCTTTTAGGAAGCTCAGCCTTGCTTTTTTTTCTTCCTCTAATTAATGTCAGAAATATTTTATTGTCATGCTCTCTTTATCCCAGCGTTCCTTTAATTAGTTCACTGAGTTATTTGGTGCGCGTTTGAGGCTGTTCAGTGTTAATGAGCCTGTCAGTCACAGTCTTCAAAGACTCATAGCTTCAGAGAAGCCAGAGATGGAAAAGACCTACTAGAGATGGTTAGTTCCTGTCTCAGAAAGCAAGAGTCCTCCAGGCTTAGTTTAACCACTTGTAAAATTGGCAATGTTTCTTTTGGGCTTTGAGGGTGGCATATGTGTTTTTTTCAGCTCAGCAGTTTGACCAAGGCAAACTTCGCATACTAAAATGAAAAGTTACTGCCATGTGTCAAAGACACATGGAAAGATTATGCCTAATTTGCAAATACTTAGCATTCTGGTCTTATTTTCACAGCATACCAATGCTGAAACTGCATTTTATGTAAATAAAGTCCTTTCTAATCTTGCTAAGGTAGGTTGGTACAGAAGGCAAAGAATCCTCTAAAATGCACATGGGATTTTTGGAAACCAGCCACACCAGGATGTTACACCTGGCTTTTTACCAGGACCTCAGCTACCTCTTCAGTTTATAGCTTCTTCATGCATATCTCCTGAGCTGGACATCCTGTAAGCGGCTGCTGCAAACCTTCACTGAGCCACATCTCCTCAGAGCTACCTTTCACTTGCCCAACATACCTTTCTCGTTTTATTTAATTTTACGTTTCAGACACTCTAGCCATTTGAATGGCAGCTGGGTGGTTTCTGTGCACTGATGTGCCTGCTACAGAAAAGGCCTCAGTCTGTTGCTGCTCTGTCCATCTGCAGTGCGGAGATCCAGCCTTTTGTGCAAGGAACTGATCTCACTAAATATGCGGCTCCACGGGCTGATCTGACTTGGCAAGGTTGCTCTATAATAATCAGACCTAAAATTTGGTACTAGCATGTCATGACAAGGGCCTATTTCCACGGAGACTCATGTGTAGCAGTTGATTTGAATGCATAGATATTTCTCACAAATTGCAAGCATCCCATGCTTTTCTTATCTCCTTCTGCCCCTGCATCAGCACCATATTCATGACAAATGAGAAAAGCAGTCTTCACAGAGATTTATGTAAGTGGTCTTTTTATCTGGGAGCTGCTCAGAGACACTGCTTTGACTGGGGCAAAAGTTGCAAAGCTCTGGGGAGCACGATAAAGTCTCAACTCCAACTCACCTTGTCATGTGGAGGAGCTGCAGGGAGCGGGGTCCTTGGCTTGTCCTGGTGGAATGGTTGCTGATGTTGCATTGCTTGGATGACATCTGTGCCATCCATGGTTTCTGGGGAGCTGTACCAGGAAAGCCTGCAAGACTTTTCAGCGTGAAGTCATTAAGCACAGCTCATCCTCAAGCGGTTGCAATGCCACCAGGGAGCCCTGCTCATGAAACACTGGTTTTTCTTGTCCAGCCCACTCAGACCCACCACACTGTTTCCATGGGGCTGTTTGACTGCCAGGTCCTTCAGACTGCAGTTCTTGCAGAGACTCAGAGGATGCAGTGCTGACAGGTGTCCCAAGGGGCAGGATCCTCCCAACCTCAATGGCTCTGGATAGCTTTCAGCTTCCCAGCAGCAGCACAAGCCCATGACTTCCCATCCAGCCCACACCAGGCAGAGACCAGCTTCTTCCCTTCCTTTTAGAAGCCACATCTCCTCCGTCTCATAACTACACACTAGCCTCCCCTCTGCAGGCTAAACAACCCAAATACATCTGATGAAGGATTATAAGACATATCTTCCCCCTTCCTCCAACCGTTTTATTTATTCTCTTCAACACCTAAAAGTGGTCACAGAAATCCAGAGCCAACCTTCCCACAGCCGAGAGAAGCAGACAACTCCTTGCCTTGTTTGCAGGCTGTCTTCCTGTTGAGAGATGGTGTTTGCCTGCTTTCCTTTTCAAAATCATGCAATTCCCTCCCCATATTCAGCTGTTGACTGTAACCTAACCTGTCTTCTACCAAACTGCATTTTGGGTGGAGCGTTTATTCCTAAGTAATCTCAGTAAACCCATGAGAGTTGATACACCTGACTTTCTTCCAAGTGCTTCCAAAAACACTTCTATTTGTTGTAGGATCTTCCTGGGAACGGAAGATTAGGAATTGCCCGGCTCTTCCCCTGCCCTCTCACACAAGCTCAGCAGCATCCGTGTCTTTCCCACCCTCCCAGGAGCTCACATCTTCCATAGCTTCCCACAGCTCTGTGCTTGCTGCAGCTGCAGTACACCCTGAGGTGTGCCCCTTTGTCACGTGTATGAAATGGTTCATCAATTGATTGCAGTTAGCCTTTTTAGTAAGGGAAGCAAAAAAACCCATTTAACAGGGATGTAAGCAAAACGCATTAAGCATAATCAGTTAATAGCTTTCCTCCTCTACTGATAATGGATTACACATTTCCTGTTTGTTTCCTTATTACTGGTGTTCCTACAGAAGCTAACAAGAAATGATGCTATGACCAGAGATGGAAGGTATCTCACTTTGTGCCTTTCTCTTCCCAATTTCCCTGTTTTAGAGTTGCACTCGGCAATCTTTTATCACTTGTCTTTCTATGTGTCACTTTGAGCTTGGGCCAATGAAGAGCTCAGTAACTAGCCATGCTAGCCTGTTTCTAAATTTATTCCTCCTCCTCCTGTCAGGGACAGTTGGCAACTGTGCTTTTAAGAGCATTTCCTTAAACAAACAGCCATTTACTCCATCTCCAATTTGATTGCCTCCCATGAGATCTTACTACCAGTTGCCTGAGTCTGTTAAAATTTGCTTCCTCAAAACCCATCTTATCTTGCCACCATCCCTCATGAAATGAGGCAATTCTATCATGGAACGGTCCCTTGCATCCTGTCCTCTCCTTGGCTGAAAACAAAGATGAAGAGAACCTCCCCTCTCATAACTACTCTTTGTATTAAAAATAAGTCCTGCATATTCTACCTCTTTCCTGAGACTCCTGGAATCTCAATCTCTTTGGGATTGGCTACATTCTCTCTCACAGCTAAAATAGATAAAAAAGATAAAAATAGATAAAAAGCTCACAGCTTTTTATCCTTTTGTCCTAGTTTAGCTGGGACAAATTTTCATCATATGTACGATGTTTTGGATTTGTGGTGAAAACAGTGATGATAACAAACAGGTGTTTCAGCTATTGCTGCACAGTGCATACACAGCATAAAGACCTTTTCCACTTCTCACACCACCCTGCCAGCACACAGGCTGCGGGTGCACAAAATATTGAGAGGCGATACGGCTGGGACNGGGACAAATTTTCATCATATGTACGATGTTTTGGATTTGTGGTGAAAACAGTGATGATAACAAACAGGTGTTTCAGCTATTGCTGCACAGTGCATACACAGCATAAAGACCTTTTCCACTTCTCACACCACCCTGCCAGCACACAGGCTGCGGGTGCACAAAATATTGAGAGGCGATACAGCTGGGACAGCTGATCCCAACTGACTAAAGGGATATTCTGCATCATATGATGTCATGCTTGGCAATAAAATGGGGCAGGAGGGGAGAGAGTGACCAAGGCTACGGTTCATCAGGAACTAGCTGGGCATCGGTTGGTTGGTGGTGGGCAACTGTTTATTTTCTTTTCATTGCTTGTTTTTGGTTTGGTTTGTTAGTTTTGTTTTGTTTTGTTTTGTTTTGTTTTGTTTTTTGGGGGGTGTTTAATTATTAAACCATCTTTATCTCATCCTATGAGTTTTCACACTCTTACCCTTCTAATTCACTCCCTCATCCCACTGGGTGGGGGAGTGAGCGAGCAGCTGTGTGGTGCTTAGCTGCCTACCAGGGTTAAACTGCAACACCTCGCCAAACAATTTCTCATTCATCTCGTGCCTTGCTGCTGAACCTTTAGTTTGCACACGTGTCCAAGTCACACATGATTAGATGTAATTAGTCCTGAAAAATTCATGCTCAAGCAATGAATCAAATTGGAAGCAGCAGAGTGACTGTGATTGAAGTGCTTGTTTAATGTACCATGAGCAAGGTCACAGTCAGTCATGGCTTGTCTCCATAGAGAGATACAGACAGGACCTCTTCTATGCAGATTATGTGACAGAGTTATTCAATCCCCAGAGCTGGCTCACAACTTGGAAAAGCATACAGGAAGGGCATGCTCAAGTCTTTCTGCACCTTTCAGTATTTCCATGCCCTCACAGAGGACTGTGTTTGTGTAGCTATTGATCCTTCAGTGTAGGGTGCAGCTATCAATGAAGAAGAGAAAACCAAGGATCTGCTTTCATGTATGCTGAAAGTGTCCAGGTACAATTGTAGTCTCTGCAGTCCCTCCTGGCAGACCTGAGGGACGAGCCGTTTCAGAGACACAGAAGAAAACCACAGAATTTAGGTCCTTCCTTTGGCATGGCAGCAACCAAACTGTTCCTCTTGCAGCAGAAAGACTCAGCTTTGTAGATCCCAGGTACCAAAGCTGAGCTTCAGGCTTCCTCCACTGAGTCTCAGTATGTGTTGGTTGGCCAGATGTTATCAACTATCTGTTCAGTGGCTTACAGGAGCGCTGTCCCAACTCACAAGTGTCCTAAGTCAACAGATGAGGAGGGCCTTCTCTGGAACATCTATTTCTTCAGTATGAGGGTGGTGAGACACTCGAACAGATTGCCCAGGAAGTTGTGGATGCTCCATCACTGGATGTGTTCAAGACCAGGTTGGATGGGGCCTTGAGTGACCTCGTCTAGTGGGAGGTGTCCCAGCCAATGGCAGGGGGTTGGAACTAGATGATCTTCGAGGTCCCTTCCAACCCAAACCATTCTATGATTCTATGATCTATGTTTTTGCTAGGTATATAACAAAGTATAACAGTAATCTAGGCTATGATATTTTTCTTGTGATAACAAATTTTATGCAAGGTCAGCAGGACACAGTCAGTCAGCAGTAAACACAAACAGCAATAGGAGCAAAAGCAACAGACCAGTATTAGAAAAGTAAATGACTGACTGTAACATCTTGGCTTGCTCCTTCTGCACTCAGGTTCTTAGTTTATTTAGAGCATTACTTGTCTTTGTGCCTTTTTTTTTTTCCTTGATGATAAGGAGGGGGGAGAAAGAGAGAAAAGAAGCAACAAGGTAATTGAGGTTCATAAAATGTGACCTTTGCATGACCATGACTAGTAGATCTCACCAACAGACCCTAAGAGAGCCTAGTCAGAGATCATAGCAACTCTGATTTCTATTATAGCATTTAACCTTTTTTATTAAGTAGCCCAGCAGCAAGAACAACAAAAGCTGAGTTTTAGAAATGTGGACTGGGAAAGAGAATCGCTGAGAGCAGTTCAGACTGCTTTCTCACACTTACTTTCAGAGAAACATTGTGGGGATGTTAGATGAGCTCTGCTTTTGCTTCTCCACTGAAGTAAGCAGAGTGCACTGCTAAAGCTGTTTCAGCATTAGCTACAACAGTAGTGTTTCATCTCACTGGATGCCTACTCCCACATGAATACTGAAGGATGAATGACCTGAGCCATTAGAAAGCAATAAACTCACTTCCAGTAATTCTACATGCCGCTGTAAAACAATCCAACATCCCTGTCAGTGCATTAGCTCTGGCTGCACGAAGGGGCTTTAGGGGTGGATGGTGAGAGCAGGGAGCTGGGGAGGGCGATGGGAGCTGTGGCTGTAGCCTTGGAGGCTGCTTGCTTCCCGCTCCGCCACAGACTTTGTGTCTCATCTTTGGCAGGTTACTTAAGCTCTTTGTGCTTCAGTTCTCTGCTGGAAATACAGCTAATGTGATTTCTCTGAATTGCAGGAGGGAGTTTTGTGGCTAATTAAATGGAGGCGTGTGATATGCTCTCAGATATTGCAATACCGAGGTCACTACTAGTAGCTTTCAGAGACTGATGGATGTCGTAAATAGGGTGAACAATAATGCCTGCAAACAAGAAAATACTGAGTCTTTTTGCAATTAGGATGATGTACACCAATTGTTCTCTCTGTACCATGAAGCTTCCTGGCCCAAATCCTTCTCCCATATAGTAAATGAGCAGATAGCATTATTCCCAAGTGGAATACATCTTATGCATTTGAAAAGAAAATAGCCACTGGGAGTGTTTCCTTCGAAGTCTTGTTCATGACTTCAATCCCCCTTTTGTGCTCAGAGTGAACCAAAAATATCTATGTTGTAAATTTGTAAATTCACAGAGAACCACTTATCTGGTCTATATTATAATGTAGCTACAGAATTTGGAAAGGATTCATCAAACAATTAATAATACTCATAATGCATTTCAATTTCCCTTGATTCCTGCTCTGCCATTATACTTTTATTTTTTTTTTACTTTCCTACACTTCTAACAAATGTATGAAGCTAAGTTCTGTTGTTTCCACATTCAGTTGGGGTTTGTTGAATTCATACACTCTCCTGGGTATTTGAAATGTGACTGGATGGAATTGGAGAGAATTTAATCCTCTTGGAGATAAGTATACTAGTCACAACATTGCCTATATTTTATCTAACACTATTTTGTTTTTCTGTAACATTTTTATTTATTCTTCTACATAAAATGTCTCTGATGCCTCTGTAGATACCAATCAGCCTCCCAATATACCACTCCTCCAGAAGTGAATACTTTTCTAAATATCTCTTTCTAGAAGGAGGAGAATGAAGAGGAGACATCAACAGGAGGAAACAGCAGGAGGAGTAGGAGAAAGCAACAGGAGGCAAGAGGCAAGAGGAGGAAGAGAAGATGACAGGAGGCAAGTGTAGGAGGAAGAGTAGGATGAGGAGTTTGAAGAAGAGGAGGAGGAACTGAATGAGTAGGAGATGGGAAAAAAGGGGAAGAACATGCAAAGGTGAAAGATAAAAGAATGGAGAATGAAATGAGGAGGAAGGGTTTAGCAAAAGAATAGGAGAAATAAAAGCTGGAAGAAAAAGAGGAAGAGGAGGAGGAAAAGGTGAAAAAGGAGTAGGAGAAAGAATAGGAAGAATAACAGGAAAACTGGGAGAAGTGGTTTGGTTTGATGGTCTTAAGGGTCTTTTCCAACCAAAATAATTCTATGATGCTATTCTGTGATTCTTAAGTGATGATGAAACTTAAAGCCCTGTCCCTCCTCCCATTCACATGCCCTCTTTTTGGCAGCTGCTCATGTGCAAGAGAACAAAAAAAACTCCAAAGCATTGGCCTAGCAAAAAGGTGTGTATCTCCCTGACAGTTCTCTCTGGCAGCAGTCTGTAGTATATGCACAAGGATAAAAGATCTCTTTGTCTTCATCTGATGACCTTTAATCATTCATAGCCTTCCAAAAGAACTGGTTCTTTCATAATGCCAAGAAAGGTAATGAATGAAACAACTACTAAACTGAAAGAGAAAAAGAAAGCTTCTTCAGTAATGACTTCTTTTGCACATCCATCTTCTAGACAGTAAATGCTCTGGAGTGGGGACCATATTGATGCTGAATTTTTTATGAGACAGCAGCTATATCATAAAAATCTGTCCAACCGTTAGAATAGTTTCTCATTATTTTGGCCATAAATGCTTCCCAACTCATCAGTATATATATATTTTTTTAATTACAACCTTTTTACTGAGAGCTTCATAACCTTGATTGTCAAGAACTACTTTTTTTTTTCCAAACTGCTGTCAATTATCGTTCCAACTCTCAACACTGCACTGGAGTCTTCCACATTTGCTGGAGCCCAGAACTGGTGGCCAACTCCCATCCTCTGCAGTGACTGTAATAAACATGCTTATTTGTACTTTCCCTTCTGCTCTGAAAATTATGTAAGCTACGCATACTGTGGACAAAGAGCTGTTCTTTCCTTGCTCCAGCCATGCAAATGCAGACCAGCTCATGGAAAACACAACACTACTCTTTCACACCAGGGCAATGAAGCACTCCAGTGTAACGATTTGACCCTCTTTCTTTTTGTATGGTACATAAGAGAAACACAAAATGCATGCAGTCTGCTGGTGCAAAGTTTCCAGAATTTGCATGCATTACAAAGACATATTTACTGATCACAGTGCCTGTGTAGAGAAAAAAAAAGGAAACAAAAGGTTCAGCAGCATAAAAATGTGTGGGGAATAAAGAAGCAGAAGAGTTGGGAAAAAAACCCAGTTTCTTAGTATTTCTCCATAAAAGTGTATCAAACACACTTTTGGCTGAAATGAGCTGATGAAAATCACAGGAAATTTCAGTGGCAAAATCCCTGGTTCCGCTGTCACTGTGTGAAATCCTACAGACCAGAGATAGGAGCACTGGTATCAATGCTGCACGTAGCCCCCTGCAGCAGAGCCCTGCAGTAGCCAGGCAATCGGCACACTGCTGGCACCACAAGGGTAGTTTCACATTGGCTTCAGAAGCAGATCTTTGAAAAATGAGTCCTCATATCAAAAGCTTCCAAGTTTGGGTCTCAAAATGACTGAATACTTGCAAGTTTGGTTTAAAGGATCCAGAAATTCTGGAGTGGAGCTAGGTTCTGTGCTGAAAACTCCTGTCTGTCAGTTCCCTCTCTCCAGCGTGCAAACCCTCTCCTCACAAGGTCTATCACTCACATCTGGCTTCACCAGCTTCCTCTTTCCTTGACAAGCATGGATTTTTATTTCTGACTTGGTCCATCTGACCAGGTGCCAAACTAGGATTTGCATTTGCATTCAAGTCTGTCTCACACGGTTTGCTTTGTACAGTTTGGACTCAAAGCTATATAAAATGAGATCAATGTTTTGGGATGTGTTGGGTTTTGGTTGTCTTTTGTGTGTGTTTTTGTTTGCTTGCTTGTTTTTTGCTTGTTTGTTTTTGTCATTTTCTTTTAGATAAACTCCTGTTCATATCAGGTTTCACTTCCAGCAGATAGTCAAAAAAAAATGACCTTTGACATTAGTGTGCATTTCTCAGAGGATGCTTGAAGAGCTGAGTGAAGGACTTTCCGACAAAATGCAACAGGATTTTGAATATTTTCTTTTTAGCACGCTGTATAAGTAACAGGTGGAATTCACTGAAACAGGAGATCAGAGAGGCCAAGGTCTTATCTATGTGGACTGCAAGACCATCTATATTTATAAACAGACTTATCTGTAGTTATGATTGATTCTTGTTGTGTTTCCTATAATTCAGTTACTGGTTGGCAGGAACCAGGGAGAAGCTTCCCATGGGGTAGAAGTCCCAGCTGTAGCACTGGTTTCTGAAGTCTGATACACAGCTACATAAAATAGCAGCTACTGGATTAAATGGACTGCTTGGGCAAATGTTAAATTCATAAGATTATGTCCAGGTGAAATCACCTTGCGAGTGCAAGTGAGGTAGCTGCAGCTTTTCCTTACCACTGAGGCTGCAAACAAAGATCAGTGTTAGGCAGATTTATGCCCTAGTGGTGCAAAAGGAAACTATTCCACACCTTGTCCCTTCCCCTGCAAACAAAACTGGAGATTACTTAAGAAGTTATTCTTCAAATACCGTAATACTTTCACATTAGCCCTCTCTGACTTCCCTATAGGAGAAGCAGACCTCTCTTGCAGCTTTGCAAAGCTTTGACTGTATAAGCCAATGATCTTAAAAAATGCATATCAGAAGTTAGATCCATGAACAGACAGCCTGCATTGCAAGTATGTGAGCATCTACTGATTCTCTTGCATTCAGGAGCACTCAGAAGCTTTCAAACCTGGATTATTCAGTGAGATGTTTAATGTTGACCTAGTTGGGCAACAATAGATACTTGAGTTTGAAAACCTGGGTTGTCTTTCAATTGATACTCTGCAAATGGCTACTAATAAAACTACATTTTAAAACAGAGATTGTGCGATAGCACCAATTTGCATTGTCAGCAATCAGACAGAACAAAGCATTACATTAACCAAAGTAGAATTGCACCCGATATGTAAGATTTCGCATAGGGTACACAGAGTTCTTCCTTAGGCCAGTAGTGCCTGGCTTGAGTCCTTGCTGAGAACTGATGGAATAACAGACTGAGTCTTTGTTTTCCTAACCTATTCTGGAGGACTTTACTAGACCTGACCTTTTGCTAGTGGAATTTTACCTGCAAGATGTAGACTTGTCATGAGGCTGTCTATTGTCTGTTGCAGTTTGAACCAAGGTTTTTATAAAAGTAATCCTCTCCAAAAAATGCTGCAGTAAATTGATTAATAATTGAACTTCTGAAGCTCATATTTAAAGTAAATTTAAGGACAATGATTCAACCCAACAAACATGACTTAAAAAAAACTCTTCAAGATATTTACTCACAACTTTTTTTGCCTCCTCTTTATTGAATTCCGTTACAAATTCTTTTGGCATACTTATCAACAATTAAAGAAGATATATGTTCTTCAGAATTTTGTTCCACCTTAAATCTGTGTTGTTTGGAAATGTTGTCTGCATTTTCTTTAAGTTCCTGCTGAGAGGAAGTGGTCCAGAATTGATACTCGTACTACAATTGCAGTAGCCCTGAAGAGCTGAGGTCTCTAGCTTCCCAGTTTCCAGTTCTACTGTTGGGCTTCAGTAACTATTGCTGCAGTGGACTGAATGCAAAATACCCCAATATTTCTATGGGTTAAAATTAACATACTCCTTTCACAATTTTCTCCCTTAAAATGATCTTTCTCTACCTTGAAGGAAGCTAAGAAAGAAGCTATTTTAAAAGTATGTGCCACAGCAACTACTTCAAACTTACTCTGGGAACCAAATAGAAGGTGAATGCTGGTATAATAATAGACCACCAAGAACAAAAACTTTGTCAGAAAACTGTGGCAAGATCTGTTCTAAGTAAACTGGATTTGTTCTTCATAGCTTGTGCCCAAAGCAAGTAATTTAAGCGTCTCTGAATTTCATCCCAGTTCTGCTATCTTTACTCATAATGGCAGCACTTACTGAAAGGCTGACAAGCGGAGGTGGTATTTTGGCCACATGTCCTGCTTATCTTCCCTTCACTGTATTTCATTGTAAAATACACTGTGATGGTTAAATGAGAAAATAAATTTAAGTTCATTAATTGGGCTAAGGTGCTGAAAGAAATGTAACTATCTGAGATGCTTTTAAATGTTTTTGGCTTTGCAGTGTTCACTGGAAGTAGGAGGCTGCCATGATGGAGAAAGATTCACGTCTCCTCGCACAAAAGAGAAATATCTGACATCTTAGAGCACTTATACATTAAGAAAGCTGCATTTACAGGTTGTAAGATTTAAACACCTGAAAAATTGTCCTAGGAGAGTCTTACATGTCTTTCCATGCAAATGACTAAGTGATCACAGCATTTCTCAGGCACCTCACTCTTTTCATTGGGCTTCTGAATCAGTGCAAAGACTCATGAGTATTACCAAGTATTACTGCAAAATGAAATGCAGAAAGAAGCTTGACATTTGCAGCTTCATTTTCCAAACATTGCAAGCCTAGAGCAGGGCTTAGTTATTGCATTAAGAATGGCCTTATTTTCAGTACTGCTGCTGAAGTACCGCTTCTTCTCATTCCTATGCCCAGAACATCTGCGTATCTGGCACCTTTTATTTTGGTGTCTCAGAATGGGTTTAGCAACCTGCTTTAGGCAGCTATATCTGAAGGCTTCAGCTCTCCTAACAACAAAGAAAGGCAGAGCTAAAACAAATCCTGACTTCCTTTTCTCATCAAATGTATGGAGGCAGACTGATCCTTGCCATGATGGGCTGGAACATGGAAGGATTGTTGCTGGAACTGGAAGAAGCTGTTGTGTTGTGAGACATATCAGCTCACTGGACAACTAAAACTCTTAGACAGCAAGAGAAAAAGACATTTGGGAGCCGAAAGGCTCCAGTGTGGTCACGGAGTCATGTATCTCCTGCCATAAAACTCACAGAAGGAAGAGGGCAAAAGGAAATCTCCTGCTGTGGTTCCTGGTGTTATGGCGGTTGCTTCCCCACAGGATGAGCGACAGATACCTCTATAAACTCTGCAGATCACCAGGAGCTCATAGGAGACCTGAAAATCTAGAGAGAGAATAATTACATTAACACTGTTAATGAGAACAAACCAGGAGCAAAGCTTGAACAGCACACCTCAATTGGCCACATTGTCTAATTAATAGCTCTTTTCCTGCTGGGCTTTGGGCCACATCATCCAGTTCTCTCCTGGAAAAAATTAAGGGTATACTTCACTCCAGAAACAGCTCTGCAAAGAAATTATGGATGAAGCTGCACCAGATTTGGCTCCATATGCCCCACACTGTCCTCTAATGCTATCCCAACTGCCTATGCACACTCAAGCGCTCCCGTATTCCCTTCTGCCCCATGCCAAGGTATTCAACACACGTGCTCAGTTTCAGGCTATAGAAACAGCATTTTGGTGACTGCAACACCAATATAAGGTAGTCTGAACTGGAAAAAAATGTACAAAAGCATATAGTCATGTATTAAAGCCACAAGGCATTGCAGAGACCCTACAAAACCCTCAAAGACAAATGCAATGTGGTATAGATATAGCCAGCGCTGCTCTGCTCTGCCTTGTGCTGCTCTGCTGTGCTCTGTGGTGAGCCCTAAGCCATGTGGACAACAGCCAGATGATGCTCCTTGACCTCAAGACCACAAGTTTCCTCCCTGTCTCTCTTCCAGTCGCTACTGTAGACATAGATCGTGAGGCCTGGAATCCCTCCAAAGGAGCTATCCTGCTCTGTCCACCCACTGGCCATAGCTTCCACAAGACTCTGCACTTAAAAACAAAAGGAATTTTCCTACTTTCAGTGGGGCTACATGGAACAAATTAGGGCTCTCTCCAGTTAAATTAATAAGCTGGAAGACGTAGTAAACAGCACCAGCTATTTTCCTCCCATGTGAAACCAAGGAACTTTGTGAGCTGGAGTCCAGATTTCCAGCCTCTCTTTCCTATGACCCCAAAATGGCATCCTCCTGTAAACACCAGTGTAGAATTCTGATTTTACAAGAAATTCTTAGATATTCATAACAAACTTAAAATGGGTAAAACCTCATGGACCTTGAGCCAGCAGGGTTAGAATACAGAGGAGTTACAGGAGTTACAGAGCAAATATTGCACCGAGGTTTACACAGAATCACAGAATGATAGGGGTTGGACGGTCTCTGTTATGGTGATGGTGAATGAGTAACATTCCTGTGGAGAAGCCACCATGTTCTTCACAACCCCTCTTTTTGCACTCTTTCCTCCAATAGACTTCTTGGACTTCATTCACTGAAAGCAGCCTTTGTCATTTTTAGCCATACTTCCCCAGAAAAGAAAAGCAAAGAAACAGAAGGTAGAATTTCTTGTTTGTTTCTCAAGAGGTTTGTTGCTTTTTTTTTTTTTATATCTGTGGCATTTGTAAGTATGTTTTATCAACTGCACAGGCGACAGGCATAACGTGGGCAGCTGCAATGCAGACCTACCTCACTATCAAAACAGCTCTGGGGTCACCTCTGGGCACGTGTGCAGGCTTCCTCTGCAAAATTCAGCTGAGCACTAAACTCTGTCCTTCCAGCCACAAACGTGGTCATCACACTGAAATATTTCTATACCAAACAGCTACCTCTCTTGAAGGTAGCTCAGGTGCTATGCCAGCAAGCCCTAGGAAGACTCCATTCCCGTGCCCAACAGCTTGCTGATGCTCAAGCTATTTCATTTCAGGCTGCAGCAGGTATCACAAGATTCCATATACGTTGCACAGCATAGACATATCATATGAGAGAGGACCAATGATAAAGGCTCTACAATGAGAATACCAACACACCTCGGCTACTGAAGCAGAGAGAAGCAATTTTCAGCAAGTAGCAACCTGGACAGAGTTTTAACCTTCATTATGATAAGTCCCATATCTTCTCAGCAAGCCTCTGAATAATTTAGTGCCCTGGCTCTTTCTGTCATTTCATATAAGATATTCAGCTTTTACGGAATACAGATGTGGGAAACTAAGATTCCAGTTCAAAGATTTTTCTTTTCTTGAAATGAAAGTGAATGAGAAACCAAGCAAGTATAGCTAAAGGAACTGCTTTGAGTGAGGTATTTTATGTTGTATTTTTAGGCCTCCCACAGACAGCTGCATGTGACTCAGAAAGATGCCCAGATATTCACTTTGGGGACAAAGTACAAAATAAAGATATTGAGAGGTGCATTTTCATTGCAAGCAGGAGGCCTTTTGGTTTTTGGTAGCAAGTATTGATTTGTTTCAGTTTTAGTGTCCCCCTGATGCCAAAGAAAAAGGCAGAACAGTTCCCAGTGAGTGACTGTTTCTCTGTGTAGTACTTAGGGATGCCTATCAGGATGCTCAGAGGAGTATTAACTCAGAAAATTAGAAAGCAGAGTTTCAGAAGAAGTGAAGAACAACATTTCAATAGGGCCAGTGAACCAGACCAGCAGAGTAACTTTCTCTTTATCAAAGCATTCAGTATCAACAACAATATATTTTTAGAAGCAATTAAGCAGTAACCAAAATATCTCTTAATAAGAAAACCATGTTTTGATTTCTGAGCAGCAAGAATCACCTGGCTTTTGTCAACTGTAATGTTTATGACTTTATTTCCTCTTTGCTGATTGACAGCTCAGCTGGTTTCAAAGAACAAAGAGAAGTGAAGACAAGGTGCAGTACCAGCAATTAGAGACCAAGGATTGTGAGTCTGAAACTCCTAAGAAGTGGGGAACAAGAGATAAAGAAACACTTCAGAGCACAGCGAGAAATCCATCAGACAGATTTTGCTTCAAGTCCTGTACTAGGTTGGCAAGTGTTCTTACAGTCAGTAGCTTAAGGCTACAACTATTCTGTATTCTGTTTGATTGCAAGAGAAGATCGAGCTGGATTATACCCACTGTTCTGCAGAATATGTGAAGACATGGGCAGAACTCAAAACTACACATACATATGTGCATAAATATACACATATATACATAGGAATTATCCATCTCTGGCTGATTTTAAGAGCTTTTCTCCAGGAGCATGAAGACACAGTGAAAGACTTTTAAAACTTTATCAATCTCCTAGACTTGAAAACGCAATGTTTTAGCATCTCAGTGATTATAGTACAATTTCCAGTTCTGGGTTTAATGAAATAGTTCCCTCCATTTCAATACACTGCTAGAAAATTAATTTCAATCTGTGTCTTAACAACAGAGAGGAATAGGAGGAAGCAAATGGCCAGCACAGTCAGTGAAATGTACGAGATATCTGTGAGATTGCAGGTTGAAATCCATCCCTAATAGGAACAGTTCAAGGTTCTTCCACCAGACATTGCCCATCTGATAGTCTGTACAAAGTGCTGATACACTTCAAGTGGGTGGTGGGGGGATTCTCAGGGTGCCTAACAGCCTGATGGCAAACCTTTGCCTTGGTTTGAGGATCTCTTCATACTTTGTGATTAGAAACCACCAAATCATCATGGCACAGCTGCACAGGTGCAAAGAGTGCAGTGCCCAAGCCAGAGTCCTGTAAACCTCTAAAAATGTTTTCCAGTCTTTCAGCTAAGTACTTAAATACCTTTAAAAAACCCCATGTCTTATGTCCCACATTAAGCATGTGACCACCTCTGCTGACTTGGCCTCTGGCTTGCTTCTCCATGGATCCAATAAGAGAGGTGACTACCACAGGTGGGGCTTGTGTGGCCAGAGCCAATCATAGAATCACAGAATAGTTTGGGTTGGAACAGACCTTTAAAGGTAATCTAGTCCCTCTTGCAGTGAGCAGGGGCATCTTCAACAGGTGCTTAGAGCTCTGTCAAACCTGAACTTGAATGCTTCCAGAGACGGGGCATCTACCCCCTTTCTGGGCAACCAGTTACAGTGTTTCACCACTCTCATTGTAAAAAAATTTCTTCCTTCTATCTAGAAGAATCTACCTTCTTTTAATCTAAAACCACTACCTTTTGTCCTATTGCAACAAGCCCTACTAAAAAGGTTGTCCCCATCTTTATTATGTCCCCTTTATATACTGAAAGGCTGCAAAAAGGTCTCCCCATAACATTCTCTTCTCCAGGCTGAAGAATGTCAACTATCTCAGCCTTTCTTAATAGAAGAGGTGTTCCACCCCTCTGATCATTTTTTTGTGGCCCTCCTCTGGACCCTCTCCAACGAGCCCACACCTTTCCCGTACTCAGGTGGGGTCTCACCAGAGCAGAGTTGAGGGGCAGAATCACCTCCCTTGACCTGCTGGCCACACTTCTTTTGATGCAGCCCAGGACATGGTTGGCATTCTGGGCTGTAAGTGCACATTGCTGGCTCATGTTCAGCTTTTCATTGACCAGTATCTCCAAGCCTTCTCTGTAGGGCTACTCTCAATCCCTTCATCTCCCAGCCTGTATTGATACTGGAGGTTGTTCCAGCCCAGAGTGCAGGACCTTGAACCTGGCCTCATTGAACCTCATGAGGTTTGCACGGGCCCACTTCCTGTCCAGGTTCCTCTGGATGGCATCCCATGCCTCAGGCATGTCAGTTGCATCACTCAGCTTGGTGTTATCTGCAAACTTGCTGAGGCTCTACTTGCTCCCACTGTCTGTGTCATTGATGGAGATATTAAACAGCATTGGTCTCAATACAGCCCCCTGAGAGACATCACTTGTCACTGATCTCCATCTGGACATCAGTAAGTCTCTGGACAGTCCAGAAGGCTGTCTGTGCTTCCAAAAATTGAGAAAATCAGGCACCTGGTGGTGACCAAGCACCTGAGGCCCATATCAGTGGAGAAGGAATGAAATCCTTTCTCGGCTCATTTGCAGGACATCGGGAGGATTTCAGGACTTTCCACTCTGGCATTCCTTGAAGCTGGCCATCTGCCACACATACATAGCACCAAATTAGAGATTTACTGAAGTGTTTGTTGAGCTCAGGCAAATCCCAAGTCAGGATGTGCCTCCACAGGAGCAATCCACCAGAGTAATAAATCCTGAGATATCATGCTTACACATGGTGTTCTCCAACCCACTGAACTGCTCTGTAAATTCGCATTGCAACAGTCAGAAGACACAGAAGATCAGTTTATTTTAAAACATGGGTTTCTAGTATATTAAGCAGTGAGTCCTTAAACAAAAAAAATGTTTACTTTTCCCCTGACATTTTATTTGTTTGGCTCATTTCTGCTTTTCTTGGAAATGTTCTTTGAATGACAACATGAAAGGCTGTATCCAGCCCTCTATTACAGATGTTGCTGTCAGAAGTGCAAACAGAAATCCACAGAAAAGGCTCACTCAGGGTATCTGATACTGTTGAGCAGACTCCTTTTTATGCTTCTTGATAAGCTCTTTGGAGCAGGACTTTGTTGAATTGGATCAGCCAGAAACAGAAGTCCTAATAGCAGACAGATCAGGAAGAACGGAGGGTGACAATAGACCATTGAGCATACATCGTGCAGGAATATGGGTAATAAAATTAACAGAAATCCCTTGTGCCCAGTTTGATCCCAGTGCTATGTCCAGGTGCTAGCAGGCAGCCGTGAGCATGCTCCAGAATGCCTGTGAATCCAACCCTGGAGAACATATTTTTCAATGTTAGGTGAAATATAGGTGTTCAAAGTCCATCTCTGCTCAGTACCATAAAGGCCTCAGCTGGAATCTTTCAATTTCCTCTGAAACTTCTAGACGTAAGCTTTTACTAAAATAAGAATTACCTGCTGTGGATATCTGCTACACCTGCTCTCCTCTGCTCGTGGTCTTTGCCATAGCTGTCTCTTTAGTTTTTAAAGATGATTATCTAAACCTTTTCTCTATGTTCATTCTTATAGCAAGTATCCACTGAGTAAGGCTTTATATTATTGACAAGATAAAAAATAATAATCAAAGAACCAGAATAAGAAAATAATTGCTAACTGTGAACTTAAATTCCATCAGTTCTGCCCTGTCAGTGTGGGATAGCTCTGCCCACAACAGCACTCAGGAGGCTATTGATGAGCAAAGAAGTCTCATTTAGCTCATTTACTGTAAATGTGAATCAGTTTTAAAAGGCATATTGAAAAAATGATGCAAACTGGGACATGGAAATGTAACAAACAGGGATGTGACTGTCAGTTTTAGTGCCAATTACCACCTTTATCATATCAGTAATGGATCAGTAAAATCATGTGATGTGCTGTGATTAAGGGCTGACTGCTGTAAATGCAAAGGAGCAGAGCAACAACAGCAGTGGGAACCCCCTAGCCCAGCAGAGCCAAGGTGGCACCAGCCCTGGCCACCCCTGGGTGTCCAAGGAGGCTGACCAGCCCCTGGACCTGGCAAACCCCCAGGGTAAGGCCCCAGGAGAGGTTCTGCCTCATTACCCTGCCTAACGTCACTTACCACAGGGATGTGGAGCTTATAGGTCCAAGTGCCAGAAGAGTTAAGGATGGACTGAGCACATCTGTGTACGCATACAGATGCGCATGTACTCCACTAGTGGACTTCAGACTCAGTCAGCAGAAGAGGAGGAACAGGACTGGGCCATCTGTGCCATTCATGTTTGCGTGAGTGATGGGTACTTCCTGTCTGTGCTGATCTGTGTGGCCAGCTATATATATGTGTATGTCTGCATTTGGTGTGTATGCTAACTATGAACACATGCTCAGCCTCGCTGACCTGGGGATGTAAGGCTGCAGCAGTTTCACATGTTCAACGATGTCTAGCAGATCCTAACATCAGCTTGCAGGATTTCTTGATCTAGTTTTTTTTGGGCACCAGAAGAAGGACCATGGCTGTGACAAACACTGTCTCTCCTCGGTCCAGGCAGGACCAGGGGTTTTGGTGGCAGGAAAGAGTTTTGGTGCTTCTGTTCCCCTTTGGTCTTCTCCCTACATGTCAGTGCATGTTCTCCAAGGAGGGTTCCTCCAATTTTAAAGAGTTCTCAGCCTCTGAAGAGTAAATTTGGCTCCCAAATTGCTCAAAACAGCATTAACAACAGTGAGCAACCACTTGCCAGAGTTTTTGCCTCATGTTGGGTTACAAAAACTAAAAAGTTACTTTGCCTTTTGCAAGTGGGAAGATGCTTGTCACAAGTTACGCATATTAGCATCCACTATTTAATGCTCTGCTTCTTCAGCTGTAGGTGCTTAGACATCCCAACATGCTTATGTGTTCAGATGTTTGTACCAGTGCTCCTACTACGAATTGCACCTCTCTACTGGGATTCGCTGGTCAATATTACACCACTTTAACCTGGCCAAATCTCTTCTAAACAATGTCATAGTTAAAGCAGCTTCTTTATTGTCTTTTCTGACAACAAAAGGGGAGAGCTTTGCAGTGATGGTATTAGTGAGAACTTGAAGCTTGGCAAATAGGAAAAAAAAAAAGAACAAAATAAAGAAAACTAAAACAAAAAAATAAAAAAGAATCTATATTGTCTGAATGAATGTACCTAAATTGTTGTCCTAAGCAGAAATTAATTAAAATTTCCCTTTTCCTCTATTCAGTTCAATCAATTTTGATCACTAAAATCTTTGAGATTGAAAGTAACAGAGGAAGGATTTCTCTCAGAGAGGAGGATTTCTTTCCTAGACTATCCAATTTACAATATTTCAGCAGAATTTATTTTTCCCCTGTAATTTTTACTGTATAGTATACTAATACATATTATTGAGCTAATTAGAACGTTTTTATGCAGGTGTTATCAACAGCAGACTAAAACAACCCTTCCAAATATTTCCTTGATTTTAAAAACATTGGTTTGCCTTTTAGCAATCTTTCAGCAAAGAGTTTACATTTAGGATGATTAATGGCACAACTTGTTCCAGCCTGATTATGGAATTCAAGAATTTAGTCATCAAAAGTTTCAGGTTGCACCAGACACCTGATTAAAAGTGTTGCAGGCAATTTGCTTCCACCTCTGAAAGGTACTAAATCATACACACAAATCCATCCCAATTTAGAAGAGCACTTATGCTGAATGAAAAGTTTGATACAATTGCCTCTGCCATCAAGGCAGAAAAATCCAGAATGATGAAGCTCCCAAGCATCATAGCTCAGAATTCAAATGGGCTCAATGAACCTGCTTAAGAATGAATTATGGCTGCAAATTATTTGCATGAATTATTGAGTAAATAATTATGAATGGCAATTACACCAGCCTTGTTCACAGAGAACTCCTGCATAGAAAGAATTTTCATAAGTCTCTTGTTATAAATTATTTACCTTACCCCAATATAAACAGTGAAATTAAATTATTTGAAAAACAAATCTGAATTTTATTAATCTTAAATTTAACTCATAAAAACAGAAGCACATTGTACACTTATATGTATATATCATGTACATATAAATCAGACAGGATGACAGGATGTAGGTATCCATTTTGCTTTAACTTAGTGAATAAATATAATTTGAAAGATTCTCTCTAGAAAGCCAAAAGAATAAAAACAATAATTTTGTTTGTGAGAATTAGTTCCATATCCAATCAAAATAACAGTCTTTTAAAGACAGATCTTGAACAGACTATACTTTTAAAATTTGCTTAATCTTTGGGGAATTTGTCTTTATCATCAGAGAATTTTCTGCATATATCCTAAAGATTTATTACTTTCCACAATTGCTTTTGTAAGGATTTGGAAGATATTTGTAAAGCAAAAAGTTATCAGCTGAAGAAGTTATTTTATTACTTTTTTTTTTCACTGGAACAAGGCCAATAGAAGCTGCTTTGAAATGAAAACATTTCTTCAGGGCAGCAAACCTTCATTTATTGTTTCCAGCAGTACAACTCTAACCAACTTGGTCATCTCATAAACACAAGGGGCAAAAAACTTTGCGGCAAAGGTACAAGGAGACAAAACCAGAAAGAGTAAATGAAAATGGCTGACTCATTACAGAGCATGTGGTTTCATGAAATAGCAGGGTTGGGGTTGGACCTAAGCAATACCTTTTTCCCATCTCTCCATCCCTATTGCTTCCAGCCTAATCCAAATCAACCCTCCTACAGATGCGTCAATGTAAACTCAAGGGGCCAATGACCTAGGCTAAATATAAACAAAAAATAATTATAATTAATTAAAAAATAATTTAAATAGATTAATTTTACAACCTCAAGTTAGAGAAAAAATTGGCAGACCAGGAGAATGTGAAAAATTGAAGCCAGAAGTGGGAGGATGGGAAGACCTGATGCTGGGCAGCTGCAAGCGCACAGGTTTGGCAGGATGAGAGCCACTTGGCTAAAGCAGATGCTCAGAGAGCTCATTCTGCTTTGTGCTTGTGGGGGCACTTCAGAAAATAAAGGCCATTCCTCAGGGATAGAAAATGGCCATGAAAGATTCCCTGAGCAGCTTCAGTCAGACACAAACTAAAGCTCTGTTGTGGTGCAATAACTGAAGAGGAAAGTCCTCTGAGATTATTATTTTCCTACCCCTGTGAGTAGAAGACACAAATTATTTGATCACTGTATGACCCTTTCATCTTCCCTCATTAGGAAATTATAGATAGCCTTACACATCCCTGGAAGATCACAAACATTGCTATTCCACAGAGAGAAGACCAAGTGAAACATTCATTCCCTGATACTTTGGAAGGCTAGTCAGAAGGTTTATGACCGCCACTGATTTTATAGGTGCTAAAATGAGTGGTTGCTTCATTAGTATGCCGAAAAGTTTTGCTAAGTGTATTTTCATTGTGGCATCAGCAATGAAAAAATCTTCACTGGGCATAGTCTTTTTTTCCTAAAACAAATACAATACATGGCTGAAGTGCTTACAGTTTTAGTTTACAGACAATCTGTGTAAAGATTGTCCAAATTCTGGTCTTGGGGATAGGAGATATTTCCCTTCCACTACCCCCATTTGCAACTTGTTTTAAGGACTAAGAGGGTTCAAAATCTGAGCAGGTCTGACTCTGAAGGTTTGTACTGTCCAAGACCTGCTGATGGGTTGCAGTCACTACCGTGGTCCTCCCCAGAGTCCTTTAGAGAGATCTCTGCTACAGCTCAAAGCCCAACAGCAGCTCCTGCACCTTCAAGTCACTTTTCCATCACTGCAGCTCTGTGTGGCCCATGAATGACTAACCTCAGTGCTCTGCTCATTGCAGGTGGGATGACTGAATCAGACAGGATCCTTTCTGGATCAGAGAAGAGTTGGTACCTAGCAAAATATTAGTGGAATATCTATCTGTGTGGTTTGATGAGCCCTTTTTCTTTCACTAACAGTTCTATAGTAGTAGGAAAGAGACAATTTTGTGACAATTTTTGATTCTGCTTGTACTTTTGTTTATACTGTTTATTGTTTATTTTGCTTATTTAGATATTGATGACATTCTGGTGGAGGAAAGATGAGCAGTTCACTAGAAACAGGCTATTCTCATTATAAATATAAACCCCTAAAGAAAGGTGAGCTAGTGGAAACATTTCCAAAGAAGGAAAGAAAATATACGTGCTTCACCAGCTTCAGGATATGGTATAAAGGGATACTCTTCTGAGAGCTGCCTGGATTCACCAATATGTTCCAGGACATTGCTGCCTTATGTTGAGCTTTTCACCAACCAGCACCCCCAAGTCTTTCTCCTCAGAGCTGCTCTCAATCTCCTCAGGGCTGCTCTCAAATCAAGTATTTATAATGACAGAAGTGCTGAAGTGCTGGATATACGGATATATAAATGTAAAATGCTGCAGCAAAGAAGATGGGCATTAAGAACATTGTCAATGTCAGGTGAAAGATAATGAATGAAGATCATTTTAATGAGTTTTGTTACTGTTATCCTTTCAGAAATGAAAAGGACATCAATAACGGTGTAAAAATATAGAAGGTGGATGAGTCGGATACTGCATACTTTAAACCACAAAAGTTCTGTATACCAAAGCCTGTTTGAATTCTTGGGAAGAAATGTCTTTGCAAAGAATGGTAATGATGACTGACTTTGCAGTTAGGACTCCCTGTATCTCTGAAGCCACATGGGACCCAGTAAAAGAAAACATTCACCCAAGAAGTTCATGCACCAAATAACAGGGGTTGAATTTGGATTAGTATTACACATCATCCATGATAACAAAAGAAAATGTAATGTGTATCTAACAACAAGACAGCTTGTTAATGGATAAGCTTTCCATACGTAATAAATTGCTAATGACAGCACTGAAAGCAGCCAAATCAAAAGCAACAGATGGTGCAAGAGATTTTGAGTTGAGCAGCTGACATCAAAGTACTAGCTGTGGATGAATCATGGCCTCCTCTCTTCCCAACCTGTATCAAAGGTCAATGTATCACCTTCTGTTGTATGAAGATTTTCTCACAATGTTGGTACATGAAAAACAAGACATTTGCAAACTATGTCTTGGCTGGAGAAATTAATCAATTGTTCTACCTGCCTGATGAGATGAAGTCTTCTTTTTTGCTAAGACTTTGTTTGGGTTGTCACGTATTAAAAAAAAAAATTCTTAAGATACAATTTCCTAGAACCTGTTGTGAAAACATTAATGGCTATTGTGGAGACTTCCACTAAGACAGTTGCAGAGGTTGCTGAGTGCAACTACATGCAGTGCAGCACTGATGCAATGTTTGATGTTTACTAGGGTGCATCAAGAAAAGGTGATGAGAGATATACCACAAAACCCACTATAAACCACTCTAAGCTTTTTTTCTACCAAAATCAAAGTTTCAGGTCTCCAATGGGTGTCAACGATGTTTTTGTGGTTTTGCTACCTTCCTGCACCGAAAAAAATCTCATCAAATTAGTGGTCTCAGAAGGGGAGAAAAAAAGAGTAATTACAGAGTTATCCTACAGGATAATATTGTTTCTATCACATGCAGACCCCTCTGCTTCAAGCTAGCAAAAAATCACTGTGAGAAAATCAAGCTTCAGCCATCATCTCAGAGGAAGGCAGACATTTGCATGCACTCTCCTACCCACAAGGATAACCACAATTAGCGAATACTCTTGGGTTTTGTGGAGATAACAGATTCTGCAATACTAATAAGGTACTGTGGCTGTGAGGATAGATGCAGGCAGAGCACTGATCAACTTCCATTCCTTTCCAAGGTGTGACTTTCTTAGTGCCTTTTCAGGCACATAAAACTCATGGAAGGGAAACACTTTTTTTCACAGAACAGACTTTTTCCAATTTGGACAATATAGGAGCTTTAGCAGAATCTCTTTCTGAAACTGCAGAAATTCGTATGTTCTTTGTAAATCCCTAGAAGTGTATGAAATGACATAGTTGAATGTGGCAAGCCACTTTTTTGTGCTAAGGGGTGAAAACGACTCAAGAGAGATACCATCATAAAAAGACTGTCTCTTCTGACAAATACTGCATGTGAGCTGTCTTGCAAAAAGTTGATGATCTTTGTGATGTGAATCCACTGAGCTGAATCCAGAGTCCAAACTGACAACTAAAGCAAAAAGGAATTTGTACAGTGGCAAGGTGACTCACTCTCTAGCACCCAAAGCAGTCCTGCAGCTTAGAAAAGCAACTTTATTTCTGCCAAATCACTGAATGCATGTGTTAGAAATAAACTCAAGTGCATAGAGATCTACAAGAATGAAATCTTTGTAAGCCAGAACTACCATCACATAGAGACAGATTGTCTGCAAGATTATTTTAGTGAGGATTTGGAGGAAGAGGAAGGGAATTGTGTAGGTCAAGCTATGCGTATTGTGGAGGAGAAGAAGATCAGAATAGGATTCATGGGACTAAACACATACATATGAAAATGTGGATTTCTATGTTTAAGCTTATCATCTCGGTACATCTAAAGTGTGATTCATTTCATCCTAAAGGAACTATCTAAAATAGACCACATGAAACATATCCTGTAAGTGCCTCTTCACCTGCTGCCCCAGGGGAAACCAAAGCTGTCAAGCTCAGGTGTGGATGACTACGCTGTAGATGTCTAAACAGCAAGGAAGGTCCCTTTATTGCTGCCTTAAATATCTTACATCTTCATCAAAGGAAAATATTGTGTTATTTGTTTGGGATGCTTTGGGAGAGTATATGTTTTTACTGCTACTGAGATTCCTTTTTCATTATCACATATTTGAAGTTTTGGTAATGTTATAATAATTGTCTTTAATCACCAAAAGGGAGTATTCTGTTATTCTAAGGACAATTACCGAACTATAATTTGTGGTCTCTAAGTAAGGCTTCAGCACTAAATGTTTTCAAAAAATACACCATTAGGGTTTGCAAAGTTAGATAATGCCAATTCCCGAAATTTTTTTCTTTTTTAAAATGTTTTTGCATTAACTGAGAGCCCTGCTAATAGCATCCACAGACCATCAGAGGGGAAGACTCTTCCTTCTTGTCCAGGCACCCCTGTCCACACCACATATTTTGTCAGGGAACCTGTTGTCTTTCTTTGCCTGAAAAATGGCAGATCAGTACCAAGATGTTAAAAAGTATATAGTAAACCAACATTTTCAAATGAGGTCCATTATCTACAAAAATCAACACCAACTTTCCCCACTTCTTGACACTCCAACTGTTGCTGGCAGTTTTCAAGCAGATCAGAGCATATTTTCTCTCCCTGTTTGCCAACAGATGTCAAAAGAAATCTCTGTTCTCTCTCCCTCATTTTTCAGCATGGATTTCAGCATGGATTTATGGAAAACCTGCCTTGCAACCTCCCTACAGGGAAGAACAGGATTTGGCTGAGAGATTGGGCTGGTAGAGCTAACTATACATATATACTAAATGTAGGCTTTCTCTAAGGTCTTTGAGGACCAGAGAAAATGTTTTACAGCAAGAAACTTGACCAGATCAGACTGTTTAAGGTATCACAAGTAGAATGACTGGTGTCTTGCTGACTGTGTCTAAGTACCTTTACAGGATAGTAAAGAAGTTTTAAATCTAGTGGAGAAAGGCAAATTTGAAAGGGTTTTAGACGTATTTGGAAGCTGAAGCTATACACATTTAAATTAAAAATTATACACATATTTAAAAGTAAGGACAATTTCCCATTAAAAGGGAAAACCAAGAGAGAAGCAAAATCCTCCACTTTTTGGTGTGTTCAGTTTCAGCGTTATTAACCATTCTGAAAGCCATGTTTTAGTCAAACAAGATGTCTTCATACATGGGTGACTGCATGAAATGCAATGGTTTGTGAAATTGGTCAGACCCAATGATGTAAAACTCTTTCTTGTCCTTATATGTTATGAATGTAGGAAGTTATTCACTTGTGCAAAGCTGCAGTACATTATTTCTGCATGGGAAGGGTAACCTTTGCCTCACGTAGCCTTCTGGAATCCCATTCAGCCAGTGTAAGTTAGAGACAGTGATCTTTCTGCTCAAGGAAAATGTTTTTATCTAAGAACAAGCTGATAACGTCAAAATGTCAGTCCCCTTACTGCTTATTATTTATTAAAAAGTACTTCACAGAACTTTTTATTAAGAAGTTATCTCCTAGCTCTAGATGATCAGGTATCATTTCCTCATTTTATGGTCGAATAAATGCAGAGAGGTGAGCTGTCCCTTGCAGTAGGGTTGAGAATGGGTTCAGAATCTCTGATAGAGGGGACTTAAATCCTACTTACTAAGACAGGTGCCTTTCAGAAGGATTACACCAGACCTACGTGCCCAACCTTCCTTTCTTTGACTCTGGTTCTGCATTTCCCCTTTAGGGTCTCGTCCATATCCGTAAATAAAATCCCTCTTGCAGTTCAAAGGATAGAGATTTGCACTGCTCGTTGTTCTTATGGTTCCCTATAAAAGTGATAATTTCTGCAGATAATAGACTTTCTGTTTTTTTCAGCCTTTTTTTTTTATCTCCCCTCAAAAAATGGTTAATGTAATTCACCTAGAAAAGGAAGAAGTTTTGGGAATTAACAGTTGCATGGGATACAACAGACTGTGGGTGCACCAAGCACCATCTACAAGGATGGTAATTGCTTGTATTATAAGCATTGAGGCACGGTGGGTGAGATGTACTGGTGTACTGCGCCCTGAGCTGATGCGTGCTGGCAAATAACCAGCTCTCCGACAACACCACCTACTAACCTCCACTGTGTGGAGTAGGTCTTGAAGCAATTGCAAGGGATTAGACTACAGAGCGCAAGAGCTTGTGCTATGCATATGGTACACTTGCCTGGCTTTACTGCTCACAACAGACTGTCTCCATTCAACTGCTCTGCAATCTCAAATCCCTTAGAGAAATACAGATATAAATATTACTCCCAAACCCACAGTGATTCTGCTGTGCAACCAGGCTGCTGTGTAAGCAGGTGTGTGTAACTGAGATGTGTCACTCCATACACACAAATGTCACTGCAGTCCAAATCACCTCCCAAAGCAGATCCAAAGAGGATGATCCACAAGTATTTCTGATCTTTAATAAACACACAAAATTAAACTAGACAGCCATGTTCTGTCCTAGGTTCTTGGAGAAAGCAGTAACATTTATGACAAATGGCATTCTTATATGTTCTTTGAGGTACTCACCCTTACTACAGGATATTTTATCTCAGAGACAAATCTCAAAGAAGCCTAATGAACAAAGAGAGATAAGAATAACTGTCCTCATCAGGAAGGACATTTCAGAACGGGAAACAAATGAACAAACAAAAAGCCTTTTTTTCTGAAGAGGCCACCTGGATTTTTTCAATGCTTACAATCCACCCCAGCAGGAAACACTTCAGTATGAATCACAGCTGTCAATCTTTTGGTTGATGCTGCTGTGTCTGCTTCCCTACATTGACTGTGGAGGGATTCAGTTATTTGCAAACTACAGAGGATGACCTGCTCAGCAAGAACAGTGCCGAATGGCCTGGTCTTGTAAGTGCTCAATTTCCTCAGTTCCTGCAGGGTTTAGTAGGAGCTGGGAGCTTTCCCCATGGAATCAGATCTGGCCAGAGCACATCCTGGTAAGGAACACTCTGAAAATCACCAGGGACTGCTCATATGGCTATTACTGGTCCTGCTCCTCCTCCATCCCAGTCAACAGCGTCCTGGCACTGAATTTACCTTTAACAATGGGGATCATAATGTAAATGATCCTTAAAATTAGCAATGTTCATAGACAATAAAAAATAATTTTATTAGTACCTGTTATTCATATATCCAACGCAAGAAGGGTTTCCAACAAGGGGCCTTTTCAGAAGCTGTCTCCAGACGTTCTAAGAGGGCAGAAGTGAGATGCAGCTGAGATCACTGGTTATAGGTGCTGGTAGGAGCACCAGTGCATAAGAGTTGGTGAACAGCTAGGAGGAGAGGAGCATTGTGCCCCCAGTCCTAGCAGAAGGTCTACATAATATGAAGGATACAGCTGCAAAGAGAGCTCAGGGGACACCAGTAGAGGTGGATGTACCAGCATGAACTACTCCAGGAAAAGCTCTGATGTGTTGTATGCTTTCAATAGCCTGAGCCAGCTCCACAGGCTGTGCCACTAGATGGTGGTCAGTTGATGAAAGCCTATGTGGGGATGCTTGCAGTCAGTCATACCTCCTCCATTCCCTGGGGCCAAAGCCCAAGTGGTAACCTGAAAATGTGCCCAAGAACTTGACTCTGTGAGGAAAAACATAACTCCTGTGAACCTCAGATATTTGGTCAGTGTAACAATGTAGTGGCATTGCCAAATGTGTGTTCTGTGAAAACAGTGATGGTATCCTCATGGGTCCCAGAGGAAGCAAGAAATGTCCTGGAATTTGTAACTATTAATTTATACTCATTTATACACCGGTTGTGCCTCTGCATATCAATAGTGTGTGACATTTACATCCTTTCTTTTTCCCACCTCAGCATACAGTTTGGTGCTTAGTTCAACTTTTTGTTTGATTTCTGGAGTTCCCTGGCACTGCCCAAAGCGAAACACCTTGCTTGATGAGGCAGTGAGTTAAACAGCAGCGCTGCTGCACAGCATCAGCTTTACAATAACACGTAAAAATGAACTTATCAGTCAGCAAAACCTTGAGGCAGCTTAGGAAGAAATTAGCAAACATCAGGAATGGTGGCCCACAGTTTGGTGTGGGCCTCTAGTGTGTTTTTGAGATGTGATGATGGTTTTCTTTTAAAGACCTAATGGGATCTATTGATAGAAGAAAAAGTTTAGTAGGCAAGGGCTTCTGTTAGCTACCCTGTTCACAGCCTGGTCTTTTAACAGTGATTACCAAGTGTTTCCAAGCAAATCCAAAGCTTAAACCAAACTCCAACAAGCAAATTCTCTACCAGCATCTTTGCTAGTGGAGGCACAGAAGACTGCATCATTACATTAAGTGTCAACCAGCAGAGCTCCACCAGCTTCTGCAGAACTGCCTTTATTTACACAGCTAAAGTCCAGACCCTGTAGGTGCATTGCACCTAGGAACAGAGTAATTGTTGCAGAGTTTCACTGGAGAAAAAAGGAAAACACTCAAGTACTGACAGCAGATGACTCAGTATGATCAGTGGTTTATAAATATTTAAAACATCAGTCATCCCAGATGAGACAAAACCTAGGTCAGCCTTGGTATAATATGGTGAGTTACTCCGAGCAAAGAGGAGAAGCCTCCCTTGTCAAAAACAGCAACTGCAGGAGATGCTTCTGAAGTGCTTATTTATGGGGATGAGTTTGGAAGGATCAAGGATGAGTTCTTTCTAAATAAACTCCCAAGGGTTGCAGTACTGCATAACAGGAGAGGGAAGAAAGAGCAAGTGAGCTCAACCTGAAGCCACTTTGTGGCATACAAAATAAGGTGCAGTGCTGTGATTTCTGTGAAATGAATAGCCGATGTCTAAACCCTATGAATTTATCATTATTACTAATTATCAGAGATCAAGAAAGCATCGAAAGGTCTCTACCTAGTAAAATTGTTACTGATGTCATCTGGAGTGGAAAATTAATCCAATATCTTTGCTGTGTGCTTTCAGATCGGAACTAGCTCTTCATATTTCTTCTATGGAGAAGGGCTGAGAGAGTTGTAGTTGTTCAGCTTGGAGAAGAGAAGGCTCCAAGGAGAACTTATTGTGCCTTTCAGTGGTTAAGGGGGGCCTATAAGAAAGATTATAAATTTCAGCATAAATTAAAACTCTTCTTAGCTTATCTACATTAATTCTGGGGTAGGCCAAGCAGTACAGAGAAAGTTCTCAAGAAGCTGCAGGTTTTATGAGTAACTCAGATGCCAACCTGAAGGTAAAAGCAATGATGCATGTGACTAACATAATAATCTAAGAAGCCCCCATGAGTCCCTTTAATTGATGATTAAGGTTCTAAGTATGTTCTCATATTAAAATACTTAACAGCAACATCCATCATAAAGAGGCTGTTTTACCCATAAACACGTTCTGAACATCATCAAAGATAGCTGCTGTTTTTGGCACAGATTTCCACTGCCGGATGGAGTAGGCACAGCTATAGCTCTGAAACTTGCTGGCTCTCAGCTCCCAGCTGAAGCAGCAATTTATTTAATGCTAATTGTTCAGAATACAATTAGATATATTTGTGTAAGCTAGAATGGCATGCTTTCCCTTTTTTTTCGTCTCTTTTCTTTTTTTTTTTTTCTGCATGCTGTGTTTGAGCTCAGCAAAATATGTGAAGACAAAATATAAGCCATAATAGCATGGTTGGTGGATAATAAACCCATGAATGGGTACTCAGTTACTGTGATGCAAGTGGTGATGCTCTGGCAAATTTATGTGTATTAATAACAACTCTCTCTTGTTAAAGGCTTCTTACAGAAGAGGAGGAGGGTGCAGGTCCACAGAACTGGCTACCTTCAGATACAATGACAGCAGGGGAGACTAAGCCTCATGCTGCAGACCCTGAGGTAAAATTAGGATGTTTCCCTTCATAACTGTTAAAGGATAACTCTACCATTACAACTTCTTGTCTGTGTACAACATCCTCTGCAGAGAGAAATATGTTACGGGCTATTACACAATTCGCTTTCTGCAGATACTCACATACAGAGACTGTTATGTTGGGAAGACTTTATATTTTCAACATAATTAAAGCAATTCACCTGAAAATATTCACTTGTTTCTCATCAATATCTTAAATCTCCATTTTCTCCTGTTTTGTTTCCTTTTCTTACATGGTCCTGTCATCTAATTTGATTTTTCCACACCAGGATGCAGTGATATGCACCATACTGAGTTATTTTTAAATCTCAGAAGAAAGCCCATGAGTTACCTCTAGAAAGGTTTCTGAAAAACATTGACCTTTCTTTTTTCAATAAATTTAAGACAACTTCTCATGCATGTTTTCCTTTAAAACCACTTAGGTAAGCTCACCTCTAAGTTCCTCTGCTTCAGACCTACCCTCCAACTCAGGGGACAGGCTATAGAGAAAAAATGCTCTTTTTATCCCTCCCTGCCTGCTGCCCTTTGGAGGCTGCCAGGCATGCAGACTCCAATTTCTGCTCCAGAAAACTTCTAGCAAAGGGACACAGAAAATACCTGGCCTTCTCACAAAACACTCAGGAGAGAGAAAAGAAGGTGGACAAAACATCTTAAAATTGTGAGAAAAGAGCATTTTGATCACTGGTTGCCAAGAGACTGAGGAGGATTCACTTTGTTTGATGTCTACTCTCTGGTCTAGATCAGCTGTCCGGACTCCCTTCCTCTAAGCTAAAGAGACAGGTAGGCACTGCAGAAAAGACGTCAGCCTATCCTAAGAAAGATATATCAAACAGATAAAGAGATAATCAGTCTACAAAAGTGCCTTTCACTCTTGGGACCACACAGTGATTGTAAGAAAAGAGTTTAAACTAGAGACCCTTTAGACAGCAAAAATTAGAAGGAAGAAGTCCCACCTTTGGGCAGGGACAGTAAGTGCCAGTGCTACGTCTCAGTGTCCTGTCAAGTAGCATGTCTTCACAACAAATAGAACCATGACATCATTATTCTGAAGTCCAGAAGTGAGATCTGGATAACCATGTCCTTCATCCTTTGGCTGCTTCATTACCTCGCGTCTCCCATTGGATCTATTAATTACCGACTTGCTGACTGAGCCCAGAATCAGACCTGCATAGAGGGAAATTGCTGCAGAAGAAGATTTCCCTCCCATCAGGCATCTTCCTGCTTGGGAAAAGAATTGTATGTCTTTCGTGATTCATATGTCGTAAAGTCTCCTTTTCTTGAGCAAACTTGCTCTGAACAAATACCCAGAAATTACTACTTTTACCCCCGCAATACTCTTCTTTCTTCACCAGCTACATGACCAGAGCATCAGCAACTAGAAAGCCTAATCCATCTGCCTGCAGAGTCCCAAGTGCATGCGGATTATCCTCTTCATACTGATGACAGAATTTGGCAATATGTGGCCACATTGCTGAACAATGGTTCAAAAAAATGGCATTGGAAGAGACAGTACTTGCCAGGATTGTGGCAATTTGGCACAAGTAGCCCTAGCACAGAAATCCTGTCATTTCTAGCAGGAGGCTGTGATACTGCTTCTCCCTTAATTTGGACTGCCCTACACTGCTTGTTTTGTGATGGAAAGCCTGAACAGTGTTCAAATGGGAGAGCTGTTCACTTTTTACCTATCACCTGATAATACCAGCCCCTAAACCCCAGCCTGGTCTGGGACTTTACAGACAATATCTAATTTCTGTCACTTCTCAGGATGAAGTAATCTATCTCATTCTCACTAGTCTTTAACTTTGTTCTTTTCAGGCTAACAGGGACCTAAGGCATTCGCCCTATAATGAATTGTATTTTCTGTCCTCTGTTCTTTGGGCTTGTGTTTCCTTCCTCCTTCATATATTTTCCAAGTTTTATATTTTTTAATTGGTGCAAAGTTTGTCTGCCTCCTACAGACAGTCACTTGGTATCCCTGGGTACTGATATGATACGATAGCTAATTATTTACTTGCTCCATTATTTTTCTTACCAGTAACACGTTTTCTCCTTCTTTCACTCACGGCCTTTCACTCCTATATACTCTTTCCTTTGTTACCGATGAGTCTCTTGGCCCTCAGCTCTCACTGCTTCTCATTATCCTTCCATAATCCCATTGTACAATATAACCATCACCTGCACTTCTCATAGCTCTAATCTGAAAAAAGGGCCTGGCAGGTACTAGAACATGCTCGGAGACAAGCAGTGATGATGAAAGGTTTTTAGGGTGAACAGTGAGTAAAGAAATACAGGCTGTTCACTTAAAGAAGGAACCTAAGAAAGGGGTTTGGCACATAAAAGAATATGGAATATAAAGAAGTAAATTAGATTCTCCTCTTTACCTTCTCTCAAGGGAGTGGCTGTGAAACTCAAAGGCAGAAGAAGTATTTTTCAAACATACAATTAATAATGAAATATATTGCCACAAATATAACTGAGGAAAGAATGTAGCACCTTACAAAAATGTTAGACAATTGAATAGGATGCAGGTACTGGAAACCTCCCAACTGCATATAAATGTGTTTAATTACAATGGTTTAACATCAACTTTAAACTGTCGTTCAGGCTCACAATAACTACTGCGCAAGCTGGTGGAGGGAAAAGAGTGTGAGGAAGTTATACAAACAGGTAAATCTCTAATTCTCCACCACTGTGATCAGGCCTCTTCCACTGAAGCTTGATTTCTGTGAAAGAAAAGCTATTGGGCCACCTCACTGCTCCAATTTAGTATAGCAGTCATAGCATGTCAATTACTTGTTGCCTTGTCTTTTTGTCACACCCATCAGACATGGAGAATTCCCTTGTTCCTCTGAACTGGTGAGTGTGGAAAGAGAAAGCTGGACTACAAGAGAAAACATCAAAGGCAGGATTTTATTTTAAAAATGCTAGTGCACCAAGTCTTCTGTCTCTACCTTGTGATAACATCCCATACCCAGGGGTGACTATACAGCAGAAACAAATTATTAGATGATTGGAAAGGCAGGTACTTATATTTGAACTACAGGCAAAAACACTCTCTTGGGTGACAACAGAGAGGTCTTCACAACACAAAGTCTCTCACTTAGTTAAAGCTGAAAATGTCTGTTTCACTAATAATTCATTTTCAAAAGAGATAATTAAGCAGTGAGACATTCAAAGGCATTTATTACTGTTTAATAATGCATGGCACAAGGCAGAATAATTTTGGTGCTAATTTGTTCTTGATAACCTTCACAGTTCTTCAGCCTGTCCGGAATCAGTTGGTTTGGTTTTTTTTAGAAGGCCTTTAAAAATACAGACTTCAGTGCAACATGTGAATCTTCTAAACCCAAGACCACAATTAGTTTGCAAAGCACTGAGTATATGCATATGTTTTATGAAAAGTACATGCTTGTGAATCAGCTGTGAAAACCTGAGACTGTTGGTTTTTTTTTTCCAGAAGAAAACCTAACCCAGCAAGCTTTAATTGGATCTCTGTGGGGGACAGTTCATGTGTTGAACTTGTCTTTCCCTGATTTAATTACATGGGTGTATATATGAACAGAAAAAATGAGTTTCTGATTCCAACCCACTATTGAAACTCTTCTAAAAACGTAACAGGGAAATAAAAACATCAAGGGTTTTTCTGATTACTCATGTATAAATTTCTGAAAGCTGTGAAGGGGAAAAGGTAGTGCTGCTAAATTGTTAAATGGGAGATGATCCAAAAGCCAGAGCCAGCAGCCATGGGAGAGGGGTATATCAATGGGGTTCTAGAGGATGTTTTTTGTACTTCAGACACAGCTGGGAGGCAGATGAAGAGTCTGGTAACGCCATTTCCTATGTAAAACTCTCAGTATAGCATGTCTCCCCGTTGTCTCTCTTCACAGAAGTCAAGTCATTAGGTGGTCATTTATCATCTCTAGGAGACTTGAAGGCTTCAGATAGATAACTTCAAGTAGGTGATTAGTAGATATCAAACATCACGGTCTGCAATTATCTAATTCAAAAGTGAGGGAAGCAATTGAAAACAAGTAGCTGCATGAACTAAAACAATTAGATCAGATAATTCTTCTAATGTGAAGTATATATATTGCCAAGGAGTGCTAAAAGACAGAACAGAAAGAATTAAGTACTTATTTCAAAAATTGCAGACAACCAGTTTCATAGAATTGATGTCACTCTGGCTGAAAATACTGTAAAAAGAGAGAAAAGGAAAATATTGGCTTTTTAAGTCTGTATGTTAAACAGTTTTGTTCTGTTACCATGATTAGCATCCAAACACAAGTGTCATGGTAGGTTAAATCCCTTTGCCAGGCCTTACAGGCTTCTTCAGTATAAACATGATTTGAGATCAGCCACTGCCCCATTCCCCATGTGAAGATCATTTGATGTTTTTGCCATGGATGAGTGCGCTGTGATTTGTGCCAGGTGAACTGATTCTGACAGCAGATAAATCTGGAGAGAAAGCACAAAACATATTTAAGTCCTCAGCTGACTTCCTATCTGACAATAAGAGCATTCTGGAAATGGAATAAAGTCTTCTGCATGACATGTTATCTTGCAGGTTTCCTGCAATAGGAAGAGTGTGTGAAAGAAAGGAACTGAAGTGGTAAGTGTTAATGTCAATGAAAGGCAGTTACCCAAACACCTAAAATTACTCCAGAACAGCTTTTTTTTTTTTTTTTTTTGGGGGGGGGGGGGGCAGAAATTATTCTCTCAATTAATGTTATTGATTCCTCATATGAAAAGAGAACCGCAGAATATTGAGCCAAAGTTGTAATTGCATATTGTTAATCCAAACCAAAAAGGACAAACTGAGAGAAGTTCGAGCTCCTTCCACTGAGGCACTGTACCCTAGAGTGCTGCAAATGCTTAGCTGGCAACTGAAGCAGGGACACAAACTACTACTGCTTCCGTACCATGTAACTGAGGGAGAGCATCGCAAGCTTCAGAGCCAAGGAAGCACGATGTGTCACTAGGGCTCAGACTCAGCAATATTCCTGGAGACTCTACAGCTAAATTCTGAGCTGATACCCTGTGATATGTAATCACAAGAGCTCTATGGAGCTGTGAAGTAAAAACCACGATAGGTATTTGGGCTGATTAAGTTGCCAACAGGGAGAGAAAGAGATTTTTATTTTTTTTTAAATGACCGTACAATATTGAAGAGTATGCAGTCTTCCACTACTTAAAAAAAAATGAAAGCATGCTTAACAAAAATGTTACATGTGGATGCCAAGATCACTCTTATAATGTGCAAATTCACAGGAGACGCAAATAACTTATTGCCTAGTAAAGGAATGTGATGGTAGAGAAGAATAGTAAGAAGTAAAATGAACCTGAATCCAGAAAAGACAACCAAAGATTTTCTGCAAAACAGAAAGGCACCATGCATCCATTTTTTTTCCATTTTCTTCTAGAAAATAGATAGTAAGTTTGACTTTCACATCTATTAGCCTTTAGAGAGGTGCTGCTACTCAGTCCCAGACGTTTCATCACAAGGGCAAGTTACATTACAGATCAGCCACACTTACCCTAATGTGGTTAGAATCCATTTTAACATCGTAAGGGGGAAAAAGGCCTAAGAAATACAATTATCTTCTGTGCCCAGTAGAATAAACTGCTCTTTCAAAATACATCTCACACTGTTGGGAGTTGTAGCAGCTCACAGCAGGTTTTGCTATTGAGGTCTAAGACTTGCACCTATGTTTACAAAGGTTGTCTGCTTACACAAACTATGACTGGACATCACTCCTCAGGCCTACAAAGGGAGTCATCGGGCAGGTTCATCTATGCAATGTGAGAGGTTTCTGACTAGTGTCAGGTTGAGTGTGTGCCCTAAAGATTATGCACTCACAGCTCTGTGGGTTGCTGCAGCATGGTGCAGTGTGAATGGTGCCTCTACAGCTTCCAGCACTTCACTTCTGGGCCCAAAGTGCTACCCCAAAACAGTGCATCTTGCCTTTCACCAGGGCTGCTTTCCTAGGGCACAGACCTGATAGGGTGAGACAGCTTGTGATTTTTTTCAGATAACTGAGTTGTAGTTTTCTGGGAAGCTCCACCCTGTTACACAGTTTTAGCATCTGGCCCCAGATATTAAATTAAAATATGGTGCAGTAGTTGGGGACTTTTTTCTTTTACTTCTGGTGTACTTAATGGTTCATTAAGCTGTTATTATATATTTAATTTACTGTTTTAGAAAACACAATAGAATCTCCCTGGTACAACTGGCCATAGCTTTAGAGCTCTAAAATTAAATTTAAAGACACTGGAAGGCCACCAGAGAGGGAATTAAAAAAATTGCTCTCCATAAATCTCAGTGGGATATAAAGATGTAATTCTGCATGTAGCTAAGAAGAGTTTTAAACTCTCAATAGAAGGGTCCGTGCCATGGATTTATTGTAACCACCCAACATCTTCCTACTCTGCCCTAGTGAGACCTCACCTGGAGTACTGCCTTCAGTTCTGGGCTCCCCAGTTCAAGAGGGACAGAGATCTACTTGAGAGAGTCCAGTGGAGGGCTACCAGGATGATTAAGGGACTGGAACACCTGCCTTCTGAGGAAAGGTTGAGAGACCTGGAGCTTTTTAGTCTGGAGAAGAGAAGACTGAGAGGGGATCTAATGAATGTGTATCAATAGATGAGGGCTGGGTGTCAAGAAGAAAGGGGCAACTTCTTTTCACTTGTGCCCTGCAACAGGACAAGGGGCAATGGATGCAAGCTAGAGCACAGGAAGTTCCACCTCAACATGAGGAGGAACTTCTTTCCTGTGAGGGTTACAGAGCACTGGAACGGGCTCCCCAGAGAGATTGTGGAGTCTCCTTCTCTGGAGACTTTCAAGACCCGTCTAGATGCATTCCTGTGTAACCTGCCCTAGATTCTATGGTCCTGCTTGGCAGGGGGGTTGGACCTGATGATCTCCAAAGGTCCCTTCCAACCCCTAACATTCTATGATTCCTCTTATGAAGTTCAACCTTCCCTGACTGTAATTACAGACACTGAGTCCTGTGTGACTCACTGTCACATTGACAAAATTATTTGTGAATCAGAACCACCTTTGCAAGACTGTGAAAATGCCCTGTTTGCTAGTGTCTTGGGAAGGTCTTCCGTTGTGTAGAGTTTTTTTAAATGGGTATGTAAGTTTTAATAAGTTTGTGTAACTTCTGCATGGGCTTAAGTCTGCCATTCCTCTCATCCTTCCCCCATATTTCTCATCTGGTTATATTTGGTTTTTTTCTTTACTGTATTGGCTATAATGAGAATTGAGGATTTAAAGGACTGTGCTGCACAGAAATAAAATGCAGTGGATCTGCACTTTGTGCTGCCACCTTGAACATGCTCCAAAGGTGAAGGCTGAAGCTTTTATGCTTTTTCATCTTTCTTGTGACAGGAAGTTGAAAAAGGTCATGGCCCTGATTTTTTAAATGCCTAACTGCAGCAATTTCAGTTTCAGTAAGGAGCACGATAGCCAGGATCCAGCAAGTCTGCTGCAGCAGTGATGCTGCTGTTCAATATAAGAAATTTAAATTGCTGGTGAATGCTCCTTAGCAGGTTTTGGCCTGTAAAAGATACTTTTATTCAGCTTATCTCAGTTTACCCTACAAATAACTTTGGCAAGTCTTTTCCAGGTTGCTGGTGGGCTACTACTCTAAACGGATATTAATAATATCAATTCTACTATCTTTTACTGGAGTATAAATTCAGTCTGTCTCTAAAGTGCTTTGTGGAGTTACCTTGGATACAGAATCTGGCTCCTGGTCTCTGGTGGAAAGTAACATCTTAATTGGAGGGGTTTAGTGGGTATAATTACTTCAAGATCTCCATTGACATTTCACATGGCATTTCCGTTCTTTAGTAGTAGTAAACTCATGGTTAGGTCTCTGTGCCACCCTCTGTGCAATTCCATATTAAAGAAATACCCTGGCACAAGTGCCTTTCAGTTAGAAAATACCTTGTCAGCTAGTCTCATTCTGTACTTCATTACCAGCAGTAGGGGTGTGCGGATTTTGCCTGCTTGTGGAGAGGAGCTGACAGTAGTTCAAAGAAGCAATAAAACCAAACTAGAAAGTGGCAATCTGCAAATGAAGGTGAATCAGTGTTGTTGTGTTGTATTCACTCACAGCTGCTTATTAGATTCTGGGACATTCTTTGTCTTCATGGAGACAAAGGGCTGATTTTACAGCAGAGATTGCCATGGAGTGTGGGAAGGTTGATAAGGGCTGAGAAGGAACTGACCCTACATAGTCCTGGTGATAGAAGGATTCAAGGCTATGGGGAGGGAGACCTAGAGGCAGAAACTGTCCTCGCCAACCTCAGCTATGAATTAATGAAAAGACATAGATCTCCCAGTACTGTTACTTTTGGCAGTAAGCTGCTATTTCAGGACACTGAGCAGAAATCAACTGAAATTTTGTTCTCTGGGAGGCACAGCTCTGTGGCACTCATCTGTCCCAGGAGAGTCATTGCTCAGGTCAGCCCTGCAGGCCTGAGCTGCCCTACGCCACAGGTAAAGCAGAATGGATCAGAATATGGCCACCGGCTGCTTTCAGACTTGGCAATGCTGGCAGGTCTGGGTTTGGCAATTTTCAGTGGTACGCTGCAGCCCACAATTTATGTCTTTTCCATATGTCCTAACTAACTAGCTCAGGTACTGGTAGCACAGCTGAAGCCACAGATTTGGCACTGTCTGGGTACTGACCTTGCCTCTCAGAAAGCTTTCCATCTGGGCTGGTCTCCCTACTGATGTGAGCAGAAGGTAGCTACGGTGCTTAAGCACTTTGCTGTGAAGGCACTGCATCAGCAGTAGTCTCATAGCCAGGAGTCAGGCTGCAGAGCCCCCCTGAGCAGCGGTCTGCTATCATCGAGCCTGTTTACTTCTCTAACAGATTCCAGGTACACCTTTTAATTTTCATGCTGAATTAATTACCTGTCCTTCCACACAGATGGCTTCAGAACAAAAATACAGCTCATGTCCTCAGCTTTCATTTAAAGCTTCTTTCATGCCAATGCAGTGGCTGGCAAGACCCCATATAACAAACCTTGACACTCAATAATAGTCGTATCAAAGTAATATCAGCTAAGGCTCCAGTTAGAGAAGCTAAATTGGAAAAATTGATCTTGAAACTGTCCTCCAAAACCTGCATCTCAAGGTTACAGCTAGCCTGTGTATATGGAACAGGTCAGAGGGCGTGAAACCCAGCTCCCTGGGGTACTGCTGATCCATCACGCTCGTACACAGCTAGAAAGACAGATTAATAAGCCATGCTGTGTTACATTTGAATGTGTGATAAAACACTTTTTAGCTTAAGACATTTCACCTCATTCTTCAGTTCATCAGCTTCTAGTTTCATGATACAGAACAGATCACATTTTTTTGTTAAAGCAGCTGTGATATTTCATTAAAATATTGGCAGTGTGAGGCCCTGACTTTCTTACAAAAATAAATGCATTTTATAGAACCTATCAAGTGTACTGATTTCGCTGCTTTAGCGCTCACCGCTAACCTTAGCACATAAAGGCTGTGAAGTGTTTTAGGTGTATAGCAGGCTTCAGAGAGGAGCTGCCTTTTCTTGCAGAAATCACATGAGATCCATTCAGACATGTTCCCATTTGATATTAATGGCACCTTCCCTCTTTGTAAGTTTTAAAAAATCAATTTGGTCCCTTGAGGGATGCGAAATCGTTTCTATTCACTCAAGTTATTTATGGATTTAAATCCCTTATGCTCTAATGGAAGAACATTCCTACCATTATTAACATTAGAGAGACACGGGCACTGAAAGAGAATACCAGGCACTTCATTCGTACTTTTCTTACAATAAAGGAACATGAGTGAACCCTTTCATGCCTGTAAAGGCAATCAGCTCTGACAGGTGGAGAAGAAACATCTCTTTAACCTCATGAGTGACAACTCTTTATATTTTTTTTAATGAGAAGAAATTTCTTATTTGCTTTTCCTCTAATTAGTAATGTTTGCAATTCACCTCCACTTGGACAACGTAGTGATGACTTGTGTTGTTAGTTAATTCTTTACAGTGTTCTGAAAACGCTGTCTTCACTGAAGGAAAAAAATGTATTTCTTCTAAAACAAACTTCCTCCTGAACAATACTAAAATCACTTGGGAGCATTTCAACTGGTCTTACATCTTATTAAAAGATTTGTAAACTTGTCTCTTTTAATCTACTCTCAGAAACCACCTAACAGAACTTTGTTTGGGTTTAACATCTTCTGATTTCAAAATATACTGAGACAGGACAGAAGCCCAAGCTTTTCAATAGTAGACTTGGGGTTCAGGCCTCAGATATTAAGTGAAAAAACGGTTGAAATATTAAAAGCTACACCGTTTTGGAGGGAGAGATGAACCAAAGGAAATAGCTGGGAGAAGGGATTTGGTTTTGTATGACAACAAAAATGAAATGATGAGTCAACAGGGCAGAGATTTACAATAAAGCTGTTCCAGATGGCAGAAACTATAAAGATGAAAGCTTTTGCCTTGACAGTTATGAGCTTGTTTGGTGGGACTGAAAAGAAGCCAGTGCAAAGTTAAGAATGAACCTAGAGAGAGCAAGAGAGAGGAGACAAATAAAGGTGACATAACTTGACAAGGGACTATTGAAAAATACAATAAAGTTTCATTGAGTGCATGGGATTCTGCACATGCAGCTTTGCAATAACCCAGGGAGTAAGAGATGCAGAGAAGGCTAATGACTCTGCATACAAAGAGTTTAAATATTTGTGTAGGAAGAAAAATGGCATCACTCACAGCAGGAGAACACGTGACAAAGAGCAGTGTTTGCTCATGTTATACACCCACTGAGAAGTTGCAGAGGTTGAGCATCCCAGGTCAGCTTCCCACAGGAAACAAACAATGACTTGAAGCCTGGATGACTCCATGTGTACCTGACTTGGAGCAATACTGATAATTTCAGTTCAAGAGCAGTGTTCAGACCTCAGAGTACTGTGCCGCCGCCACAGCTCCATCTCAAGAATCCATGTTGCTTAGGAAGAATTATCCTCCTTCCTCTAAAGAGGAAATGATGTGGCTGTTAACCACACCCAGCACCCCAAAAGGCATCCCCATCAGGAAGCAACACCAGCCATAGGGGGTTTTCCCAGACTAAATACGTACATGACAAATGTCTAGACTGCACATAACTCTATCTGCTGCCTCTTATCACAGAATTTGCCTCTTAACTCCTTCTAGCTCCCCTGTGGCTTGAGTTCAAAGCTTTCCTGAGCTTTGCGAAGACAGTGAAAGCAAGCCAGTGTGCATACCTCATCAGCACAGACCATTCTCTCTGCTATCACACATTCACACAGTAAAGTGAAAATTAGTCCAAGAATCAATGTTTGATTAACTCTGTCAAGCAGACTAGCTCGGCATCAAATAAGAAACCCAGCATAATGGGATTTTTTTTTCTCCAGAAAATGACTGGCTGCAACAGCTTATTTTCCAGAGTGCTACAGAAGAAAATGTACTCCCATGTTTCAGTTCATTTCACCCATACTTCAAAATGCAATGAATTTAAAATTACATGAATGCCACCTCATTTCAGCTATACAGCAGAAAGGGCACAAGTTGAAAAGTACTTTTATACTTCACGTAACTTGAATTTTTCAAATCATTACCTTTTTTCCCTTGAGGCAAAGGAATCAAACCTAACTCTGAGGAACGAAGAACCTGCTACGTGACATTGATGATCTTAAGGGTCTTTTCCAATCTAAATAACTATGATTCTGTTATATCTGTCTCATAGTCATTAGCTCTGCGTCTCTTCACTGACCTCATCTGAGTTTATATGACATATGCAAGAGGGCAGAACTAAAATTTTTCTATTTTGTACAACTATCACTACCAGCTCTAGAGCCTTTAAAGTGTGCTTTACTCAGCCTCAGTAAATTAAAAAAAATTCATTTGTTTTACTTACCCTTGGATCTGTTATTTATGAAGATCAAAAGATAATGTACTCCTTTGATGACAGAAAGTTGTTGATAGCGTTTAACATGTCTAAATAGTATGAGTCATAAAATATCAAGAAAGTTAAATCTTAACTAGCTCAGAGTGTGACTCGTGTAATATAGACAGATATATCAAATAGAGTCTCTGTCTCATCACTGAAGCAGTTACACCAGGGGGCTCATGAGCTGCAGAACTAATGCAGATTGCTTTTCCCTGGATTTCTGTCTTTTGGTTGACTCATGCTGACAACTGTAAAAGTGTGATATGAAAAGATATGAACCTTTTCAACAGTGGCAGAAAGTAGAGGTGTATCCTTATGCATGCTCTTGCTCTTCCTTGTGCTCTCTCACATGCTCTCTCTCTTGGACTCTGCTGTTCAGGTGAACATTGCAGCCTTCCTCACAGCCAGGGCACATACACTTTCTCCCCTCTGCCCAGCTAACTACTTTTTCAAGACCTGTGGTCAGTACTATAGCCAATATAGCTCTCTTCAGCCATATGGGTTGGACTTGGCCTATGGCACAGGCTGACACCCCACACATAAGCTGTAAGAAACCTAATCTCTGTGGGAAACCAGGAATGACACTGAGAAGCCTTCAGGGTTTTGAACAAGAACAGGCATGGGACAGGCCATTTGTTAATTAGCGGATACAGGCAAGAGGGAAGAGCGTTTACTTGTCAATACCACAAAAAAATAACGGTGTGGTTGTTGGGGTTTTCTTTACATTCATGACTGTAAGCATGACCTCGTAGACAAAATAAATCCTAATAAGGAGTTGACATGGGAGGATTGCTGGTATAATCATGGAATAGAATCGTTTTGGTTGGAAAAGACCTTTAAGATCATCAGTCCAACCATTAACCCAGCACTGCCAGGTCACCACTAAACCGTGTGCCTAAATGCCACATCTATATGTCTTTTAAATACTTTCAGGGATGGTGACTCCACCACTTCCCTGGGCAGCCTGTTCCTGTGCTTGACAGCCCCTTTGGTGGAGGAACTTTTCCTAATATCAAATCTAAACCGCCCCTGGTACAACTTGAGGCCATTTCTTGTCCTACTGCTTGTTACTTGGGAGAACAGACTGCCCCCCACCTTGCTATGACCTCCTTTCAGGTAGTTGTAGAGAGCAATAAGGTCTCCCTTGAGCCTCCTTTTCTGCAGGCAAAACAACCGCAGTTCCTAAGCTGCTCCTCATAATACTTATTCTCTAGACCCTTCACCAGTCTTGTTGCCCTTCTTTGGAAGGGCATCTCAATGTCTTTCTTGTAGTGAGGGGCCCAAAACTGAACATGGTATTCAAGGTGCAGCCTCACCAGTGCTGAGTTCAGGGGGATGATCACTTCCCTAGTCCTGCTAGGTAGGAACTGAAGTCCTCTGGCTGTTTGCAGAAAGGGCAGTTAAACAGAGCAAGTCACCCTCGCATGGGTGAGGCTTCCCTCCCTGGTGGGAATACCAGTTTCTCTAGCTAGCCCTGTTATTTCTGTAGCCAGCCACACTTTTAACTGTCTTCTGAAACTGCCAGGTGGCAGCCAAGGCAAAGGTGATGGCCTGAGAGTACAAGTTTCTTTCTAGTGAGCAAGGAAACACCATGAGACAGGGACAGCTCTTGGATATTGCCAAGGAGACCTTGGTGAGAATGAGTGACTTGAAGGTGAATGGCTCCTCAGATGATCGTGTCCCTATGCCCTGCATTCCTTTCCTAAGGCTCCCACTTCTCTAATGGTGATTAAATGTTACTCTTTTCTCAACTTCATGATTAAATGTTCTAGGTATGAAATTAATATGCAAAATTGGAACTTATCAAAGCTCATTCCTTGGGAGATACATAATTACACAGAGATGAACAGAACATAACTTACACATTTTGTATTTCCACAGAAACACATGGACCAAGGGCCAGACTTTAATTGTCATTCTAGCACCTGAACACTTTTAAGAATCTGGTCTAGCATGTGTACATTTTTTCCCTCTAAGCAAAATTTAGAAGTTTCATTTAAACCACTTTTAACAGAAAATTAAATTATGCTTCTTAAAAGATTAATATGTGTAGTCCTGCACAAAGTATTTTTTCCTAGTTGCCAGTTAATTATTCCAGCAGCACACCCCAAGCACTGTGTTCATGTGAGATAACACTTTTGTCAGGTCACTGACAATTGGTTCATGAACTATCTTTGAGATCTGGGTTATCTCAGCATAACATGCAATTTCTCGGAATCTTACTGCTTAATTCTCATTCATTTTTTACATATAGATCCTTTCCTTGGACATTAAGGTTTGGATTTTAGAGTTTTACATATTGTGAAAATAGGAAAACACCACCTAGGCAATTCCAAGGTCAAAACATTTAGTCATAAGTGGCACAAATACTTGCACAAAACCAGTATAACCAAGAATGCACCTACAGGGCTGGCTTCCTTAAAAGCATCTTGACTCAGTTAGAGAGATAGAAAACTTAGGAATATCAGCAAACATTCATTCTTCTCTCTGATAAAAAGCCTATGGATATGGTGCTGAAGGACATGGTTTAGTGGTAACCTGGCATTGGACTCAATGATCTTAAGGTCTTTTCCAACCAAAATAATTTGAGGATTCTATTAATTTTATTTAGTACCTGCACATTTTTCTGCATCTTTACTACCCGTATAAGTAATATTAGAGGTAATTTTCCCTCCAGTTTCATTACAGCATGCAAAGGAGCCAGTATATGTTACAAAATAAAGTGAGTTCCTATTGAGCCTTTGTCATCAGCAATGTCCTAATCTATTCCACCACCCCCCCACCCCCCATTTTTTTGTTTGTTTTTGCTTTCTCTTCAAGTCTTATTCTGCAGAAAGTACTCCAGCAAGGTGTGTATATACATTTTAAAGCACAGAGAAGCACATCTTTTTGGTGTCTCTGCCCTCATGCCCCATGGGTACAGAAGAGACAGAATCTCAAGATTTTGAGATACTCTTTACTATGGACTGGAGAAGACTTTACTCCTGTGAATTTACTTATTTTGAGCTGTGTGCTGGTGTAGCAGGTGTGTGTTTCCAGAAGTCTGCTGAGGCCAAGAAAAATCTTGTTTTATCTGACACAGGAATGACCAGTAGCTGAGGAAGAAAGTAATTCTGAGTTCTGGAGTATGTGCTGTTAATACTAAATGCACAGTGCAATAGCAAAGAGAAGTATCAGTGGCTTCCTACAGGCAGTGTTAGTGACTTAAAAAAAAGCATCTCCCTGATGGCACCCAAAGAGAGATGACTTACTCTAAAAGCAGATCTAGTGATTCTCCATTTTTAGGAAAAGAATGTAAAGAATTGCAAATAAAGCATGAGATACTTCAGTCTATGGCAAACCAAAAAATCCTATTGGTTCAATAAGCTGCAACTTCATTTAGATTAGTGCCAAATCTGAAGAGTGAGGAGGAGAAATGAGTGAGGTGGTTGAAGATTTTTCATTCTTCCTTTCTCTTTTTCTGGCAGCAGAAACAAAAAACTGCATTCTTCCACACAGATCTTGTGAAATATTGCACTGTCTTCCCTCAGGCTTGCTTCTTTGAGATAAAAAGAAAGCTCTTTGGAAAGGGGTAGAATTTATTTATATTGTGGATCTGTCACAAGAACTTCAGTTAAAATGAAGCAGAACTGCTTCTATGAAGATCAAAATATACCTGAAAGACAGATAGTGCTTGCAGTTCCTCCAGTGAGTCTTCACCATTCTCTTACCACAACCACAGTACACCAATATTATTATGAGGCTGCCAGTTGATCTGTTAACTAGACATCAGGAAGAAATTATGTCAAAAATATTTTCAGCAGGATGGTCACAATCTTAAAATACCAGGAAGCCTGAGTTTTGCTCTGTCTCCCTCATATACACACCAAAAATTATCTGAAGTCAGAGTCAATGTAAAACTGCAAAAATAGCTTACTTCTAGCTTAGTGACTGTGGGTGTTCTGAGCTTCTAAGTTAAGGCAAATATTCATAAATGTGCAGAGAGAAAATCCAAAATTACAAATGTTTATGGGAGAAAATACCTTTTATAAAATGGCAACTGTAGCAGAAACATGGAAAGTGTTTGATGTCATGAGGGGCTAGAGGCTGCGGACAAAGGTCTGGCAAAGTTTAGCAGTAATTAGTTCTGTGTAAACAGCATGAAGCTATGTGGTATATAAGCTGTTCATGCTACAAAAAAAGGAGTGTAGAAAGAGCATGTGCTGGAATGAAAGCGGGGAATCCCTGTCAGCCCACAGCTCATGGCAGATGGGACTGTGCAGAGTCCTGCAACCAAAGAAGGGGTCCATCTGATTACATCCCTTTGGGGCTCCCAGCATCAGAGGTGGAATAAGGTGCCATCTAATTCAGTTGTTTACATCTTTTAATTGTTCCTTCTGTATCAATAAACTATATCTTTTGCTCACATCCTGGATGTGAGGTGTGGTTCCCATGAACCCTCCTAGATCTGGAGAGTCAGAAGGAAGAGCAGCTCTTCTCACTGGTAAAATAATACTCCATTTCAAAATCTATGGAAAAGATCTTATGAGACTAAATGGATCCAGAAAGTCAGCTTGCAAAGTCAAGTGAAGAGATATTGCCTACCTGAGCCCACCCTGGCTCACTGGAAAAAAACACATTTCTTTCTTTTCTGCATTAATTGGGAAGGCAGCAAAACTTTTTCCGCCATCTTCTATTGCCTGCCCAGCATTGCTAAAGAACAAAGCCTTCAGGTACCAAAGAGTAAGAATGATCCTAAGAATATAAAGAAAGATAAAAAAAAAAAACTAACCCCAAACCTATAATTAAACCTTTCCCTTAGATTACACAGTATTTTTTTGAAGTGTAGAGAGCTGCAAAAATCAATGTCTTGGGCAGGTAGGAGGAACAACACCAGTTCTACCAGGGCAAGCAGTGCTATTGATGAGTCTGGTGGGAGGTGTGGGCACAACTCAGCCACCCGCCACAGGAGATGTCTGAAGTACTGCCATAGTCTGCGAACAAAAGTTCTTTCCTCCTTAACACATTACTGATTCAGGATAACAAGTTCAAGTATAATTTTCCAAACTAACGAGAACATGGAATCTAAAATATCAAGCTCCTCTCAACTCTACTGAGAGTTAGGGATCTACTGAGAAATAAGGAGGAGGAATATAATTTTCTCTTTTCCTCTCCTCCATCAGAGACCCATGACAGTCAATGAACCACATGGCCTTACCTCTGTGACATGAACACAGTAGCCTGGCTCTGTGGAGGCCTATTTTGATTAAATTCCTCAGGTGCATTGCACTGGATGACCAATTCTAAATGGTCATATGATGCTGTGGGACCATCTGTGATGCCTCACAGAGATGGGAGACTCACTTTCTGGCAGAATAGTTACATTGAACTTCTTAGAAAGTATGAGCAAGGATCTGAACTATGAGGGTAAAGAGAAACAGGTCACTTCTAACTAGTGGCAGATGGCTTCTAATACTTTTGGAAGGCACAGTTATAAAAATAAGAGAAGATCGGAGATGGAAACTGGGGAATCACATCCAGGCTTCAGGGATGACAGCAGGGAGACACAAGCTCATGCTAGGGAAGAAGAAAAAGAGGAAGGATTTACCCAAGAGGAAAGACTCTTAGGAATGTAGAGCTCTTTAATCTTGAGACCAAAACACAACATATCTTAGGGTTATCAATGGGAGACAAAGGACAGAAGGTGCCCTAAAATAATAACTGAATGTCTCTATTTATTCAGTGCTTTGCCACCTCATTCAGTGGAAAAATTAATGCCTTTTAGGACCACCGCTATTTGTATCCTTTGTTTCATCTTACTACATTGTTTGCCTGTAGAAAAAGTCTACTCCCCCTTTTTACCCATGCCTTTCTCTCATTTCCCTTTTCACTTATCTGGGTATTTTTCCTGCAGCAACTACCTCGTCATTACTACCCATGATGTCAATGAAAGAGTTCAGGGAAATGTTTCTGGAATCGCTGTGGATGTTTAATATTAGATGTGGAAGTTAACCCTAATAGAAAGAAATAGGTGCCTTGAGGCAGTCATTCATCTCATCTTAAGGCATGTGAGAGAGACACGGGGGATAACAGCTTCTGAAGGTACCTTTCTCCCCGCATTGACTGAAGGGAGTTTATACCCAGGCAGCTGGTTTAGACAAGACATTTGAGTTTTAGATCACATGAATTCCACCTTGATACTGCAAAAAGTTCATTGACTGATTAAAAAAAGGTATTAAAAGGCCTGAACTTTGTCCTTATATACAGTTCAGATTTAGCATGCATTAGAGGCACATTGGTATGGAAGCTTAGATTTTGGAGGATCTCTGGCCCACATAAAAATTTCAGGAGAGCGAGAGTCCAACTGCCATATTTGAAACACCTAGTAGAGGAAAAAAAAAAAAAGTACGCAGGGACCAGGAGGAAAGATCACGGAACATGGCTGAGAAAAACATTTACACCTAACAGTAACTCTTGGGAAACTGGCTGGTCAAGTTCTTGCTGAAGGCATCAGTGATGTATAAAACATTTCTCCAGAGGCATGGATTGGCTTAACACACAATACTGCTTGAATGCACTTCCTTTCAGAGGACCTGGGTTTGCCATAGGTGATCTGTTTCTTCAGTGTTTCCAAAGACAGAAATTCACTGCTGTGTACCACGAGGATAGGACTGAGCCTGCATGCTTGTGTGGCTAACAGACACCATAAATTAGCTCCTAGGATCTGAGACTTGGTCTTCATAAGGAGTGCTTGCTTCTGCTGACAAAAATTGTAACAGAACTGCCCTAAGAAAAGCAAGACAAATTGATAATGATGCTTTTTGCATTAGCAGATAGTAATTTCATAACAATTCAATTAAAGCAGGTGTAGTGAGTTTAAACGTAATCAAAAGGCAAGAGAGGGGACTTTGCTACTCCACTCCTTCTGGGAGTACAGGTAAGAATATGCTCCTTTTCTGTTCAAGTCAGATTAAAATCCAAGACGGTGATTCCTGTAAAATCCAAAAGCCAATAAATTAATGATTGACCTATATATATCAGGTCAATTATCTAGACAAATGGACAGACTTTAAAGTATCCCAAGAACACTTTAATAATTACAAAGTAGTCAGAAATTTTGATTATCGAAAAAAGAGAGCATGTTCATACTTTTTAATCTATGATCAAATTCTGCAGCAAATGCAAAATTATTCTGAGAGATCTTGTTATAAAAGTGAATTGCATAGTGCCTCTACCCTGACTGATGAAAGAGCCTTAGCATACAAAGGGTGGATATGGCTTTTATTTTATTTCTGCTTGAAAACCCCATACTTCCTCTCTAACCTCTTTAAACTCTTCACAACTTTAAAATAAATGAAAATAGAATTTCAGACATGAATATATGAAATTAAAATACATGTATCTACTGCAGCAAATTCTATCTAGATAGCAACATCACCTGTAACCACCTGATAAACTTTCCTCATGTAAAACAGGAATGAGGGAAGAATAAAGGGCTTAAGAAAGACAGTGAACTGTAGACCCTTAGATTTTAAATACATACATAAGAAATAAAGGCTGGATATGAAGATAATACAATATAAAACCTTAGAGTTAAAACTAACCCAGTCTGAATTAGTATTAAATAGAAATCACAAGCATAATCTTCCTTCCAAGAAATCAGACCATCCATCTGTTGTTTCAGTTCCAAAGGAGTTACCCACAAAAGGGTCACTCTTTTAGGGATGTACATAAAAGGTCCCTTTTAGGGCACTCTCTATAGGGACCTATATAAAGCAGTATATATATAAAGCAAAATAGTTCATTAATAATAGTTTTTATTAATAAGCTTATTTTCTGGTTTTACCTGACATCAATTAAAAAAATTATGTTTCAGCTACCTACCTGATGCCTCAGCTGGTGAAACTACTTATGCCACCAGTTTTGTTTAAGGAAAAGAGGGTAGGAGATAGTTGTCTTTATTTCTGTTTCTGCAAGTCAAAAGTAAACAAGGCTTGATAAAATGAGTAAATAGAAAATACTGGGTTTAGTATAGTAAAAAAAAGAAGAAGGAAAACCTGTAAGATATTCTAGAACAAGCCTTAGCCTTTCAAAAAGTGAGCTACAAATGTCACAAGTTTATATAAATCTCAGCACCTAAACTGCTCAAAAATGAAATTCAGTAGCACATCTTCCTCAGTTGCACATGTCCATGAAAACAACCAGTCCTGAAAGGTAGCGGTGTAACAATGAGAGAACTCCAGAACTTCACTGTTTTATTGCCAGAAGCTCTGAAAAAATCCAAACTCAGGCAATGCTGTTGTTTTACACTGTAGGCAGACAATAGATGAAGTGTGAGTCTCTGCCCTCCCCAAATGCAGGGGTTAATGGAGCCCTTTCCCCATGGGAAGGCCTCACATTACTCTCCTGTTAATGGGAAAGCCTGCAAGGATTTCCTTATCTTGCAGCAGAGTGACTCTGGGTTTCCTCAGAGGTCCATGAGTATGATTCATCACCCTTGGTTACAGCTTAGTACCACCTGCTAGCACTAATGAAGAGGAAAAGAATGAGAAAAGTCAGGGTTTCCAGATGTTTTCCATCATTCCTTCTCCATCAATTCTCATTTACTGTCCATGAGCTAGTCACTAGCCCTCCAGCTCTGCCTTTGCCTGAGCCACAGAGAAATCTGGTGGCTTGTTACACCTTAAAAGAGCATACATGTAAGGGTAGGAAACTATTGCTCTCTAGGGATAATAAGGGTAAAAGAGGGATATCATTTTATATAATGGAATAAAATATGAGATATCCATGTAATACACTCTTCCTGTCTTTAGTAGTTCAACTAGTCCAACAAGAACATCCCATAAATGTAGGTATTTTCCTGCTCACCACTGTATATGGTTATGATTTTTGCAGAAGCATCCATTAACTGAGATTGCCTGATAGATAGTTTCAGGAAGATGTCAGAGTGAATAGCTGATCTGAGAGCTACCTATAGCAGCTATTCAGTCAGCTGGATGTCACACAACTCTCTCTTTGAGCTGAGCTGAGCTGTCAGGTGCCTCAGGCTTTTCATGCAGTGCTGCCCTGAACGAACACCTAGCCACTGGCAATTATTTTCAGAAAGTGGAAAATCAATGGTGTGTGGTAGTCTCTTCTCCAAGGATACTCTGTGAAGCCTCCTCCTTGCACTGATGCTTGGCCCAGCCTAGGCTAAGCATAGTGACAAGGAAGAAATCAAGCCAATCTTTTGGGAACCCGTCATGAGTACTGCTGACTTCCTAAAGATCCCTTGAAAGCTTTCACCTTTATAAAGAGAGATCACATGATTTGAAGAAGCCTTCTGGGATCTGGCAGTGTCTAACTGATCACATTTGACTGCTTTCTAGTTAGTGTTAGAGCATCAATGCCTGCTCCCTACACACTGGTAGGTACATGGGCTTGACTCCAATACGTGGCGATCATTACTCCTAGCAGGGGAAATTAGGGAAGATGCTATGTCACACAATGAAAGGAAATATGGACTCAGGTTGCCTGGCTCTTAAACATTTCCACTAGATCCTGAGACCTTGTACAGCCTCCCATGGCCTCTTACTACTTCTTCCACTGGCTGGGAACAGAGGCTTAGTAATTGTACAGATACAGATTATAACTTTGTATCAGCTGAAATGGATGAGCTTTTCCCCCAAAGTGGTCAAGAGACCATTAAGTTAGACTGAGGATTTTGCAGGCACTGAGGATTTGCAGGTATTGACTTGGAAGACCCTACATTTTCTTACAGCGTTAACAGGCCAGGCCAGGGATGAGAGCCAGGCAAGACACCATGCAGCAGCTGAATTTCCCCAGGAGTGGCATAAATGTATGTTTACAAGTATAAAATGCCCTGTGATAGTCTTGGAGAACCATGGAGAGCCATGGGAACCCACCTTAGTGCAGTCACATTTATATTATTCTGGGGATAAAAGCCTTGAAGGAAATTGTCCTTGGAATCATGGATGGATGTCACCTTTGAGAGTGCTAGTTGACGTAGTCCAAAGCAACATTAAGAGGTAAGCTATAAACAACCAGGAGTGGGAAACTTGGGCTTGTTCCCTGGGCTCCTTTATTGAGCAAACTAGACATACTCTTCCAGTGTTCTGTCATGCGCTATCATATTTTATGCTTCCTTGCCATAATGCAGGAGAAATAAGCTCCTTCTTGGTCCACAACAGCTACTGGAAAGCTGTTCTAGAATTCCATTTTCACAGCGTCTAGAACCAGGATAAACTTATTAAGCTCCATCTTTTAATGCTTTTTAGTTTCAAGAGGTTGTTCACCTGCTAATTCATACAACAATACATGTTGTGTCTGTAGAGTTGAATATCAGTCTGAGATAAACCAGAAAATCTGGTTTTACTTTCATTTTACAATGTATAATCATCAGAAAGGACTAACTATCCTACTAACCTTTCCTTGCTCAGTACACTTCAACTTTGTTGAACGCAAGCAACCACTGCAGCACTAAGCACATTGCAGATACCTAGTCTTATATGTTTTAAGATTTCAACCTTTTCCATTTCAGAATATTTGCCATGAAGGACAAGAAGTGGAAATGGAACAAAAAATGGAAAACTGGGTGTTTCAGAAGTAGCAAAGACATGATGGAATTTTTTGCTTTTTAATATTACAATATTATATTTCCAAGTAATTTTTCATAATTTGACCAACTTTATCTTCCCAGGATACCAAAAATGTAAGAGGAGACTGTCTTCTATCCCCAGAAGACTCACACTGTGAAAACTCACATAGGTTTGTTTGTTTTTTAAAAGTAATTAAGAAACTTCTAAACTCCAAAGACAGAGGTTTTCCAAACAGCAGTCTTCACTCTTCCTGACCACTAGCAAATCCCAGTGTCATCCTGTGTTTGCTTCCAGTTGATGATTGATCATTTTCCTGTCTTGGTTAAACAAAAATCCTCATCCTGAAAGACCCAGGCTCCTTGGGGTACCACCAAATTAGCAACATCAGACAAGTGCTGGGGAATGCAAGCTGATAGAGTTTGAGGAGCTGGAGAACAGAGAGACAACGATGTATAGCTAAATAGCACAAAGCAAAATCCTCTGAACAGCAAGGATATTTTACACCTCTTTCAGTATTTTTTTCAATTTCATATATTTAATAGTGCACTGTCATCTCAGTAACCACAAAAGGAATTAGCATTTCTAAAGCTTTTTATGATCAGTGCAACTATTCTTCCCTTAGAAGTGTTAAATAATTACAACCGTCACTCTACTTTCATGTGCATTGAATTCTCCTCTGTAACAGGCATTAATTTTGCTCAATATTGAATTCACTGTCATTTCCACACGTCAGTCCAAAAGGAGGCTGTCAGAGTTTTAAGTGAATTACTTGAAAGAATAAATCATAGTGTTTAGACCCAATGCCACTGAACTGGAAACCACAGAAAACGCTGTTGCGGAACTGTCAAACAGGCTTTGTAAGTAAGACAAAAACCCAACTGTGCACCATTCTCTAAACTACTAGTGCTGCTTTGAACAAACTGTACCTCCCTGTCCTCTGATATTCACAGGACAAAGTAACACAGTTCCTCCAAAACAAAATGGCTCTTCCAGGATGTAGAACATCCAGCATGGACTAAAGGGATGGAAGATCAAATGCTGCTCTGCTACTGACTTCCTGTATCAATTTGAGCCAGTTTCTTATGGTGGGATTCAGCTCTAGGTTCAGGAACAAGGGTGTGTCTCTGCAGTGTTAGTGACTACATGTGAGCTAATGTCACTATGGCCAAGTGAAGATCTACTCAGTACAGGTAGTGGGCTCCAGAGAGTACAGCCAAGCATACTGAGGTGTGAGACAAATGACCTCTAAGTTCCAATGGTTGTTTTGACTTCACCTCCACTGAATATAATGGAAGCTTAGACACTCACTTCACATGAAGGCATCCACAATGCAGAAGCCTAAATTTATGTGTCTAAATCTGGAGCTGAGTTAGACCTTACTGTCAGATCAACAGGACCTCTAAATATTCTAACAAATCCACTTAGCTGAGATTAGTTCTCTACCTGTGAAAATGGAGGTATTGATGTTTTCCTGGCACCCAAGGGCAAATACATTAGAGATTAAAAAAAAAAAAAAAAGAATAGTCACTTTACTAGTGGAAGTGGGGGAGAAAAAGGGCTATACAATATCTATGAGGATGTCATCAACAGAATAGAGCTGTGATCATCACAGCAGCGCACAATGGGAGGATGATACACAATAACTATCAGTTGAAACAAGGGATGCTCAGACTGGCTATATGGATAAACTTTTTTCACTGTGAGGACAGTGAAGCAGTGGAACAGGTTGCCAGAGAGATTGTGTCATCTCTGCCCTTAGAGGTTTTCAAGAGTGGGTGGAATAAAGCTCCGAGAAGCCAGCTCTGCCCTCATGGCTGATCCCACTTCATGGTAGAGGTTGGACTAGAGACCTTGTGATGTACCTTCCTGCTGAATTATCCTGGTATATGATGAACTCCTCACAGTTTACACAGAGCAGGAGAGAAGTCTGTCATCTTTCTTTTACTAGAGAAATTCAGAATTCACTTTGTGCGTTCTTTCTCCACGTGAGAACAGCTTCAGCCAAGCAACCTTCAAAAATTGGAAGTCTTAGAGCTTTAGTCACCTTTTCCTTTTCTGCAGTTTCCCCTTTTCCAAAAGAAGGAAAAAGAAAGTGTAGCCAAGTTAAAATCATAGAATTATTTAGGTTGGAAAAGACCTTTAAGATCATTAAGTTCAACCATAGTGAAAAAACAGGGAGGGGTGATGGAGGTAATTTTAAGCAATGCTGCTCCATTGATGCTTTGAAGAAAGCAAATCCGATATACCTTTGGACATTTCATTTGTCAAAAGCCTGGGAGATATAAGTTATCACTGCTGCCAGCACAGACAGGCAAGGTAGCTGGTGCCATGTAGTTGTTTATTGAAGGACAACTCACATTCTTCCCCCAAACAGTGCACAGAAACAAACCACCTGCCTTTTTACACAGCAATTTCACATCAGCATTTTAGTTTCAACTTTATACTACTGATCTCCACAAACATTAAGGCTGAACCTCCCTCAGATGCTCGTGTTTACTCGCCATAATTATTAAAATTATTTTATTTAATTTTGAGTATTTAGTGTACAAGTATGACAGGTCGAGTCCCTGTGGCTGATATTCTTTCTAGCTATATGGCCATTCTGTTGCTCGGGGCTGTTTGCAACTGCATCAGAGACCGTATGAATACACAGAACAGTGCTGAGTTGACAGAGCCATGAGAGGGTGAGCTGGCTTTTATTCTCTTCTCCAGCATCAGCAGCATTTCCAACCCATGTTTTGACAAGTGCCAGCATGAGCAAAAACAATCAACTTGGACAGTCAGCAAGCCCTCAAGCTAGATCCTGATTTGGCAGAAGTGGTAGGTAAAGAGCCATGAAAAGCCGTATTTTTACTCACATCCTGGGAGAATATCAAGAGAACATAGTGTCCTATATGAGTGCTACTCTACTGGTTCTATAGTTGTTTCATAAAAATCGTTTTATTGTTAGGAGTATCTCCTCCTGCAGTCACCTTGCCCTTCCCATTTCTGAGGCAGCAGCACCCGAGGCTCTATTTTCCTCAATACTTACCTGCCTAACTTGCTCTTAAAAACCTCCACAAGCACTACCAGCAAGATGATCAATCTCCATGCTCTGCTGTCCTGCTACATAGTTCTTTCTTTGAGAGATAACTAAAACCTCCAACACTAATATAACCCTATTACTCCTTGTTGCCCCTTTGATTTATTCCCTCCCTTATTTGTATTTGAAGACCATACTCATGTACTCCTTTGCCTTCCCTTCTCTAAGGGAAGCAAAGCCACGCCTCCTACAGAAGCTGTGCATGGTGGGCAGCTGGCCACACTTGCTCTAGACCATTTCAGAGCTTCCTTTGCTGCTCTGAGCAGCATGCAAGGACTGCATTTACAGCTCCCAGCCTGACATTGCTGACTCCTGTCTGAAACTTGGCCCTTCCACAGCAATCAGTCTGCACCCTGTATTCCCCGGCTTTCCTCCTCCTGCCTCCATGCAAATGTACATTTGCACTTACAGAAGGGCACCTTCTGCTCAGACTACTTCAGCTTGGCAGGACTGTTTGAACACTGAGGCTGTCCCCCAGTGGATCTGCATAATTTCTCACCTTAGTGCCACTTGCACTTTTATAAGCATACTCTCTACTTCATCTAAGTCATTAGAGAAAACAATTTTTCATTAATGACTATCCATTTGTATAATTAGAGACAACTAGCATCTGAATACAATTTCCTACCAATCACATAACCCCATTCAGTTTCATCAAATTCAGGTTTCCCCGTGCTCACGTGAGGGTCATCACAGACAAAAGCCTTACTAAAAATCAAGAAAAAAAAAAAATAGAATGCATTGGGTTGGAAGGGACCTTCCAAGGTTATCTAGTCCAACACTCCTGCATTCAGCAGGGACGTCTCTTACTACATCAGGTTGCTCAGAGCCCCATCAAGCCTGGCCTTGAATGACTCCCGGGATGGGGCCTCCACCATATCTCTGGGCAACCTGTTCCAGTGATCAACTACCCTCATAGTAAAGAGCTTCCTACTAATGTCTAATCTAAATCTACCCTTCTCTAGTTTAAAACCATAACATATTTACTTTTCCTTTACTTATAACACCCATCCTAGGGGGACATTAAGCTGATATACAAATAGCTCACATCTAACATTGTTGGCTGTCATCCACCTAATCTAGGTGATTAGAAATTATTTGATTTGGGTTATTAGCATTCTCTCCAATATAGTCCTGGTTCAAAACCAAGGCCAAGTTCCTAGTACCTTCATTCTCTTCCATGCCCTGCCCTCCCCCCCAAAAAAAACCCAACCAAACAAAAAAAACCACAAACCAAAACCAACCCATCCCTCTAAATTTTAAACTCAGGACCCCTCCAGCTTTGGGAGGGGACTGCTAATGACTCACTCTTCCAACATTACATCTGTCATAGCTACACTTCTCATCTTGTTGTCACTAACAGTAGTTAAGAGTCCACCTAAAATCACCAAAGGGTGAAGGTTAAAGCAGAAAAGGCATCTGACACTTCTGCCTTCCCAGCCTCAGTGGTGAGTAAATAGGCTTTTCTTTCCTTTGGGTACCCACAAAAATATTTTCATGTTCATACTCTTACTACTATTGTATTGTTTTCTTATATTGCATACAATTTTACACCTTCTACTTGCCCAAGAATAAGCCACAGAATATCCTCAGAAAGCTATGCTGAAATAGATTTACCTTTATAGGTGAAAAAAAGAAAAGGTACAGGAGAGTAGAAGGCAGACATTTTAAGCTTCAAGACTTCCATTTATCAACCACCCACACAGAAAGCCTGATTTTCAGAGTAAAAGAGCTGAGCCCCTGGGCTCCCATTTGTCACAATTACCATGAAAAACTGAAGAGGCTTAACCTGCCCTAGCAAGGACAGAATTGAATTCTCGATCTCCTGAGCTTGTAAACTATCAACAGCAGGTGCCTCTGCCCCACAGCTATTATCCAGAGATGCCCGAGGGCAAAACAGTCCTGTGAAACAGGCTGGAACAAAGTCTTTTCACCATCCTCTTTTCCTCAGCAATAGCCTTATCTCTGGTAGGGCTGGCATCAAGCCTAAAAGATCTGGAGAATTTTACTCCTTCTGGTTGTTTGGGGGTTTTGTTGTTGTTGGTTTGGGGTTTGGGTTTTTTTTTTTCACCTCTTTATTCTTGTCCTGATTGTATAAGCAGTTTTGAATGCTTTAACTTATGTAAGTAAAGGCTTCTGGAGAGAGGAAGGGAAGACTACACACCTTATTTAACGAGAATCAGACCCATCCTCCCTACATTCACCCCTTTTAGCTCCTTAAATCCTTCATTCTCAGCAAGCTCCAAACAACAACCTATCTCTACACCTCATCCATCTCATGTTACTAGTTGTCTTTGCTCTTGACAAGATCCCTTCTCTGACAAGACGTCACCAGTCCCAGATCCTCATTACCCTGATCCTTGTTTCTGTTTTGGTGAAAGAAGGGAAGCACAAGGATCATTCTAACACCAAACCAGAAAAATCTGAGTTACCAGTACACAGTATTTCCTGCTATGTGAAACTTCAGCAGGGTTTTTTTGTTCCTCTTACTTAACATGAACTGCTGTGGCTGTGATAGGTCATTACTGCCTTCATTTCTGCAGAGAAGCTGTAAGAGAATGAGGTTAAATTTACTGTAAAAACTTCACATCATTCTTTTGAGCAGTCCTAGGAGTTCTGACCCCCCAGCTACTTCAACGGAAAGAAAGATTAGATCAACACTGAGTGCCTTTGAAAACCCCACACCACTTTTCTGCCTCAAAGCAGCATGAAACCTAACTCCCAGGCTCATCTTAGTCAGTCAGGAAACACTACATCTGTCCCTAGAAAATTACAAACATAACATTTTGCAAAACAATTGTGCAAAATCTCTGGAAAAATAAAGAAACCATACAAAAATCCATGAAGCTACTCCATTTAGGTAAAACCAACGTGGACTTGAAGCCATTTCCCATAAAACACACAAAAGGGCAGAAGATTATAAATGCTGCAGCTGCTGATCTGCTCAACACATCTAATGCAATATTCAATCTTTTCCAGAAATGGAAATCAATTACGACTAGAATTATTAATGTAGAGGCAATATGTAAATAGGCAGGACTGCCAGCCCTGGAGTGAACAGAATAGATGTTTCTTGTTAGATTGCTGCAGAGACTTTTCTACAGCCCTGGTTCCTGTGGAAGTTTGAGTAAATGTGTTTACATAGTAATTTCAAGATGTGAAAACTATTTTAAATTGCTGCTATACCCACAATTAACAGCACAACATTAAGAGGTGTTAGATGACCAAAAAAACTGCAGTATGAGTCCACTTTAGAAGAAGTTAGTGATCGAATCTGTCACTGCTTTGAGAGTCCCAAACCTTCAGTGAGGTTCCAAGACTGCTCTTGGTACCTTACAACAATCGAGCTTCTGCAATATTAGTGAGATTTTTCCTAAATAAGATAAAAAAAATATTGCCACAGCTTATGGCAACCTATCACCACACTAACAGTGCAATCAGTTAAAATAAACTAGAGGTGAGTAAATTAGTGAATATACTTTCTGGTGCATTTCAGAATGAGAACAGGCTGCACAGTGAACCCCAGTCAAGCATTACCACTGATTCTGATGGTTTTAAAGTATCTAAATAATTCAGGAGTATGTGTCTCTTAAATTGAGGAAGACCTAGGCTTCTAGGTCATTCAGGCACCCCTGAAAACTTTTTCCATGACCTGAGTCAGTCAAGTGGAGTCTTTCACATGCAATATCAAGCTGAGCTTTAGCCCAAAATTGTTTCTAACAGTTACTGGGTGCCATGGAGTGAGTTGGTTTTGTTTCTTCTAGGGTACAGTGGTCAAAGTTACCAAATGTTTCTGTTCATCATAGTAGCAGATGACTCAATGAATCAAATGGGCATAAAACCAGTTATGAAAACTTATGACAATATTTCTGTCATCAATTATGACACTGTGACAGAACTAAGGAACACAGTGGTAGATCACACATGGAAGCTCTGTGCAGTATCTGAAAATTAACAGAAAGTGTCAGCACACAGATGACCATGAACAGATGACCAGAATATGTTTGAACCAGTCAGAGGCTGGTGCACCAAAAGAGAGGAAAACTACAAAAACTGCACTACACACCACAGCTGTAGAGAATTGTACCATTAAATTTCCTGTCTCTCACTTTAAGCTTCCGAGAATCAGGCCGCCAGGTTGGAAGAGGCACATATATGTCGAATAAAGTCGATTGCAAAAAAAGAGAAGCAGACTCTTCCTAAAGCAGAAGGCAATATTTTCATTCTCATGGCTTTGATAAGCATTGATGAAACAAAAAATATCACTGACATGTATGATACATAGTTAATTAGAACTATATACTTCTGGCATGTATAACAGCAAACCAACATACCTGCAATTCAGAGCTACAGCAAGACAACTACTGTTCGATTTCTGTACTGATCTGGGCTCTGAAGAATGTATCCCAAACAGTACTACACATCAGAAGGTTCAACACTGTAACAGTTGCTTACTGTGAAGGATTAACTTGCACTTGGACTGTTTCACTGAAAGTGACTGTAGCTCCTTCCTTCCAGATCCCAGAAACAGGTGCCCAAAACTGTCAGCATTTTCTCAGCCTTAGGTGTCACGGTGCTCAGGTCAGGCACTGACCACAGGCTGCCTGGGTACAACCCTTCAACATTTTTCCTCAATATGTACCTATACATTTATATATGTGTATGTATAAATCTAAACAAGCTCACATAGTAACACAGTATAATGTGGAGTCTCTGTTGCTCAGTAGCTCAGGTGATCAGACTACTCCACATCTTTTTAAATAGCATTACTCTTGTCATCCTTCACTGTCATTTTAATTACCATTTAGCTGTTCATATGCAATAGGAATACAGGGAAAATCCATCCCCTCTACAGTTGGTTCCACATTCTATCAGTGCACCCTGTGGGACAACAGAAGGATCCAGGTTAGACTATCCCTCTGAGGGACACCAGCAGAGCTAACCTCACAGTCAGAGCAGGTGCTCCAGGATTGTTCCATTGACCTCTGGACCTCTAAGGATGGAGGTCCCACCACATCTCTGGGCAGCATGCACTAGTGCTTAACCAGTCTTGTGGTGAAATATTTTTCCTCATGTGCAGACAGAACCTCCCTTAATGCAAGTTGCAGTTGCCACCTCCCAGCCTCAACTATACTGCTCAGAGCAATCCCATTCTGGCTTTCTAACAAGCTTCCTTTAAGCAGTTGAAAACAATTAAGTCTTCCTTAGCCACTTCTCCAGGCTAAACAAATGCTGCTTCCTCTGTCTTGGGCAAAACAGACTTCAGTTGGGGAAAATTAACTTCATTTATTGCCAATTAAGATAAATATTTAACTACCATTTTGGTTAGTGGGAAACAAGGAGGCACACTTTAAAAACAGCTCTCCTCCCTGCTTTCTGAGGTTCAGCTTCACCCCAGATTTGTGTCCCAGCTCTGAGCAGTGCAGGGGGCTGCCATCTGTCTGTAATGGCTCCTCTCTGCCATTCCATCTTCCTCATGCCTGCCCCTGCTCTGCTGTAGATCCTCTCCATGGGCTGTGGGGATACCTGCTCTGGCACCACAGAGTACCTCATCTTTCTCCAACCTTGGCCTTCCCTCAGCTTCCTACTCTGTCTGGTATTTTCTACCCTCCCTTAAACATGCCTTCCCAGGGGTGCCACTATCTTGGCTGCAGGGCTGAGCTGTGCTGCGCGGTATCTGGTGGAGCCAGCTGGAACAAGCTGTGTCCAGCACAGGACAGCCACAGCCTCCCCTCACAGTGCCTGCCTTGTGGCCCTTCCCACTGGCAACACCTTGCCACAGACACCCAGTGTAATTAGGTGATCCATCACTCAGTCCTCTTCTACTGCAGGCCCTCAACCCCCCAGCTCTCACACAGACATGGAAAGCCTCAACACAGCCCTGCCAAGGGAGAGATGCCGTTGCACACCTCAGGCCTTGCTGTGTCCTTCACCACTAAGCTGCCTGCCCACTTCAGAGTTTTACCTACATAAACTGTTTATCCTCCTTTACCTTAATTATCTGCTTCTGCTGCACTTAAGAAGAAGAGTTAATAAGTCCCAGCCATGTTTGACCATCCAAGCCTCACTGAGGTGAGTGTTACTAGAAACAAAGTAGGCTCCAAAATCCATGCTGTCACATCTGAAGTTTAAAGAAATACCTCAAAGAGCTTGAAGTCCTTTAGTGGCATTGACTTCAGATAAAAAACAGATGGTGATATTTAATACTGGCATAATAATTACAAGTAGTATATATTAGGAGTGCTTCTCAGTGTATAAGACATCTGGCCAACTCCTGCCTAACTGATGGATTTGGTAACTTGCCAGGAGGCAGAGCAACTGCCTTTGATTTGTATATACTGGAGGAAATAAAAAAAAAGAAAGGTGAATCAGCTTTCACTACAAGCAGGCTTCACAAGAGTCATATCTTCACCAGTGTGTAGCTGCTAACACTTACTCTCAATACTCATTAGAAAGTTACTTTCCTCAGGGACTGTGGGCCTTGCAGTCCTGCAGCTTACATCTATTGCCTTCATGAGACCATGATGAGAGCTGCATCCCATCCTCAGACATCTGTGTTTTAAGAGGATGTTCAGTAACTGGAGAGGAGTGCTATAAACATGAGAGCTAGAACTAATTTATTACCTTAAAAAGTATGGAAACCTCAGTTCATTTTGTTTACGAGATAAAAAGCCATGGGGTAACCTAATCATCATGGTTACATTCTCACAAGGGAAGAAAATGCAGTTAGTGAAGGGCTCTTTAACCCAGCTAGGAAAAGGAAAATACTACAGGACTTGAAATTAGAGTCAGATATGTAGAAGTCAAAAGTAGAGAGGTTCCAGTACCAAGGGTGCTTTAGCAGCAATCAAACATGGTTAAACAGGTACAAAAGGCATCAGAAAGTCTGATAATCTCTTCTGACTTTAAAAATCTATGCATTTATACAGACAGTGTCAACTAGTGCCTCTATACACTCTGATTATATAGAGCAAAAACCAAATCACTTTTTATCATCAAAGCCTGAACTGCAACAGGCCTTCTAGTTAACCATTGCCCACAACTATCCTAACATACCACTTGTTTCAAGTGATATATATCTTATATAATTACACACATAATATCTACATAAGTATTAGTTTTCTTCTGTGGCTGAAGTGCAATTTGAGACTGTTCATACAGAGTAACTTAAAAGGTCCAGAGAGCACAACCAGGGGTGAAACAAATGAAAGCTATTCTGCTTAGCACAACCCTACAAAGCACTTATTAAAGACAGAATGAACACATATGAGACTTAATGAATTAAGCAAAAGCCCAGTTATATTATGTGCTCTCTGAGCAAGAGGAAGCCATATTCCTGTTCAGCCCCTGCACAATGGGTTCAGCTACAATAAGACTACCCACTCATTTTGTTCCAAGTGCTTACTGGTGAGCATTGGAGGCTTCATGTGTTTGCTTGGCTCTCTACAGCAAGATATAGAGCTTCCCTTAGAGAAAAATGCAAGGAGCCAGGCCTTTTACCAAACAATTCAGGGTTCTAGGTCAGCACCTCTTTTGTTGATGCGCTTTCAGAAACTGTCAACATCAAGCCTAGATGCAGAGCATAGATAGTAAAAATATTTGTAAATTTTGTTCTTCTCAAGCTCTGACCATGGTGTAAACAAGCTGTGGTTAACATCTCATGAGCTGATACAGAATCAACTCTATAGATAATCAATACTGTAATCATTGGTTAGCTACACTATATTGAATATTTTTATAACATTGTGTTGGGTGCAGTATTCATAATAGCCCTTCTCTGTCTCTGGAAAATGGCAAGAAGCTGCTGATTTGGGGTTATTCATATGATGGATGAAATGCAGGCCCCACTTGAAGCCTGACATTTACTGAAGATTTCACTAGTTCAAGGTAGTGGCACTCAAGAAGGGTAATAAACAAAAGTCCAGTGATAGCCTTTAATCCTTTAGAAAAGTCACTTACAGATCAAGAGCAGAGAGATTCATTACATTTAATACTGTAATGAGTTTTTTAGCTTTAATCTTACATTGAATTTTATACTATTACACTTAATGTTACTCTTGAATTTTTCAGTACCTTTGTGCTATTTTATATTAAAGAATCTCCTTGAGCATCCTTAGAGTGATCATTCCTGTCACACCATACATGGAAAAAACCCAAAGACTCTAAAATATTATGTTTTCAGACACTCACCAGCCACCTGTGGAGGCTTTTCCCATTCAAAAGCACCCACAAGTTTCTCCAGATGGAAGAAACAGCAAATTTTGAAGTTAGTATTCTGCTGGAGACAATTCAGCACAGTTTTGATATAACATTGACAATGTAGTCTTCCTGGTAATTAGATTAGAGAACCCAAGTTTGGTGGGTGGGGGGTTTTGTTTTGTTTTTTAAAAAAATCCTTTTCTCTTTACAAGATAGCTATGAAAGGCTCTGGAAATTTCATCTGACAAAAATAAAGGATTTTCCCTGTTTAAATCCAGTCAGCATTTGTTTCAACACAAGTGGACAGTACAGAGATCAGCAGTTCCCAGACAGTAACCTCTGAATTGGCCCAGAGAATGGTATTAAACAGCAGAACTTACTCGTACTCCCCTACATACTGCCCAGCTCAGTGGGCTGGGAGCATTGGCAGTGGTTGTGCTGCAAGTTTCATGATGGCCTTATGCTCATGCACTAACACAGGAAGCTGTTTTCAGAGAGTACAGTTTTGTGAGGCATAATGTCGCAAACTGCAGCAGAGCTTTCTGCCCTGATTACCTGCTGAAAAAATAAAGCCGTCAGAGCCTGTTTACTCCCTGCTGCGCTTTTCTTTTCACCAGGTGATACATGAAAACTAGGTAAAAAAAGATTAGGAGCCAACTTCATGTTTAAGACTTGGTGCAGGCAGATGCTTTTAAAAATGGGTGTGCTCTGTTCAGTGCTAGTGTGTCAGTCCTGGATGATGGGAGATTTATTATTCGCTGGCTCTGGGCCAGGAGCCCTGCACAGTGTTATCTTGCTGGCAAAGAAGCCTCTGCAGAGCCACATCCTTGTTCCACATCATTTGGAAGTTGTGCCCAGCCACTGAATGAAGAGAAAAGAGACAGAGGAAGGAGTACATGTTCAGCTGGCAGATGCACAGGCATATGCAGAAAATTGTATTTGTTCACAGGTGCTCAGGTGCCTACTGAAGATACGCATGCATGATGTGAACATGCTCTGCTCTCCCCCCTATCTCCTACTCAGGGATAGCAACACCTCTTGAAATCTTCTACTGTTACCAGAACAAAACATCTGTTTTCCTCTAGGCAGTGTCCACAGAGCACCTCAGGCATCCCATACCTCTGTGCACATGACAACTTGTTCAGCAACTGTCTTAAAATCTGTAGATATCCACAAAAGCTCAAAAAGAATAAGGAACCTGAGCTGAGTCACAGCTCAGCAACATAAAACCGTCCAACAAGAAAAATGCTTTACTGACAAGTTTTGAACTGACTGTTAGATCCCTGCTGCAGCACTCAAATGCTCAAATGACTGCTCTGGACACAAGGTTCCACTGATTCCACCAGTGCAGCTCTTGCCTTCAGAGGCTAAAACTAACAACACATACATTGTAGAAGTAGCTGCAGACAAAAAAAAAAAGTATAGATTTCAAAGGGTGAGCAGCTTGAGAAAGGAAAACTCAATTCAAGCTTGGAACAGAACAAGGAAAATGTGACTAAGATCCAAAAAAAGAAAAAGTCACTTAAACGCCACAAACAGCAATAATTGCTATACATAACCATTCTCCATCTAACTAGATTACCTGAAAAGAAGAATTAACACTGAAGTTTTCAATGAGCAAGAGGAACACATTCTATCTTTTAAATTATCATTAATTCCCCCCCACCTTGAAATAAGACTGAATTATGTGGTAGGATTTTCTCTCTCCTGCACAAAACATACAAGTTCTGTAATGTTACAAGAGCTTTATCTGCATGACCTGCAATATAAAGAGATGCATTTCCATCAGACTTGCTTCAACAAAACAGTTTAGTCAATGTTAACGGCTTCTGCCAATTTTTTTATATATATACTGTCTGAAACAGGCTTTAAGTCAGCATCAGATAGGCTGATTTGTATAGCTAGGAAAAAGATGTACTCGAAAGGCCAGATAAACTAGTGCAAAAAGTCAAACTTCAAAGTACAAGGCTACAGATGTTCTGGAAAGTTGCATTTATTTTCTTCAGGTATCCCTGGAGCACCACATGAGAGCTAGACAGGGCAGCTGACACCCTTACATTGCAACTTCACTAAATCCAGGATAGCGCTAAGGAAAAAAATAATTAAATTTTAACTGTATTGTTGCAGTGATCTCACGTGTTGCTGGTCTACCCAAAAACACATCAAAATGAGTCCAAGACCAAAGACCCTTCTTGAGCTCTGACCCAGCATCTTTTTGGGACATGCTTGGGTTGACTTTCACCTCAAGCCACGGACCAAGGACGCTGGTGCCCTCTTCTGGTTGTATTCTTTGGAGACTGACAGAATACAGTATCACCAGTATTTTTACTTCAAGGCAGTTTGCCTTTTTGCTTCTCGGTTAACACAATAAAAAGCTCAAGGTCTTTTCTCATATGACTGAGTCTGAGAATATCTGTGTGCCTCTTCAGTCAATAGAGGTGACCATACATCACGGCACTGGGACAGGTATCTTGCTCCTAAGCATGTGCTATGTAAGTGTGATTTGAAGTCAATTTGGTTCTGCCACCTCAACCTCTCACTCCCTCATCACATGGGAGAACAGCACTGCTGTTGCTGCTTGTCTGCAGCCTGTTTTGCTGTCCGTTTCGTTAATTCTCAGATATTTCTGTCCTCCTCATGAGGGACAAAGAACCAAATGGAAGATGGTTCTGTTTTGAGATACATGCCACACTCCAGTTTGCCTAGATAGGGATAGGGTTTACAGTGTTCTGCTGTAAGTAGCTCACTGATTAGTACCAAGCACCTAATCTGTTGAATACTGTGGAGTCTAGGGCTCGCTCTCCTAATTCTTCAAGTTATTTACACATCAAAACACAAACAATAATAAACAAACAGAAAAGGCAGCTTGGCTGCAGATGGTGGAGAGAGAAGAGTACTTGCCAGAATTCAATGCATTATTGTGAGCCTGTTCTTCCAGCACTTGGCTCCAGTAATGCTCCTCTGTGTTCAGATAGAGAGGGTCTGAACATTTGAAAGACAAGGATTAAGAACTCCCTTATGGTTTAGTTAGGTATTTACTGGTATTAGTGGCGGGGACACTTGGGCATTCTGGGCACATTGCTAAGACAAAAGGGGGGTAAACAGCAAGCATGAGCACTGAACACAGCCACCCACACAGTCTCTTAGTTCATACTGACTATTTTGTCCTGCTCCAACAAGCTCTCCACAGGATAAATCTGCTTTTCAAAAAAAGGAGCTAGCCCTAAGCATCATGGAAACAGGCCAAATGGTGACAGACATTTGGCCAGGAGCCAGCCCTTCCTCTGCCAACAATTATTTTTCAGTACCGGCAGAGCTTAACTAGACAAGCACTGTACAAAACTCCAGGACAGAGCCATAAGTTTAGCTTCTTCAGGAAGACTAGGGCGAGGACTGCCTGGTCTTTCTTGTCTTGGCTTAGTTTAGACACAAGTTAATTTGTTGAGAGTAGACATGTGCTTTAGGAGTAGTTGTATCATATGCTCAATACCTTTCTGTAGATTGTCCTGGAATTTTATCCATGCTAGTTCTCCTCAATATTTGCACTGCTGTCATCTACACTGACAGACCCCACGCAGGGCACAGAAGAGCTGGGACTGGCCATATTAGCTACTCACACAGGTTTTCTAAGCCAATGTTTCTCTACATCTCTGCAGGAACATCAGATATAAAGTGTGCATCCTCCATAAACCTGTTGCCAGAGATGTTCATGATGGACATCTCACCATGCAAAGCTTTGTTTTTTTTATATTAACTGGATGAAATTTGAAAAAGCACCCAAAAACAAGGCTTGAGCTTGCCACACAAGAGAACTCTGAAGCATATGAGCTAAAAGTAAGTATTTAGTGAGACTTTTAATAATTAAGTCTGATGCAATGGGAAAAGAAACACTCCCACTATAACCAGTAGAGGGCCCAAAGTTCATCAGACTGAACCTGGCAGGGCTCTAGAACACCTGAGTGGGTCTATAACTCCTTCAGTTCACATCTGCCAAGCAGAGTCTGCACAGCTCTTCAGTACACAAAGATGATCTTGCTCTGAGGCAGTCAGTGGGTGTTGGGGAACACTGCAAGACAAAGCTTAATTCCAGGAAGTAGTCCCTGATGCTGGTGCTTGTTTCTCATCCTTAAAAAGCAGCCCCACAGTCTATCTCAAGGCCACTGGGTAAAATAAGTACCAGCCTCAGCAATGAGAGCTAATTCTAGTCATTTGCAGAACTGACAACAAGCAGGTACATACAGGCACTAATCACACGGCCAGATTTCCCAGCAAGGCAGACACCCTTCAGTCATGAATAAACAGCTTAACTGTCCTGACCACAGTTAAATCATTATCTCTAATTACCCAATTACATCTCAAATATCCTTAACTCATTCCACATAGGAGGAAAACAAATATAGTCCCTAGCTGTTAAATTAGTACCCTCCCATCTAGTCTTATTTAGAGTTCTGCTGGCCCATTTTAATCTTAGGGGAACAATGGAGCCACAATATACATCCAACTATAAAGAACAGCTTTCTCAGGACACTAGAGGCAGCTACAATATTTACTGTCACAATTTATTGGTTAAAAAAAGTTAACTACGACACAGAAGAAACAGGATCATGCAGCCACAGAAAATGTGCGTCTTCTGAAAGTCAGAGCATGATAGCATGGAAACCAATAGAATAAGATTAGGGAGCTTTGTGCTTGTTTCCAATACCAATATTAAAGAACTCTTGAACTGAACATCACAGGTCAAAGTTAAAACCCTCAGCACTTCTCATATCCAACCCACTCCTCTTAGAGTATGGAGCAACCACTCAAAGCTCCCTGGATGTGCTCAGCCTACTGTCTCACCAGTAGGTTTTACTCCCAGTGTATTGTCCCAATACATTTTGCCTCGGGGGAAGATACTATGACCTGCATAGAAGTCAATAGTCAGCCTTTGAAATACACATGCAGAAAGTCAGACTGACCTTCGCAGCAGAGCTGCACAACATTGGGCTCGACAGTTCTGGAACTCCAACCGTTTAACTACTCCCTGAACAAAAAGAGGCCTTATTTGTGGCTGCAGTCTGCAAGCCACTATGTGGGATGGTGCGGAATTGAGATTGCCTCTGTTTAGTCTTTACTGTTGATCCTCCTTTTATTTCTTTTCCAGAATATGGCTGTCTTCAAGCAGTCCAGTTCTGTTTGAAACAAACATCACACAAGGCTGTGAGCTTTATAGATCTTCATTTTTCTGTATAGCGTAGGCACTGCATCAATGAAGACTTAAAGCCTCATTCTGAGATGCTTTCATCTCCCTCCTTACAAATCCATATTCCTGTATACTTGATTATTTTCAGTGCATCTTTTAAGTACTCTTAAGTGTTTTTTTGCATCTGCATTTAAGCACTTAATGAAACAGCATTATTTCACCTTCATTACCACAATATGCCCAGCTGACGCATCTCTTATACCTTGATCTCAAATACCAGCTGCAGAAAAGAGCTCACATGAGGGTAGGCCAGAGTTAAGAGCAATGACTTACAGAATTAGGAGATAGCAGCCACTTTTCACCTTTGAAGAGTCAAGGCTCACTCATACAAAAGCAGTAAGATTTTTCCTTGCTCTGAGTAAGACCAATACAACAAAAGGAATTGAGAAAAGAGTAAGGAACATTCCAAATGCCATTATTACCCCCGAATCTCAGATGGGACCACTTCAATATGTTTCTTTTGTCTCACACATTAAAATTTAATCCATCTTGCACAAACTTGTTAGCATTCACACTGCAGCAGGATGTGATTCTTCACCTTACTACACTTGTTTTCATTTTCTTTTTTTCACCTTTGGACTAAAAGCCACTGGCTCAGTTACAAAATAATGACAAAAACAAGAAAGCAGACAAAGCAGTCTTCTTCAGATATTATAAGTTAAAAAAACCAAAACAGGCAAGTTTGTATAATACCAGAAAATAAAAGCTTCGAAATAAAAATTCAATGATTGTATCTGTCTTGCAGCTAAGTAAACTCTAAAAAAGTAAAACAAACAAAAAATTTGGCTTCTAGGAAGATACCACATGGCAAAACATTTAGTAAATGCAGACCTGGACACCTCCTACTGTGTTAGACACACCAAATCTGTTGGCCCGGGGAACACAACACATGACTGCAACCATACGTAAGATCAACAGTTGTTCATAAGATCAAAATTCATCTCTTCCCCTTTACTATTGTGACATGACCATATGAATACCTTCAAACTGCTATAACACTAGGAAAACAGTGAGACATTGAGTACTGTTTCCAAAACACTCAACACTACAATAGTTGCAGTTCAGTAAGCACTTTCACTTTCGAGTAAGGCTTATTAACATGGAGTTTCAGACTACCTTATGTGCAGCCTGAAAACACCATGAACAAGCTGGTACTTACAGGCCTGGTATATTTAGCAAGACTCTTGCTCCCTTGTGAAACAGGCAACCAAGAAATTCACCAGTCTTCATCACAACTAGGCACCATTGGCTCAAATCTTTATACTGAGCCACCTACTTTAAAGGAGCTGGCTACAGGCATGAGTGAAGCTCATAACCCACCTGTAAGATACTCATCCGCAAGCTGTGAAATTCATTGCATAGTGACAATCTATGGATCTAGGCCCCCATCGTGAAGTGGATATCACAGACAAGAGCATGGGATATCTGGTCACACCTATCATTATCAGTAAATACCAAGACAGTTTAATTTATTTGACTGGAACACGATTGAATCAAGAGACCAAGAACTGCATAGGCTAGACTGAAACTGACACCACCCCCTTAAAGGGCAGAAGTGTTTACTTTGAGATAAGTGTTACATAAATATGTAAATAACACCAATCATTACCATTACCTTCATTTTGGAGGAATAATCAGGTTTTAAAATTAAAGTAAGAGGCTTGTTAGCTGGTACTTATTATGTCTGTTGAATTGCATGTTAATGTCAAGTGTTAAGCACATTCTTGCTTGGAAACACATAATGCCCTGTACAGATTACTCTTAGGAAGCAGTAAACACTGAAGGCTTTAAACTCTCACAGTAAGAGAATGTCTCAGACTTACCTTGCCATTTAGATGAGCTAAATGTCATTCTCTACATGTTGACCAGCCATTTGTTTTGTTGTTCTCTTTTCTTAATTCCTTTGGACAGGGGTTGTGCTTAAGAGTACTCAAGGTAGCATTTTGGTTTTTAAGAACACTACTTAACAAATAACTGGGGGGCACAAGACAGTGTAGCAGCTCAGGACGAGATAGTTAATAGTACTGTCCCATCACCCCCCTCCTTCCTGCTCAGAGTGAGGTTTCTCTAGAGACTGCAGAGCACATGTTCAGCAGTGCTCAGACTGCTGTGCCAAAAGACCACTCAACACCACAAGTAAGACACAGCTGCCATCTAGCTCGATTCCACTGCTCCAGTACTACTGTTCCCATCCCTCATAGCTTTTAGCATCACTCTCTACCACAGTCTCTCCACCAGTGTCTGAAGTGCTCCTAAGGCTTTGCTAGCCACAATCTCCCCTTCCTCCAGCTCCCTGCAGAGGAATGCCCCTTATTTTCCTCCATAAAGGGAGGTCTGACTTTTACCTCAACATTGATGGTCTTCTACACACAAGTTAGGAGCTCATAGACCACTTGTATCTGGATGGTTTTGCTGTGATATGGTAAGCAAGTTGCAGAAAATGGGTTCTGTTCATGGTGACATGATCTTGTCTTACAGAAGAGGAAGATACAGATAAGATACTGCAGGAAATCACCCATGTCTATGGAAATGCCAGCTTGTGTTGGTTTAAGCCACACTTTATCCACCCCAGCTAGGTTAAAAGCCCTGGTCACAATGATTTTGTAAAAAACTACAACCCTTTCCACTCACAGTTACTGCAGATATTAACTGGAGTCAGAAGATTCACAGAGGAACAGTGTAGTAAGATATTTATTAAAAGTGCTGTCAGTTATATTAAGAGCTGTAGTCTATTATCCTTTCTAAAAGGGCACCTAATTAAAAAATACTAGCTAAAAGCTATTTTGATGACTATGGTTACAGACACATGACCCGCAGTGTTCTAAGAAATGTTAGCTCAGCTTTGCTGATTGGGATGAAGTAAGCTTCAAATCCAAGATCCATAGTCTCTATTGTAGAGGAAGAACTGCTGGAGGCTTCAGAAGAGACACCTGCAGGTACCTGGAATAGAAATACCGTCACTAAAGATATTAGTTTAGCCAGCAAATTTAAAGATGTCACCTCGTGCAATACACGGGGGAAGAAAAGAATCATCCTGCAACATTGCAGAACAATTGTTATCCAGTACATCTGTATAACTATGTATGAACTGCTCTTCTGGTCAGAAAAGAGTTCCCCTCAAGATGCTGACAGAGGCTTCCATTTCAGAAATAGAAGCTGACCACTGAGAAGTCTGTCAGCTACAGCAGCTGTAGCCCAAGCTGCTAAACCAGAGTCATTCAGTGCTTACAGCCCTCAAGCTACAGAAGACTGGCTTCCTGGTTACTTACTTAGAGTGCTTATACTTCTCCTTAATTGCTTGCAGTTGGTAATGGGGAGGATCAAGGCATGCTTTATGCAGATCAGTCAGGCAAGGCACTATCTCACTTAATGAATACCCAGTGAATGCAGCAAGTGTTTCCGGCTGGTCAGAGCAGGAAAAAAAAACAACAGCATTACTCTATTGCATGCAACATTCATCTAGAAAGTACATTTTGTACAGAAGCAGAAACCATTTTCACTACATCAGTGCTCACTCCAGATTCTTTAGGCTTGAAAAGGATTCAAGTGTCTTCTGCCATCAGTTTTGCTCTAGATCTTCCCTGATGCCAGGAGATCTGAAAGGAAGCTTCTTCTACTCTAAGCGTGTGGCATCCATTACATCTCTTCTGGATCCTGCTCTCCACTAAAGAGATTCCTCTAGCACACAGCTGAGAGGCCTATCAAGGCTTGCATTAAAGCAGCCACTCAGTATAATTACTCACTCACATAGACACATTCAGCTCTTCTCTCCCTCCCAGAAAGCCTCTGAATTCTATTTGGCAGAGGAGTTTTGGAGATTAAAGACTAAAAAGGCCTTGGTTACAGACCTGATGTAAGTGAGGAAGACAGCAATGTCCCTCCCATTTCAGGGAAGAGGCAGGATATTTCAGGTTGATTTAACATTAATATATCATCAGGTAGTCCCATTAGCTCAGGAACAGCTACTCATCCTAGGATTTCAGTCTTTGTAACATACTTTGAAGCTACTCCTCCTGCTTCTCAGCCTAGTTCTAATGATAACATACAATGCTTGAACCGCTCATTAACAAGCAGGTGTTGTTCTTACCCAGAAAGACCTGTTCACTGTATAGTTTGCTAGACAGTAGGCTGCTGCAGCAATTTGTGAAGGAAGGTACTTCAGAAAAGGATCAGCTTCAAGGAGACTCAGCTCTGCAAGATACTGAACAAAAACCCACAAGTTTTTCAAAACAAAATGAGCCTAGCTGGTACAATCAGCACTTAAAATTGCCAATGATCTCAGCTTCATGTGAAAAACATGAGTTACATGCCTGGTGGGTAGAAAAAGCATTCTAGTCCTGTTGATCTTACAGGAGATCATGTTTCAGTGGGGACAGAAAGTCCACACTTCGTCAAAATCTAAACAATCTACACTGTAATCTGAAATTCTGGTCCCATCATCAGCTTTGATGTAATTTTACAGATAGAGACTTAGAAAATTCATGTTTTGTAAAAATAACAAAGGCACACTCTTCCCATCCTCTGAGGCTCTTGTTCACATAGGTGGACCTCGCTTAGTGATTAGGAATAAATGGACAGCCCTAAGAAATAGAATCTGGGCTCCACCAGAGTAGAGTCACTGTACAATCCTACACCCTTTGCAGATACACAGCAGGTCAAATGCTTTGCCTTAAGCTTGGGTTAACCTGTTTCTAAGCAGGGTTACCTATGCAGCTATGCAGGCTTGTATTGTGTTATTGTATAGCAATATGTAGTACACCACATCCAGGGCAGCCTTACTATGCAGACACTGATTAAAAAAACCCAATCAGATTCCTAACACCTAGGTGCCTAAGACTCAACTTAGTATTTCCATGAGACATATCTCCAGAAGTCTCAGCACCTAAGCCACCTACTGAAGGTAGCAGGCCATGAAACATTCAGTTGTAGGTTTTTTATGGGACTGCTCCAGGCTTGGCATGAGAAAAAAAAAAAAAAAGTATGTTCTGATAGAGCATACTATACTAGCAGAACCTGTCTGCTCAGACAACTTCATGAAATACAAGTGGACAAGTGGTTCTGCTTGCTTTTAGGATCACTGCCCCCCACCCCAGTCCTAAAAGGAAGATAATTCATACCCTTGCAAAGTTCTCTGTCCTGACACAGACTGCATGCCTCTGAAAATACTGAAGGAGGAACTGGTTGATGGTTGGGGCTGTTAGGTCAAAAGCCAACACTTTGAGAAGCAGCTGTTCCATTTTTAGCAGCTGCCTCTTTGTATAAGTATCATCTGTTATATACACAAATTCATTCACTTCTGGTGGGGAGATCTCTTCATATTTCCTGAAAAAAGGAATATAGAAGCCACATTTGTCAGCTTGAAAGTTATGGTAAAAGAGTTTTATGCTGGACCCATATCAAGATGAGCACATAACATTACTAAGATTTGTCTGGAGCTCTTATTTTAGTCCTTCCTCCAGGCTAGGTAAAAATTTAGTTTCAAATTTGGGCAAAGATGTTTAGAGGAACTCCAAGTCATCAGTCTAGATAGAAACACACTCACACTGTTAGCTACTGACAAATAGAAAGCTCTTGGAGAGTAAGTCTCAGTAACACAATGCACTCCAGACAAAAACCCATGCACTCTTAGGCTGTTGGGTACCATGTATACTTAAAGCAGTTTAAGGCTAACTGCAGATTCCAACTGTGCATCTAGTACAGCCTTGCAGGCTAGCAGCCTAACACAGGAGTGGTTTTGCTCCTGCTGTAGTGGGGAAACCTTGTAACGTAACAGTTCCTCACATCAAACTTTAAATGTTTAATTTTGCTAGTGCCAAAGTAGGCAAAATTCCTAATCTTAAAAACTATGTACCACTGAAAGCTTTGGCCCTTCAAATTCAACTAAAAGACTCAGTCCAAAACCAAGTTTTAGCTCACTGAGATTTGAGCAGATAAAACACTTACGCAGCCAGAAGAATTGCTGCTGTTCCTACAAGCTGCAGCTTCCCTTTGAGAACAGACATGCAGGAAAGAAACCTGTCCAGGAAGTTCACTGCCAAGTACAAAGTCTCCGTCCGAAGTTTATATTCTTCCCCTACTTCCACCAGCCAGTCTACCAAGATGGCATGCATTCCCATTGTGATATCTGGTTGCTTCCTCATGTAGTTGGGCTTAGGCCTGAACCTCACCTGTTTAGAGAGAGTTGAAGAATCAGGATGCTCACCCTGAAGAGAGCCATTGGTGGCTGGGCTGATTAACATTCTTTATTCTTACACCAAAAGGATGAGTTGTTCCACTATTAATAACTTATTACTACTAACTACAATTATAGTGCTGGTAGTATTAATTAGCAGCCAGTAGCATGTCCAGAAAGTATTTTACACTGAAGAGATAGGAGCTACTGCGTTAGTAGCAGAATAGTAAAAGATGTCCTGGACTATGCCATAAAGCACATATGAGCCATTCAGAGGGACCTGAAAATGAACAATTTTTCCCCCACGTCTTCCTACCAGGAGACTACACCTTACTGCTCTGATGTAGAAAATTTGGAAAAAACTACTACTATAGCAAGAGAGCTGTCAGTGAGATGACATCCAACTGCTCTAATATTTTTGCAGCATTCAACTACCACCTGAAAGGATTTTTCATCCCAAAGAGCTAAGAGATGTTCAATAGTAGGAAATTTCAAGGACACAGAGTAATCCTGAAAGATCTCATCACTGTTTGGATGCTCCCTTCACAGACAGCTTTTAATGCTTGCTTCCTCTCCTTGTAGCTCACTGGCAGCCTTTGGATTATCCCAAGGCAGCCCTACATCTTTGCAGCATTGCAGCCCACCATAGAGACCACAAATATCTACAAGCTTGTTACAAGCCACTCACTTCAGCCTCTCGGAGGTACCGATGAATATCTTCTGCGTACTCTTCCACAGTCAGAGTTATGGCATCTTCCATGTGAACCTCAGGCTGGGACTAGAAAGATGTGTCCACTACCATAGGAGATTCTAAAATGTAAGAGGAAGCAGCAAGACATTTGTGTCATTAGCCTCTTCACCTTCTTCTGCTATTTCTAGCACAGAAGCGTTGTGCCTCCTGTAGACACAATCCAAGTTAGCTTGAACTATTATTTATTGTAATACAAGATACTCACTTGTTTGCCAGCATCACAATTCATAACCACCCTACATGTACTTGTGCTATAGATGCCATCTGAGTAGTAACAGGAGTTACCTGTACTCAGATCCAGCAGCAGGTGAATACTGGATGTCATTGCACTAGTCTCCAGTTCATAGATGCTTGTTTCCAGCTCCTCAGCCACTTGGTTGCTGTCATTTTCTTTCTCTTCTGATTCATCGATGTAGATAGCAAACCCTTGCTTTGATGCATCATTGACCATGTTGTTGGGGAATTCATCTTTTCCAGATGAAGGGATGGTGTTTTCAGAGCCAGAGAAACGTCTGATAACAGCAGCACACTGAAACAGAGCACACAGTAAGGCTGTGGGAGGGCAATGCGGGAAGAAAACAACTGTATTGTTTGTTTTAGAAAAGAAAATAACTTTCCTTGCCTAACAGGCACCAATAACATATAAGCTCACTGGAAAAACACCAGCTACAGCTGGTGCCTCAGATGTACCGCTTGCTGTGACAGACTCCTCACAGAAAGTAAGGTGTAGTGAAAGTCAGGAACTAGGGGACTAGCCTCATCTCCAGTGCCCACCACCAAGGAGAATGAGGTGAGGGTGCTGTTTGGTTCTGATGGGGCTGGTAAGTGCAGAGTCTGCTCCACATTGAGTTCTGGCAAGGAGCAGATGCTTTGAAGGGCAGCAAGCGACAAAAGGAAGCACTTGGGCACTGTCACAGGTTTATGGAGGCCTTCATCTGCAAGAAGGCATTTTGTTGAATTACAAACCAACGTTTGAACTTCTGAATGCAACCATCACAACCCCTTGGACTACAATACATGACCAGGCTACGGTCCTTCACACCATCTACTATCAGTAAGCCATCAACCGAGTTAGGGGCTTTACCCAGGTGCCACCGAGAAAGGTTTCTGCACACCCAACAGCTGCTATTTTACGTCCTGTAAGTCAGCAGAAGAACGTTTTCTCTGCCACACCAGCAGACTCCGGGAGGTCCCAAGGAACAGAAACACAGACACACACTCTGCTGGGGACTTCAGCTTCTTAAAAGCTCGGCACCCCGAAGGGATCGTTGCCAGCCACGGGGCGACGGGACCCTCGGGTGTGGTCAGCGAGCAGACCCTCCTAAACCGCCCCCAGCCTGCCCTGCTGCCGGGGGGCAGTTGTTCAAAGTATGTCCAGGGGGAAGCGTCTGCGGATTAGGACGGAGCAGTTACTAGCAGGGTTTCTCGAGAAACTCCCGCTCGTTAACGAGAGCCCGAGTCACCCGACCGCGCCGCCGCCCGCAGCCCCGGGAGAA
>VZZY01014484.1:0-32854 GCA_013400335.1 Eurystomus gularis | reverse complement strand
CGCTCCGCGCCCCGGGGGTGCGAGGGGAGGGCGGGGAAGCGGCAACGGCGGCTTCGGGGGAGCGGCCTGGGGTCAGGAGAATTTAAATTCCCCCTTCGGTAGAAGGGGCAAACAAGGAAGAGGAGATTTTGGGTGATTTAGGCGACGTGCGGGCTTGGCTCTGGTGACGCTTTGACAAGGTCTAAGCCAGGGGACAGCTCCAGCGCTGGCTCCACAGCTGCACCCAAAAGCAGCTCGCAGCGGTGCAAGCGCAGAGCTGCGCAAGAGGAACTGAGCAGCGGTTCCTTCAGTGCCATCAAAGATTTCCTTCCACCAGCGACGTGAATAATGACACAGAGAGCGCGCTTGCTAAATGTGTGCGTAACACCACCAGTGGTGCTGGGAAGGGCTGTGGCCATGCTGAGGAGCACGATTAGGCTTCAGAAATGTTCTCGACAAACTGGAAAAGTACTTTGGAAAAGCAGGATGCTCCTGAAGCACCAGTGGAAGGCCGGACAGAGCCATCGGCTGCAGAAATGAGGGATGGGAAACAGCCAGACAGGTAGCAGCTCCATGAAGAAGAACCAGGAGGTTATAGTGAACCTGAGGAGGTTACAGTGACTGAGCCTGAGTCACCACGCTCATGGCTGTCCTCACATGAACAAACAGGAATACAGCCTGTGTAGCACATGAGCACTCTTAAGTCCGTAGTGAAGACAAAAGAGCAAAGAGTATGACAGCTTAAACCCCAGTGTGAGATTTGCCGAGGTATCAGGACTGCCATGCTCCAGAAGAGACAACATGGGAAATTTGGGGAATTTCCCTTTTACAGATCCATAAGAGCAAGTTAAAGAAACTGCTGTCCAAAATGTCTGTGCCTTGGCAGTTGTGGTGCTTCTTGAGATGCTCTCCAGTGTGATTGTCCCTAAACCTTGACAGATTGAAATGTAGGAACTAGGATTGAAAATTTGGATACATCAAGCATGGTCTTATGCCAGAATTTTTTTGCTGTTCTTGTCATCCAGGCTTTATCAAGGTCTATATTTTTTCTTCCCACCTTTCTTTCTTTTAATCTTCTAATTGACTTTCCACACACCCCAAATTAATAGGAGGTTAAGTGGTACATCTCAAGGTGAAAAATGTTACCTGTGTTTGATCTATCAAGGCATGTAACACTACTTCTCCTTTTCAATGGGAAGAGGTCCATGTCCTGGCAGCAGCAAGGTTGTAAGCAGGTAGTTATCATGGTGGAGCTGTCACAGCTACAGCCATGGGCAAAGGCAGGTCAAGGGGGCAGAAGGTTAAGCTGAACTTTTGTGTTCGTCCCTTTCTTTCACGTAATCTCTAAAGCTCAGGTTTGCACAAAGAAGACTTCACTTGGGGACACTTCTTCAAAAATTTTCATGCAAAGTTTTAATTTCTGGAAAAAATCAGTCTAGCTGATGGCCTTTGAAATTAAGTATCAGCTTAAGTGGAACTTTAAATACTCTTTTTCGTATTGTTTTGATAGGATCACTACAAAAAATTGAAAAAACCCTGTGCCACATTTTAATTAAAATTTTCATTTGTAATAACATTTTTAAACAAAAGGCTTCTGTATTTTTTATGTTATGAGTGAGAAAAAGCCCAGTCTCACACTTTTTAGTAATAAAGGAAGAAAAAAATTGGATTTTTCTGTCAAAGGAAAAATTTTCTTTCACTTCAGATTACAATTTTGCAATGTTTTTTCTCATTCAGGAGTATCAGGACTCTGATTTCAGTCTCTAATTACATTTTAAGTAGCTGGCACTACTCTTCTGACCTTACATCAATACTGGTCAATATTTTCAAAATGTCCTCTGAGAAGAATGGAAGTTGTATATTCAAGAGTAAAATGTTAAAATATAAAAAATAAGGGAATGACTTGAGAAACTCATTCCCTCAGGACATCAGTCACACGATGGTTCTAGGGCTCAGAGTCCCCAAAGATGTTTATGTAATGATAGGACAAGGGGAAATGGCCTCAAGTTGCGTCAGGGGAGGTTTAGATTAGATATTAGGAAGAAATTCTCACTGAGAGGGTAGTTAGGCACTGGAATAGACTGCCCAGAGAGGTGGTGGAGTCACCATCCCTGGAGGCGTTTAAAGAACGAACAGATGTGGCACTTGAGGGTATGGTGTAGTGATTAGAGAGATGCTAGGAGAAAGGTTGGACTTGATGACCCTGGAGGTCCTTTCCAACCATAATGATTCTGTGATTCTGTCCCTGATGCCCTGGCTGCGCACCTGCTGGCATTCAGCGTGGTCTGGCCTGCCATGGACAAGGACTGCCCTGCTCCCAGCCACTCGCTGCTGCTGCCGCCCTTCTACTGGACTTGGATTGCTGTACCTGGGAGACAAACCAAGGAAACGTTATCCTTTTCTTTGTCAATGTTGAAAATACCAGCTGTTCATTCAAGAGATCTTCTTCTGGAAGGGCCAGATCTGGGATTTTTTGTATTTTCAGTAAAAACGTCTGGGTATGATACTGAGATAGATGAAACATTATGCACGTACATATTTTCAGCTAGGTAAATGCTGATTGTGAAAACTGCCTGTACCTTATAAAAATAATCTTACCTCTGCCCAAACTTATTTTTCTGACTGCTCAGTCTCTCCATATGGTATTTGCCATGAAGAATGTCAGAACTTGGTAGCTACAGATGCAGTGCTTGAGGATATGGTGTAGTGGTGTAGTGGTTAGAGGGATGCTAGGAGAAGGTTGGACTTGATGACCCTGGAGGTCCTTTCCAACCATAACAATCCTGTGATTCTGTGATTCTGTGATACAGGTCTAACATATAACTCACTTTCCTGCAAAGATCACTTGTCACTCCCAGCCAAATATATGGATGGAATTTATTTTAAAAAATAATCTTCAGCCAGTGAATAATCTTTATATCTAAATATCCATCATATCCATATACCATTTAGATGTACGTGAAGAACGTCTGCTACCCAATAGATGACTTAGTTGTATTTTTATATATGAGCAGCATACGGATATCCTCAGTAGTCAGATAGTACATTAATGTAGCTGAAATGCCTCTCAAATAGGTTTTAATGAGGTTATCTAAGCTCCCGTTTCTCAGGAACTCTTTGAACCATCCCAATATGGATTAGTACCTAAGGGAGGCCAGTGAGCTTTGCCAGCCACTACTTAATTGTAGCAGCAGATCAAAAAAGCTTTGGGACGTTAATCATTAACTTCTGAGCTTCCCTGTGTGTGCTTAAGAGGAAACTGAAGCCTTCCTGAGTGGACTCCTTAGGGCTTCTTATAGTAATTACTGTCTCACTTATGATTTCCAGGAAGACAGAGAAGTCAGAGCAATTCCTGACATGGCGAGGATGCTTCCTCTGCGGCTTTGGAAAAGGTAGTATTAAGGGCTGGTTAGGACTTGTCTCTGTCTCGTGAATCTTTCCTAGCTCCTTAGCTCTTTCTCCTTTTTGCAGTTTTTGCTTTGAACATTGCAATTTCCAGATTTGGCGTCTTTTTCAATGAAAGGGACTTTCCTTCTTCCATGCTCTGGGAAGAGCCACAAGCTCCTGCTTTCCTCTCTGAGGACCACTGTTGAGACCCAACTTTTACACAACAAGCTCCGCACTGGCTTCAGTTCATGGTCGGGGGCATGGAGAGTGACTGTGCCTGGCCTTCGGCTCCGCCCCAATGTCAGACCTCCTGGAAGTGCCACAGAGGGCTTCTTCAGAGATTGAAGAGTTGGATTTTATTTTAAAATTTCCCAGTAGAATTATTTGAATATTGTGTTTTACTATATCAACCTTTTTGCAAGATTTGTTTACAGGAGAGAGAAATTTTGTCTGTACAAATGCAGGTGCTTGGCACTGTGCCTGCGAGCAAGAGGAGAAATGAAGAACATTCTGGTTTTTCCTTTCTCATGCAACTCAGGGTTTTCAAGCTACATCTACCACCACACCCTGCTCTTGAGGTCTCGGTCATGTCACCCTTGTAGGGAGCATCCTTTACCTCTGTGGCTTGAAACCACATGGTTCAGTTGTGCTGTCATTATAAGCATACAGGGGCAAAGCTGCCTTTTGAAAGGAAATCGTAGCATATTTTGATCCAAGACATTTTTCTGCGTATTTCTTCCTCTCATAAGCTTGAGAAGGTCACAGCTTCTTCAGAAGTTCCAAGCAGCTCCCTCTATCCACAAATCCATCTACTGTCAGCTGTCCCCTTCTCTCTTCACCCTTTGAAGTATCTTTTGGTCCCTACCATGTTTTAACCCCAAGGTTTTCAGCTTGGCCTAAATAGCTGTTTGGCCTGCAGCCTGAAAGTAGCATCTTCACTGGTAATAAAGCAGCCATTTTCTTACAGATCTGTGTAAGTATCAGGAGGAGCTGTCAGTGTAAGACTGTTACAACTTCCCAGCCTTGTTTCCTTAAGTCTCGTATTGAATTACAACACAATATTCGTATAGGAAAACCCATTCAGGCAGGTTAGACATAGAGTTATTATGACCTTGGCCAGGTCACATTCAATATTCACCAAGTTTTTTCAGACCAATGTACCGAGCAATCACACAGCAGGTCCACGTGTGCCAAGGACTCTTCTGAGGTCAGCTTATTGCAGAGCAACCCTGGAAGTCCCACCGCATAGCAAATTTAATGCACGGCTGCATAATGCCCTGGAAAATGTGCTGTGGGAGCAGTCTTTGAGTTCAGAAAGTATCTAAAAAGGATTATGAAATCTCCCTGACAGCAAGAGCAGTTCCTGGACTCAGTGACCTGCAAGGACCTTGTTGGTCCAAGGTCTTACAGTAGCAAAGCAGTGAAGAACATGACCTCTCTTCTTTCATACAGCTATAATTCTTAGAGTTGGCTGCAGTTTCCTTTATCATTCAAGTAAATTATTTTCACATTATTTAAGAATACATAGATTTTATCTTGAGTTTCAGCGTTCTTCTGAACTACCAAAATCAGAAAAATGGCCAACAATTAAGACACGAGTCCAGGGCTCAGGAGTAGTTGGCCAAAGCATACAAACAAGACCAAGACAAAGTCTTGGTTGAGCCACCAACTCTCTATATATATGAGATGGATGACTTTGGCATTTTCTATCTGTACTGGATATTTAGCAGAGGCACAAACCAGCACTCAGGCCCAAGCTTGCCTCATGTTCCTCTGCATGAAAGCGCATAGTGAACCATGAGTTTGGACAACTCTGTAGCCCAACGAGAAAAAGCTCTATGCGCCTAACAGATAGGATCACATATCGCTGGTAGTGCAGGCATTCACATACACAGTCTGTATTGCTTGGCTTATGAGAGTGCATTAAAAAGGGCCAGAAAATGTACACTACCATGCAGTTCAGTCATCTGTGCTGTACAGTTGTTAGTGCAGCTCTGACATGGTCCCTTCTTCAGCTCAGGCTCATGGCAGATTGTGCTTTTCAACAGTTTGTGAACATAATCCAAAGGTTAGCATGGACAGGGACTAGACCTCACTGGCAGTAGACATGTGGACTCCCTGTTTTGATAGATAAGAGAACCCAATACTCAAGTTTTTCTGAGCCTTTATACCTAAGCACAGAAGAAATGGTCTCAAACTAAGAATTGTGCTTGTTCGGCAACCTCCAGAAACTCAAAAATAGGCCATAACTGAAAGAGGTTGTCAGGATGCAATCAGATTAGTAATATCTGCTATCTGGTTTCCTTTCATCTTCTGTGTTTCTCTTTTTGCCATTCTGTCACTTTTCCAAATGCCCTTAGTTTTTGCAAAGTTCCACTTGTCCAAAAGAAAAAGTAGAAGAAAACCAGAGCTATAATTTATTCTGTTGCCTTCACAGGCAAAAAGAAAGCAGAGATAAAAGGGAAGAAATAGTGTGTTTAAATCAGAGTTTCAAAACACTAAACTGATTTTTAAAAATATTTCAGGAAAGTTTTAGAAAAATAACTATATTCTGAGTCCTAGAAGATGGAAACTATATTGGAATGTTTATAACCTACTTATTTTTTGATGTTGTTATTTTTACTAACCCTTAATCTAAACTTAATGGTGCAGGTTGTATTGACTATCTAGTGTTAATTGGTATAATTTAAATAGAGCTATATTTATCCTTGTCAGCTTGCAATATTCACCTGTAATTTATAGCATGTAAAAGAAAGTAGCTTCTTCCAATGGGCATATTTCTTTAACCTGTTGCTTATGCATGCCTGATGTACTTTAAAATCTGTTTCCCCTCTATGATGCTTCTGTGAATGATGTCTACATATCTTTGATTTGTAATGCATCACTATTCTTTAGGCTTCTCTAGAAAATACTTGATATTTGCCTTTCAGAATCATTTAGGGATTTAAGTTTACTCTCATAACTTTGCCAGTGTTCTCTATTAAGCAAGTTCCACTAGGTTTCATGCAATAAACCTTTCAGTTATAAAAAAGAAAACCAACCACCACACATATACAATTTTGCATTGTGCAAAGTTATGTTTTCTCTGTGTTTATTAGGGCTCTGCTGTAATACAAACTTTTGTGTATTTTTAAATATACTGGCTTTATAAGATCAATTAACTCCAAGGCTTAGAGTAAAAGCTTTCTTCCCAAACAGAGGCCTAAACTAAAAACTCATACTCATTACATATATGAGAGCAGATTATCAAATCTGAGAGCTGAAATTTATCTGGAAAGTGAACCAAGTGACTTTCCTCAAGCCAAATCACCCATCAGTGCGAAAGGTTCATATGGCTTGCAGGACCAATCAAGCAGCCCATTTTGTTACGTAGAGTGCTATGAGACAATTTCTGATGCTTACTACACTGCATGCCACTGTAGCATGTATATTGAGTGTAAAGTGGGTGTGGAGTAATTCTTACATAGAGCTATGGAGCCAGGGGCATGAGGTAGGACAATAAATGCAGGACCTGAGTAAGTAGAGTGTTCTTAAAAATTGTTCTGCAGAACAGCCCAGAGACGACCACATGAGGTTTGTGTAAGAAGAGCTGTGATGATCCCAGAGGAGCCCTCAAAAGCAGATTCCTGTTCCCCAGATGTTGAATGTCCTCAGAGTTACAGTACACAGTCTGTGTCCTTTGCAAATGCTCTGCAAGGTAAGTCTGTGAGATTTTCCTCTGTAGTGCACATACTCATCCGCCACTTGCTTTAGAAAACAGAAATAATCTGTGAAAGGGCTGTGCAGGTCTATTGGCTGCAGCATAAACTCAGCTGGGCAATGGTAACAGAGGAGCCCGCAGGCAGCTCCCACTTGGTGTTGCCGATTACACCACCTGTGTGGCCTTGTCTTTATCTTAAAGTGGAGCAGCAAGTTCTCATGTGAACATATGGTTGTCTGACAGTAGAAACGATGAATACAATACATTTTGTCTAAGAAAATTCTGTAAGAGGTCTCAAAACCAAAATGTCAGTGAACCTTTCTATGGGTGGGATCTGTACCATGTGCCCTGAGCAGGGGTCTGTCTGACACTGCGCAGCTTCGGGTTCCCAGCACCTGAAGAGACATAAGATTATCTGTTCTCTTTCTCCTTTTTGTGTTTGCTCCAGAAAATGGTATTATAAGCAATAGCTGATGGAGCCTGAGTGACTCTCTTATTGGAATCATAAGGTACACTAGCCCCAGTGCCTCTCAATACAGGATATCAGCAGAATAGCCTGAAGCTGATCACAAAGATGTTTCTGAACCAAGTGGTGTGACAGGTGACAAATATGGCTCCAAACATTTTCAGCTTTGGGGTTGCTTTTCCACAGCAGTCTAGGGCTGCTCCTGCTAGCTTTGTGACTATGTAGGTTGCCCAGCACTACTGCAGTTACTCCCATTTCACCCAGAAGGACAAGAAAATGAGGCTTTCCAGTATCAAACAATCATAGAATAGAAATGATACCTTTTTGTGCTGCATGTGAAAGGAAAATACCGAGATTAAAATCAAACATTTCTGCTGTCCTTATTTTATTCCCTTACAAGCTTCTCTGTATCATAAAGCAGTGATAGTGTACTTTAGCACTCTGCATGTTTTAAGTCAATGTCCTTCACAAAATATTAATATCTCAACTGTGCTTTTAATTTCAGAACAACACAGGAAAACAGCCGTAACTTTGACAGAATCTTGAAATGGCTCTGCATAATTCAGAAACAGTAGACATTTCCAGATTGTTCAAATCACTCTTTTAATAACCATCCAGCTCCAGTGCTAGGCTCTTCTGCCAGACATTGCTGAAGTGCATGCTAAAATGCCCTTATTGTGTAGTAGATCTTATCTCAATCAGACCTCTAATTTATGGTCCCTATATTCACAGCATCTGTTACTCAGCTGTTTCTGACAGCTGCTGTTCATTTCTACTCAGAAGCTGACAGCTGAAAAGTTTCAAAAGAAATTCATGTTTTGACTCCATCCGGTGGAAGCTGACCCTTGGGCTCTGTTTCTCGAGTTACAAATCACAGACAAGTTCTCAGAGTGCAGCATTTGGACATTAAAAGAACAGTTATTTATTATTTGTTGCTATCAATTCTGCTTGTTAGTAATTCAAGTGGAGTGGCTTGTATGCATATAAAGCAGATGAGCTGTGTGTGCATGACTAGTTGGGGTTCAACTACCTGTAACAAAAATAGAGACAAAATTTATAGCAACAGTAATCCTGGAAAATAGGTGTTTTTAACTTTGTTGTTTTGAAAAGTAGGTGCGATGATCAACATCTATAGTGTTGTGAAGGCAAAGGCTATTCATGAAGGCCTCAGCTCAGCAGACGTCTGACATGCTGGTGTAAATGCTGTATGTTGGCCGGGTGGTGACTTCTTTCCTCTTAGGAGGAAAGGCTGAGAGACCTTGGTCTGTTTAGCCTGGAGAAAGAAGATTGAGAGGGAATCTTAGTAATGTTTATAAATATGTAAAGAGTGGGTGTCAAGAGGATGGGGCCAGTCTCTTTCCAGTGGTGCCCAATGACAGGACAAGAGGCAACAGGCACAAACTGGGACACAGGAAGTTACACCTCAATATCAGGAAAATCTTCTTTACTGTGAGGGTGATGGAGCCCTGGAACAGGCTGCCCAGAGAGGTTGTAGAGACTCCTTCAAAAACTCATCTAGATGCATTCCTGTGCAACCTGCCCTAGGTGAACCTGCTCTGGCAGGGGGGGTTAGACTAGATGATCCCCAGAGGTCCCTTCCAACCCCTACTATTCTGTGATTCTTTGGGACTTTTCACATGCTAGAATTCATATTGTAAAACTTTGTTACAGCTAAACTAAAGGACCAGCAGATCTGGTCACTATACTTGTCTGAAGCCACTTTAATAGTTTTCTTAACAGAATAGCAGTTTGAGATGAGATTTCCTTTTTGACTTATAATAGAAAGAAATCAGACACTGAAACTTTCATATCTTACCTTTCAGTAACATAACTTTTTTATATTATATGCATTTATTTTAAAATAAATTGAAAACCTCTGTTGAAGGCATGAGCAATCTCTGAACAAAAGCAATGAATGCTTTGATTTTTGAGGGAGCGTTTAGAATGACAACTATTTATCTGAATGAATCATGACAAGCAACTGCTGTTTTTTAGTTAGCTCTGCATGCAAGATTTGGTGTTGGTGGAGTCTGACAATGGTTTTATCTAAACTGGAAGAGATATTGTCCTCTGAACTCTATGTCTTACATATTATGTACATGATTTTACAACACCATGCATGAGTGAAAGGAGAGCTAGGTGTTTAGACAGAGGATGGCTTAAAAGTTCATCACAAACTGTATACTAGGATTATTAGCTTCATGGCCAAGAAGGCATATTGAAAATACAGGAGTAGCCAAACTCTTTCATTACTTGGAGAGTTCCCTTTTTTCCTTTGGTTTATGTGTTTTAATTGGAATACTGTGTGGTTTCTCCACAATGTGATTTTAGTTGGCCCTTGATTATCTAAGTAGATTAGTTAATGATGCTTGCTCATTGCAATTACACTTTCTCATTGCAATTATCTGAATTCTGCTGTTTCAAGTCGTCTGTAGTGAATCTCTGGTCATAATTACAGCATATTGCTAGTAAATGTTTGTAGTAGATCTTTGGTACAGCACTGCTTATGTACATGCACAGCAGCTACTCTTTAATGTAGTTGAGCTCACACATTCTTATTGCTTACCGCATGCTTTGCTAGTGATAAATGATAGCCATTTTTCTCTACTGCAGCCAAGAACAGAGATTAAAACTCTAGATACCAATCTGATCTCACAGGTCACAGCTTGTCTGTGTAACTCATTTTATGTTATAACTGATAGCAGTAAAAGGTCTTTCATCAACCTTGTTTATTTATGTCTGTGATTCACAGTGATGATGATTTATAGAGCACCTGTAATTGCAAGTGTATACCTCTCATGAAAATGCAATGCAAAGCTGGAAAAAATGACCTTGTGGGAGGGAGAGATAGTAGAAGTCTGTTGTGAATAAAACAAATCCTAACAGTGTGAATAAAAGAAATTAAAACAACAGGATAATCCAATTACTAAACAGAGAGCAAATCTGTATATAAGCAGGATAGGTACTTAGAAGAGAAAAATAGAGGTCTGGAAAATGCAGTATATCTATTTTACATTGTTTAAAATTTTAAAAGTTCTGTTTATGTAGTCACCTCTACTCTTTGGCTACATTCATCTCGGCTGCATGTTGGACAGCTGAGAAGCTTTGAGATCATAGAATCTGAATTCGGAATTTAATGTGGCAAAGAGTAAGAACTCTATAATGAGTAAATGTAAACAATGATTTTAATAGGGAAAATCAATGTCTCCATATAAAAATTATGTATTTTTATAAAAAAAAAAAAAGCCTTACAGGAAGAGACTTAAATATCTCGACATCTAACAAAGCAGAAGACTGAAAGATGACAGGATTGCATCAGGACTCCCATGGGAAGAAGGTATCAATCCTGAAAAACCCATTTACTCTAGCAGACACTGAGATAATAAGATTCGATGACAGGTACCTGAAAACAATCACATTCCAATTAGACATAAAGGAAATGTTTGTAACAATGAGATTGATTAGCCATTACAGCAAACCCCCAGGGAAAACAGGATGCCTTTCAATATTTTCAGTACACCTTTAGTTAAGATATACATTATCTAAAAAATATACATGCTACCAAAGTGTATACTGGAGTAACAGGGGAAAAAAAAAGTATGGTATGCTAATAGACAGAAAGGTCAATGAGATGGTCTAACAGACTTTTGGCCTCTAAGATCAAAATAACTCTTACCTGAAAATAAGTTCCTGTAGAGCTATATTTGGGGTATAGCATCACTCACTAGAGAGCTCCATAAGCTTTCACCTGCATGTTTATGTTTACCTAATTCCCTACACTGGAAGCAGCTCTTTCCTCAGAAAACACAAGACAACTGTAGACTCCTTCCTCCCTTTTTAGTCTGGAAGGTCAAGATATTGGTGTCCTGTTCTTCTGTCATCCAGACTCTGCCTTCTCCCTGCTTTCATCATTCCCTACTTTCTACTCCAGAAACCAACTGTGTCCTATTCTCAGGTAGTTAATAAGCACCCATATGGGTTGTCTCTAAAGCCATGAAAACCTTTGCCTCTGATACCCTCCTGAAAAGAGATAGGCATCTGAGAGGTGAAGGAACTATAGCCATTTCAGAAGAGTCCTTATCTGTAAAGCAGCCCAGGCCTTTAATTATTCATTTGTTAGCCAGAAAAAAATAATTTTGGTTTATCTCTATCTTACAGACTACCACTGCAGTACTGATAAGATAGTGAGAAATAGATTTTTCTTTCTTGAAATAGAATAAACTATCAGAGACAGTACTGACAGAACTCTGTTTCATTTACTGAATGTAGATTTCCCTTTAATGTCTAGCATATGTTTTCAGAATTTCTTCTTCTAATTTTTACACTTGCTTAGTAACACGAGGGAATAGACGGCTTTTACCTTTTTATCAGCTTTTTAGGGTTTCAGATCATTTTTTTGGACAGCAATGCATTATACCCTTGAAGACCACTAATAATCTTCCTGGTGACCCTTTTTCAGCATAGCTGTGCACCGCTGTCAGCTTTATACCCAGTTCTTAGACTGATCTCAGCACTAGGGCGATGGAGACATGGGATTGCATCCCACTGTTTTAGGGCAAATAAGGAAGCCTTTGGAGCCAGATATACCAAAACAGGAAGTAAATGCCATTGCTTTCCCCTTCTCCTGTAATGACTGTCTCCTTGTTGTCCATGTAATCTCGGTATCCCTTTTGGAACATGATAATCATGTTTCTGCCTGTAAATGACCCGGTGTCTGTCCTGGCAGGTCAGCCCCAGCAGCAGGACCAGCTTTTCTGTGCTGTAGCCCCACTCAGGCACCGTATGGCTGTTCCCCTTCTTTGGGGTCCCTACCCAGGACAGTGTTCCAGTGTGGTTATTTAGCAGTCCTAGAATATGCTCATTTACCAGAGACAATCTGGACCCAGTCCTGGATGCCACTGAGCATCTTTTAAGGTGTACAAACCGTCCCCTCCAGGGAAACTGAGGCTGCTCAGCACCTGGCTCGAAATGCCCAGAAAGACTTCTCTGCCGTGTGCCTGGGAAACAGTGATGTACTGAAGTCTTGGAAAGGTTAATTAGTACCTAAATAACCAACTGGTTACCTCCTCACCTGATTCTTCTCTCACATTTATTGGCATGACACAAGAAACTCTCATTCAACTTTGAGAGATTTCTGCTCTGGTTTACGCATTACCTCCAGGGGATCAGGTCCTCTTCTTTTTATGTGATGCTTTTTCTCAATTGCTGCTTATGAAACAGATCAGTAAAACAATCATAATCTGGAGAAACAGAGAGAGTTGGAACAGAATTCCTAATCTGCTGGAAGTAATGAGTTTTGAAATGTCTCCCCGCCTCACTCAGTTTAGTTTCCCATGAAATGGCATTTTCACATAAAAATCAATATGAAAAACTTATTTTTTAAAATCTGAGAGTGTAATTTCAAATATTTTTAATGTTTATTTATTTCTTAAAATACTTACTGTAATATATAATGTACACCACCACAAACAAGCATACTGCATATACATAGAGAAAATACTCTTGTTATTTTAATTTCACTCTAGGATCATGAAGATAAATTACTACTTTGCAATTGGATTGAATGCCTTCTCTAGACTGCCTGTGCACTGAAATGAAACAACCTGAGATATTAATAAAATAAGCTGTTTCAATCAGTAAAATGCTGCTTTCTACTGCTTTTGTGAATTAAATATTCCCACTATGCTGTAGTACTACCATTGCTGATCTGTCATGAAACAATAAATAAAAATGCATGAAGTAAGATATCAAGGAGTTTCAAAGTTTTCTGAAATGAAAATATTCCAAAATGTAATATATGGAGAAACATTTATATGAATTTTCTTTTAAGTAACAGAATTTTGTGGGGAAAAAAAAGAAAACAACAAATGTGTTTGGACTAGTTTAAACCAAGCTTATATAAACTTTTTAGAGAGCAAACAGCTATTCAGTCACAGTAAGCTATTAGCAATACCAGGACTTTCAAGGATCATGAATCACAAAGTCACAAAATCTTTTACATTGGGAGGGAGCTCTAGAGATCATCTAGTCCAGCTCCCTTGCTCAAGCTGTGTCAGCTAGAGCAGGTTGGCCAGTGCCTTGCTGAGTTGGGTTTGAATCTCTGCAACTGAGATTCTACACATTCTCTTGGCAGTGTGTTTCAGTGTTTGACCACTCTCACATTAAAAATGTTTTCTTGTGTTCAGATTGAATTTCATGTGTTTCAGTTTGTGCCTTTTGTCCTGTCAGTGGGCACTGAGAAGAGTCTAGTTCCCTCTTCTTCATTCTGTTCCATCATGTATTCATACACATTGCTGAGATCCCCCTGAGCTTTCTCTTCTCCAGGCTGAACACACCCAGCTCTCTCAGCCTCTCTTCATCTGTCAGATGCTTCAGTCCCTTAATCATTTTCATAGCCCTGTGCTAACTCACTCCAGTAAATCTGTATCTTGTGCTGATGAGCCCAGAACCGGACCAGGTCTGGCTTTGCCAGTACTATGTGGAGCGTATGGATCACCTCCCTCAACCTTCTGGCAATGTTCTTCCTAATGCAGCCCAGGAAGCCATTGGCCACCTTTGCAGCAAGAGTGCATTGCTGGCTTCTCGTCACCTTGTTGTCTACCAACAACAACCAAGGTTGTTCTCTGCCAAGATGCTTTCTAGCTGGTCAGCCCCTAGGATATGATGCCAGGACTTGTTCCTCCTGAGGTGCAGGATTTGCCGTTTCTCCTCACTGTTTTTGTCAGCCCATTTCTCCAGCTTGCTGAGGTCTCTCTGAAGGGCACACCCACGTGGTGTATTAGTCACTCCTTCCAGTATTGTATTGTGCAAACTTGCTAAGGGTGCATTCTTTCCCATCATCCAGGTCAGTAATTATGATGTTAAACAGGATTGGCCTTGGTATTGACCCCTGGCATACACCGGTAGTTACTTGCCTCCATCTGGACTTTGTGCCAGTCTCTACAGTCCTTTCAGCTTGGCATTTGAGCCAGATTTCAGTCCACCTCCCTGTCGCTTTTTCTAACCTATACTTTGAATGTGATAGGGTTGCTGTGTCCTACATCTCCACAAGAGGTGCTGAAGGCTGTGTTGATACGGCACAGGATAGCACCCTCTCCCAGGCTTAGATTTTTAAACTCGTCTTGTGGTTTCTGTCCTAATGCATTGTAATGAACCTGTCTACGTAGTTTCTTGGCACAAAAGGGATTCTCAAAACTTGAAAACAGTTGGATGCCTTCAAATCAAACTATATGGAAATGTGATACAACAAAGTGGTAAAGGACTTTTAAGTATTGAACATGGCACTTCATAGTAGGGAACAGTATGACTTCTTCAGAGCCATTAAATATATTTTTCATTCAATGGCTACATAAATGTGACTTGTTTTGGAAAGGTTTTAAAATGTAATGTAAAGCTCTTACAAGAATATGAAAATACACAAAAATAAGGAGCATCTCTCCTACGAAGAAAGGCTGAGGGAGTTGGGGCTGTTCAGCCTGGAGAAGAGAAGGCTCCGGGGGGACCTTTTACTGACCTTCCAGTACCTGAAGGGGGCCTACAAGAAGGCAGGGGAAGGTCTGTTCACAAGGGTTTGTAGTGATAGGACAAGAAGTAATGGTTTTAAGCTAGGAAAAGATAGATTTACGTTGGATATTAGAAGAAAGTTCTTTAGCATGAGGGTCATAGATCACTGGAATGGGCTGCCCTGAGAGGTGGTGGAGGCCCCATCCCTGGAGTCATTCAAGGTCAGGCTTGATGAGGCTCTGAGTAACCTGACCTAAGAAGATGTCCCTACTTGTGTACGGAGGTTGGACTAGATGACCTCTGGAGGTCCCTTCCAGCCTGAAACATTCTATGATTCTATGATTCTAATAAGAATACATTGATAGGTATCTGACAGTCTTCCCAGCACACCTGTGGTTTATCTATTGAACAGCCTACCTCAGGCAAGGACCAATACTTTATTATTCAGAAAAATACAAAATTCCTTTCATGTGCACATTGTGTGAATACAGAAAGTGCTGGGTCCTCACTATGTTCCAGATTTCTTGTTATGAAAGTGATCAGTAGCATATAAAATCAGAGAAAATTTTCTTGTAGCCCAGATATGGAAAGTGGAGTAGGTCTTGCCTGAAAATCTATCTTCTCTCAAAGACAAATTTGAAAGTTATGTTCTTGCAAGATAAGGGCACATCTCATTTTAAACTGAGGCCTAAAGACTGAGTCCACCTCAGAAAGTGCCTTTCTCCCTCCTTTGGCTATAGACAAGAGACTATCTCCACAAGTTGTATGAGATGAACACAATCTCTTGTGAATATTTTGTATCTAGAGCGTATTAATGTCTGATTTTTTTCAAAGTCTAAAACTAAACTCTTAGTCTGGGATATCTGATGGCCATAAGTAATCTATATTCTATATTTAGAAAGAATACTGTTACTGGTCTCCCATGTGTGGATGTTTTGGGCTCATTTCTTGAACACTCATTATGCTTATATTGACATGCCTGGCTTTGTCTTTGGCTTCAGATGGAGTTCTTTCAAGCTTTTCATGCTCTTTATACAAGTTACAGGTCAAAGACTATTGCTGCTTCTTCTAAAATCTAGGCAAGGGGCATTAACGGCTTCCCTTGTGTTCCCAGAAAGTCCAGTGTCCCTGGATTTTAACACCACCAAGTATTTGGCAGTTTTGGGGCAGAGTTTTGTCTCTAACACTTGATTAATTAATGAAGTGAGGTTGCTTGTTACAAATACAATACTGACTTCTTTTAGACATTTAGCTCTCCGGCGCTATTGCATCATTATGAGAAATGTCAGAGATGTGCTCGGAGCACAATTAAGTATTCTTTATTTTTGTTTATTGCCATTAAAAAAAGTGTGGTCAAGATGTGCTCAGCCACAGAAAAGAAAAAAACAACCCTCTCAAAGTATTAATTACAGATTTTATTAAAAGCATACAGAAGACCTGAAGCATAGCCAAGCAAACAGTCACCGTTCTCTCACCCTAGGAGCGGGAAAAGAAGACATTCCAGTGGCAGGGAGCTTAGTTGCTTTTGACAAGAAGGGAAACATAGACCTCCTAATTAACAGTGCAGTTAAAGAAGGGTGAACAGCTTGTTGCCAAACATAACCATGGGGAAAACTGTAACTGCTGTAATCAAGAGAGTTATTTACCCAGTCAATAAGAACAGGCTGAAACAAATGACATAACACCCTGAATAATGTGGTCTAAGAATAGGAAGTTACCAAGGAACGTGGCTGCTGGTGAGTGGTTCCCCTCTCGGTCCTGAGGAGCGTGGGGTGACACAGGTACTGGACTGAAGGTGTCCTGTGTTGTATGTGCAGTGGTGGGCACTGAGATTGGATCTCATCCCTGTGAAATAAGAGAAAAACCAAATAGAAGATCATGCCCACACACTATGAATATCCAAAGGGAAATAACAGTCCAAAAACTATTGATCAGGGTCAATTTTACCAGGTGTTGAACTGCACCATTTTGGATATTGTAACGAATCCCAAGAGATTTAAATCCTCATTTAACTATGACTGGAGACAAAATGAGGTTTCTCATTCAATACAGCATTTATTGAGTCAGGACCTTATTAACAAGCTAATGAGCCTTTTTCACAGCCCTGGTAGTACCTTCCAGTGCACCCCAGAAGGGAATGAAAATCACTTTTATAAATCTTAATCCAGAAGTGATTTGGCATGTATTAAAAAGGAAAACGATACTATACGTGCCTTGGCTGAAATTTACAAGGATATCAGAAAATGCCTCTGATTTATTGCTCCCTGGCTTGCCCCGGACCACTCAATGCTAAGTAACTCAATGTTAATGCTGAGTCCAGAGCTGTGTGCGCTGTAAGGTGTAAGCCATTGACAATGGTCACAGCTAACCGTGGGTTTGCTTCTTCTCCTCTGTCCATATTAGATTACCCAGAACATCCATCATAGCCTCACATGATAGTCCATAGGCTCAGGCCTACATTATTATGTCCTGATGTCTTGATATTACATGGATCCATGGCAAAATGTGGTTAAAATAAAGCAATGGCTACATATTTGAGGAATATGAATACTGTTGATTGGGGTACCAATTAAAATCTTAGTCCACATACATGATTGCTTTCTTAGCTTCAGAAATACTAATGTTTTGAATCTTACAGCTGTATGGAGCCGGCTACAGGTAGCGTGATCAGATTTTTTTCAGACTTCAATACTCCTCCAGATGAAGAGGGCTCTGTTAAGAAGGAAGTGGATGTGTGAGTCAGACTACCAGAGTCAAAAAGGATTTCCAGGACTTGGACTGACATATCATGGCTTTCAGCTTTAAAACTGCTTTTTTTATTAGCTTTGATATAATCTTCCCAACCTCTGCTCACAAGAAAGCCAGCCAATATTTTGTGTGTGATGGCGGCCAAAAATAACAAGCAGCATATAGGTACATGTGCAACTGAACTGCCTTCCAGCTTTTGGACATCTGACTACCTGTGTCCACACTGAAGTCAGCTGCTTTGTTATTCTACTGACATTTTTGCACAGCTCTTTGTGGACACACAGGATCAGCTTCCAAGCAGATTCTCCATCAGGCAAGATACTTTTGATATTACTTGTGCACGCCCACCACATGTGAGTCATTTTGCTGATAGATCCTCATTCCTCTCTTGTTTTTACAGGTTTAGCAACTACCTTCAGTAAATGCAAATAAGTAGAGGATGACATCTCACAGATCTGACTGACCTCCTTTTCTCATCGGCACAAGTGTGAAGGGAAAATAATCTATGGAAGTAACTAGATTTATAGTTGATAAAACAGTATTGAAGGTGAATGAAAGGTCTGACCCAGCTGGAAAGTCTACCTTTAAGTTCTTCAGTAAATCATTCAGGTTTTTCACTTTCCTCGAAAACAACCAGAGGGCAAGTTTGCCAGGTACTAGGGGTAATGTCAGACCAATTAAAGCATCTCACTATGCTCCCTGTGCCAGGAATATAAACACTGCATAGTGCTTGTCATAAAGGCTGTCCCCATGAGGCCTGGCTGCTAATGGGCATTTGGACAACTGGCTGGGGGATCCATGGTAGCCAGACAGGGCAGTAGCCTTATCACATACCTTTGGCTACTGACTCATAACATGCCTCAGCTGCACATGCTGCAGGCATTCCAGAAGCATGGAGAAGATGCGGAGATCAGAAGGAAATGGGGGAAACATGGGATCTGCATAAAGCGATAGGAATGGCTTGCAGAAGACAGTTAGAGCTGAGCTGGGTGTTCTGTTCCTGTTATCTAAGCTTTCTGTAAAGCAAACGCTGAGTAAGAGGTGTCTTTAACCTCGTACAATCCACCTAGCCTTTAACTGCAGCATAGGGGCAATGGCACCTGCTTGCAGTGTACATCAATCTTGTCTGTAAGCACCTCCCTCATCTCAGAACAGTTACCGTCGTCTCCTGAAAGTATATTATTTTGTTGAGTGATGAATTGCATTGTGAAATATTACCTATAATCAGCACCCTTTATTGCAAAGCTCATTAAATTCCTTACAAATCTAGTGTTGACAGCACTTTAATTTTGTTTTATTGCCTCATTTTATCTCACCAATTTCTGTCTGTGGTTTACAGTTAATAATGAAAGGCAGCAGAACTGCACTGTGCTTGAGAATCAGAAAAATAAGTATTCATCTCTTTAAAAGTCCCCGATTTAGGCCATAGGAACAGCGGCTAATATACAATGCTCGCATTGAGAAGGTGATTAAAGTTTAATAAAACTGTCAAGTGAAATAAACCAATCTCCTTGAGAAACATTCTGTTTGCTAGGTGCTTGGATTTTAGCTGTTAAAAAATTCTCTTTCAACAGTCTTCTTAAATGTACAGCAGACTAATGTTGTGACTGCCAAGTCACAATTTGGATTTTTGCATGATCTGTTGAGACTTGGTAATAAGGAAGACTGCTAAAATGGCACATTCAGAAGCCACTATAGCAAGTGCTATATAGAATAAATGCACGATTACTTAATGATTTGCTACAAACTTATTTCTATCTTCAACTGTCCAAGTTAGGCTTTGGAGTCTGGTCTTGGGCCACTGTCTTCACAGAAGAGGGTCTGATTCTTTACACATCTGGACATCTGCAGCTGTCCAAACTGTATATTGCTACCCATCTGATTTGACAGAGCTTTCTAGAGTTTTTCCCATGTGCATATGATTATACAGAATACAAGGCAATGAGAAATCAAACATATGTGTCCATTATAGATTTGGTGCTTAGGGACATGGTTTAGTGGTGACCTGGCAGTGCTGGTTTAATGGTTGGACTTGATGATCTTAAAGGTCTCTTCCAACCAAAATGATTCTATGATTCTATATATAAAATCTATAGTCCCTATAACCGACTGAAACAACCTTTCATCTAAGTTCAGCACAGAACTCTATGAAACTCTAAAATTCACTCATTATTAGTGGATTAGTAATTATGAATTGATTTTCTATGCAATACCTCAGGTAACATTTTAAGAACATTTTTTACAAGTTGTATTCTCTGTAGACCTGTAGGTGAGTTAATACAGAGAGATTCATAAATGATGTATTCCCGTGATTCTGCCTGATGCGTCAGTGTGAGTACCATATGTCAAACCTTTCCTCCACGTTCTCCAGTGGCCTCTCTGAAGAAAACAGGTCAAATTGAGCTCCTTGAAGGCTGGGACATTCCCAAGGGATTCACGCTTATTGTAATGAGAACATCACCTCACTTCTCACAAGGTTTTGCAGAGCAGAGCGCATCAGCTCCCTGACTCAGAGGCAACCCTGACTGATGGGAGAGAGAGAGACCTCAAATAATGAGGAAACCATTACACCCCAGAGCTGCCCTGAGTTAAAAAGGCAGCCTGGCTCTCAGGAAAACAAGCTTTTTTGGGGCCACTTTGGAAACACTAAGTGGCCTTTGAGAGGGGAGAAATGTCCCACTAAACAAATCTGTCTGTGCAGCTCCCAGCGGAGCAGGCTCCTGCTTCTCTCTGATATCAGAGGCAGCCAGAAATACCCACCTAGCCAGATGCTCGCTGCATAGGAAATTAAAAGGGGCTTTGAGCAACCAGGTCTAGTGGGAGGTGTCCCTGCCATGGCAGGGGGGTTGGAACTAGATGATCTTTGAGGTCCCTTCTAACCCAAACTGTTCTATGATTCTGTGAAAAGAAGGGTTTAACGCTAAATCAACAATGGCTTATTTATCACGGTGCTGAGACACTCTGCCTTCTCCCCCTATTCTTCCCAACGATCGTTATTCTTCATGCTTAAAACTTATTTTAAATTGTATTGCAAGGCTCTTGGGAGGAGGCTAAATGTCTCTGTGTGTCTGTATTAGCTCAGCCTCGTGTGTGAATTTTGTGTTTCAGGTGCAGGTGCTGCTACATCTAGCACAGTAATGCATACACATATAAATGTGTGTGTATATATATATATACACAAGCATATAAAAGAGTTCTCTTAATAGAACAGCATTCATTTTCCCTGCAAAATTAATGTTCAAAATGAAGATAGAAAAAATATGTAAAATTAAAAGGTCACATGCAGGCCAGAAAAGCTCAGACTTTTTATTTTCCCATACTTTTTCTATGCTTCTATGTGCGAATTTATACAAAGCTTTAATTAGTACTGGGTGTTAAGAACTGGAAAGCTTTATGAAAACATCCATTTACAATTTTATCTGGAGGCTCCTAAAGATAATGAGATAAACCTTATATTTTTTCTTCCCCTGCGCTTGGCTTTTCAATAATACTGCCAACATATATTGTTACAGCATTATCTCTAGAAAACCACCGCAAAGTAAGATCATAAGAAAAATAAGATATGCTATATTTAAGGAAAAATAATTTTGTTTCTTTATGCGTTTGACAATGGCTTTGAACAGAGTGTATTTTGAAATGATGTGGAGAAGAGTGTGCATAGACTTCTAAGTAAGGAAAATGCATTACTTTTTCAGGGGACAAAAACCGCCCTCTGTAGCAAGATCCATATTAACTGATACAGTGGCATTCAGCTGAATGTATTGCCAAAGGGTCTCACTGAGCAGGAGCCCTGCTACCTGGAGGGGGCTACCAGTGACCTCTAGTCCCCAGTCTCATGGTAATAAACCCTCAAGGTTTGAATCTGCTGCCTGGTAGTATAGGTCAGGATTGTGCCAATACCTTTTCTTCTCTTGTGGCTTAACCAAAAAAAATCCTACCAAAAACCCAAGAAGAAGTGATACTGAGCTAAAATAACTATTTTCAGGGTTTTGCATTTATTTTATTCTGGAACAAAGGAAATGTTTTGTCTGAGGACTTGTTCTAGGACAATGGAAAAGCACGGGAAGTCATAGAATCATAGAATGGTTTGGGTTGGAAGGGACATCAAAGATCATCTAGTTCCAACCCCCAGATCATCTAGTTCCAACCCCCCTGCCATGGCAGGGACACCTCCCACTAGACCAGGTAGCTCAGGGCCCCATCCAACCTGGCCTTGAACACCTCCAGGGATGGAGCATCCACAACCCTCCCTGAGTAACCTGTTCCAGTGTCTCACCACCCTCAGGGTAAAGAATTTCCTTCTAATTTCAAATCTAAATCTACCCTCTTCCAGTTTGAAACCACCACCCCTCATCCTACCACTATAGGTCTTTGTAAAAAGTCCCTTCTCGGCCTTCTTGTAGGCCCTTGTCAGATACTGGAAGGCCACAATATGGCCTTCTCTTCTCCAGGATGAACAAGCCCAATTCTCTCAGCCTGTCTTTGTAGGAGAGGCATTCCAGCCCTCTAATCAACTTTGTAGCCCTCCTCTGGACCCTCTCCAACAGGTCCATATCCTTCTTGTGCTGGCGGCTCCATAGCTGGACACAGTACTTGAGGTGGGGCCTCACACGAGTATAGTAGAGGGGCAGAATCACCTCCCTTGACCTGCTGGCCACACTTCTTTTGATGCAGCCCAGGATACAGTTGGCTTTCTGGGCTGCACTTACACATTGCTGGCTCATGTCCAGCTTTTCACCAATCAGTATCTCCAAGCCCTCTCTGCAGGGCTACTCTCAATCCCTTCATCTCACAGCCTGTATTGATACTGGGGGTTGCCCCAGACCAGAGTGCAGGACCTTGCACTTGGCCTTGTTGAACTTCATGAGGTTGACATAGGCCGAGCTCTCAAGCCTAGATGATGAAGCCTAAATGAGACAGCCTAGATTTACAAATCCATTACTGCTGGTGGTTACAATGCTCAGGTAATAAGCATCCCAAGCTAAGATGGGGGACACTTCATGTCAGATGTCTCCTTGACTAAGAGGATGTGAACTCTGACTCTTTCTGTGCCCTAGTCACCATACAGGCTGCTCCCAGCCACCTCACCTCTAGAGCAGTGGTCAGGACAAACCTATATAAGGTAGAAAAAATAAAGTGTAAACAGACTATGACATTGCATAATGTAGTCATTTCATTGTTCGAGTAGAGGGAAAAATACTTTTCTTGAGAAGGAACTTCAGTCTAACGATCTGAACCACCAAAGGCTCTATACTCACTTTGATTTCTGTATATTAAACATCACTTCATGAAAAAGCTATGTTTAGAAGAAGTTGAGATTTTTGTGCTCAGAGTGCTGTCTAGAGCAGGATTGGTCACTCTTTAACTCTTTGTCTGCATTGCCTCATGGCTTAGAAGAGTCCTCAGGCAATACATGGGTCCTCCCAAGGTGCTTAGAATGCTGTGAAGATTATTTGAATTCTCCATGGTGGGAAAAAGCAAACCAGTATGTACTGCTAAGGCTTCCATCACCAACTTGCCCAGTGTAAACTCACCTTTCAAAAATGAAGTGCTGGGACCCTGGGAGAGCTGATTCCTGCAAACTGCTCCCAAAGCTTACAGGAGATTCTGATATGCAGCTTACAGGGTCAGGATCTTTTGGCTACTCATGATCTTGAACAATTTGTCGCTGCTTTCCCTCCCACTAAGAGATAGATGTTCTGGATAGAAATGTATATGAATCACTGCAGACAGTAATTTTCTCCTGCAAATCTTTTGCTGCTGGCTTGTCAGGAGGATGAAGCAAACCATTCTGGCATCACCTTTGCTCCCTGCATTGGCTCAACACACCTACTTAATCCAGACCCTCACGCACATGGCATTCTCTCAGACTGACTTTTGTTGATTTGAAGGAAGATGGAGGACAGCATCTCTACCACTTGTGCTTTTATCACTGTTGGAACAAAGAGTTTTATTCTTGTTATCTCCCTCTGGTGAGCAATGAAAGATAAATGACATGACTTATAGATTCAAAGAAAAGCCAAAAGATGTAACTAAAGAAAAAAAACAAGCAGCTGGCTGCTGCTGGGAAGTGCAGGTAGGCAAAGCTGGTGGGGTGCCCACGGCACATCCTTCTGTCCCAATGGCTGCAGATAAGGTGAGAGGAAGAGTGGCAAAAAGATTACAAGGATATTTCTCTCCAGTGCTCTTTGGTCTTTGTTTCAGCATTCACCAGGCACCTTCTGTGGTGCAGAGATCTATATGTAGGTTTTTTTAAAAAATCTATTGCTTTTTTAAAAATTTATTTATTTTAAAATTGTTTTTGCTCAGTCCGTTTCCAATAAATAGTTACTGCACCTGAAGCTCTGTATAGATTTTAGGCCCACTGCTTTAAGATCCGAAATAACTCCTCTTCTCACCTGCAGTGTCTTTTACTAAGAGACTGCAACATCTTTGTAATTCCAATAGCGTCGTACAACAGTGACCGCCACACATTTCTTCAGTTACACAGCTAGTTGTAGCACTGCTGATATTAGCTACCAAGAGAGCTTCGAGCTGATGTGCAGTCATGCTAATTAGGACTAGTGTACACATCAACTTGTAGAAACTCATACTAAAACCAAATACACGGGAGGCCACTCTCTTCCACTGGTAACAGCTTCTCTAAGAAGTCTTCAATAAATGATTGTTTATCAAGAGTCACCTTTCCTATGCATCCATTGACATTTCTTTATTGAATAACATAGAATATTTATGAGCAGCTTCCAGCAGATACTAGTCTCAGAAGCGAAGAGGAGATGAGTAATGCATATTGTTTCTTTACTGGTTGTCTCCAAATCATAAATCGAGTGTTTGTCCAGCTTTAATTAGAAAATGGTAAAGTGATAGGATTTGATTTCATTTCCAAGAACACAGGACACTAATTCTTGGAATGAATTTAATTTAACAACACTTGAATTGTTTGTAAAGGTGATGTACATCAGGAGTACTAAGGTATTACTAATGGTTTTCTGGATTAGAATTTGCTGGAAGGACAGACAAGAAAATTCAAGGTGATTGCTATGGGCAATTTAAGCTGTAATGCAGCCTTCCAATATGAGTTCATATCCACTCAGAGGAATGATGACTGCTGGGAAAGATAATACTGACACATCCAGAAAACTAAAGTCATAGAAAAAGATGGTATCGTCACATTATTCATTATTATTATCTCTTTTTCTAAAGAAACCAAACTAGAAAAAACAAGGTAGAGATAAGCAGGGTTTCAAAATCATTTTTGGCAATGATAATAACATATTTATATAGGACATTTCATTCAAAAGAGCTTTTCACACAGAGATTTTAATTAATTGCATACATCAGACAAAGGAATTATAGAAACTCAGCTGTTTCTGAGGAAGATCCCACAGTGATTCTACAGCGAAGATAAAGGATGAGCTGTGAAAGCCAGCTTCTCCAGCTGATACACAGGACTGGCTGCTCACAGTGACTCAAAACTGGAGGGTCAGTGCAGGCAGCTGCCTCCCTGCACAGTGGGATGAACCATGGGGAGGACTCTGGGAAACGCAAGGACTTGGCACGTGGGTCCTGGCAGAGGTGAAGCAAGGTGGGGTTGGTCAGTTTTCAGCAACTGCTGCTGTAGGAGCTCCCACAGCACGCACCTACCCCCAGACCCCAGACGCACAGCCTCATGTGCCCTTACACACCAAGCTGGGCTGGACCGTCCCTGTCCCCGGCTGCCTGGCTGGGGCTCCCCCACCACCTCTCATCCCACCCAGCTTTCTCACACCTGCGAGCACCACTGCTAACAGCCCAGCTGCTCTCAGCACAGCTGGCACTGCACGTCACCAGGCATCATCGCTGCAGATGTGCAACAGTTACAACAGGTGTGCCACTCTCCTGCAGCTTGCCAAATTAATTGGTCCTTACTGGCACTCGTGCTAGGAACATAGAGACTTCTACAAAAGAGCAGTGTGGGAGTGCCTGCTCAAACCTCCCCACTGCTCTTGCACCTTCTCCAAGTCCATCTCTCAGGTCTCACGTCAGCTGTGCCCAGGGGAGCCAGGCAGCAGTGAGGCTAGCAGCCAGGCTTCAGCTCCTCATGCACAGACCACCTCTGTTACAGCTGCAGGCAGCCAGCAAGCCTAGAAACATTTAATTCCTCCCAAATTCTTGACCATGAGGACATTCTCATCTGATAGTTTTAGGAATGCTGAAGTTTTAAAAGAGCACAAAAGATGTGACTTAAAAGGCTACGGCCTCAGATCAACCAAGCTGCTAACATACATACACACAACAATTGACAGCCAAATTATTGATTCCCTAGGGAATAGTTATTCTACAGTGAAACTGAAGAAATTGGTGGGGTTTTTTTAATACCATGCATGCTGGGGCACTTCTTTGCAACTGCTTTGCAGTTATGGTGGGTTGGAGGCATTAGCTGGTTCCAGCATTAAACGAGTGAGAAAGGATGATCAAAGTATCTGCAAAAAAGCAGCTGGCAGGTGAGACATGGATTCAGCTTCTGCAGCTGGGGATATCCTCACCCCTTCAGGTTTCTGCAAGATTGGGAAACCTCATTCTCTTCATTTCTCCTTTGAGTCCCCACACAAGACCCTTCATATGTGCAGAGGACACCCTTCCAGAAGTCAGTGTGAGAATACTGCCTGGTGGCTCTGCACACCTTCCTTCTACCTAGAGACTGAAATCACTTCGGTTTTCAAGTGCTTCACAGCAAACTTGGGTATTGTACCCATCTCACAGTGAGACACTTCCTGGGTTGTAAAGAAGCTGAATCACAAAATACAAACAAGGCCTTGGCCATATGTCCTCTTCTGCTTCCAGCTTAAGAGCTCCAGGCTCTCAGCACCTCCACCTGCTATTGCTGCTCCTCAGAAAGAAGTTATTGCACAAGGTGGGTAATGGGCAGCGGCCAGCAGCTGCTGCACCATGCTTTGCACTTCAAGAACACACACAGCAACAGCCTTTATAACAGTAAGCACCTGTAACTGTGCAAAAGTGGTGGGGTTATTTTACTGATGCTGAAGATTGTATTCAATAATTTTACTAACAAATATTTATAAAGCCCTATGACATTTACACTGTGTTTTCTAAGTAAAATGTTTGTTTCAAGAATGTGTCCACAAACTAAAAATATTGATTAGGAGTTAAGGCTTAAACAGTACATTATAATAAGATAATTAGCTACTTTTTTTTTTTGCAGTAAATGACAGAATTAGTCCAAGGAACTTCTGACTCATATTTGGTTTGATGTGGGCATTTCCAACATAATTGCCCAATCTGATTTAATTATACCACCTGGCTACTTGACAAACTTTAGATTGACAATGAACACTTGTTGGCCCACTGCTCTTAATAATATAAACCTTCCCATTACCCCGTCAAGTTTGGACAGTTTTCCTCCTTTACAGTAGAGAGAGCACATAAGCCCTAGGTTGAGGTGGTCTCTTCTCCCCTCCAGAGCCCTCCCATTAGCACAGAATTGCTGTTGCCTTGCCCAGGTAGTGCAACATTCTGGCTATCACTGAACTGTTAGCAAAATATTTCAGTTTTCCATACCTATATTTGTACTGCTTCAATCATACATTGTCTTATATTTCCTCCTTATATATGATATCAGACAGTTAGCTTGTTCATGTTAGCTCCTTCTCTTTGCCCATCAGCGTCTCTTTGGTTCGTGATTAAGTTAGTGTCTCAGTTTTGTAAGGTCTTAATACACTGCTATTTGAGTGTATTTAATATAGACTAACAAGTGTAGGGTCTTGCACCTGGGAATACATAACCCACAAATGCAGCTCAGACTGAGATCCACCTGGCTGGAGAGCAGCCCTATGGAAAGGGACCTGGGGGTCTTGGTGGACAACAAGCTCACCATGAACGAGCAGTGTGCTGCAGCAGGATGCCAACAGGATGCTGGGTTGCATTAACAAGGGCATCACCAGCAGAGATAAAGAAGTCATTACCCCGCTCAGCACTGGTCAGACCACACCTTCAGTACTGTGTTCAATTTTGATCTCAGCTATACAAAAAAGATGTGGACAGGATGGAAAGGGTCTAGAGAAGGGCCACAAGGATGGTCAGGGGACTGGAAGACCTACTGTATGAAGAAAGCTGAGAAATCTGGGCTTGTTCAGCCCTGTGAGGAGAAGGCTTAGGGGAGACCTTATTACCAGGTACCAGTACGTAAAGGGTGGCTATCAGGAAGATGGAGACTCTCTTTTTACAAGGAGTCACATGGAAAATACAAGCGGTAACAGGTACAAGTTACTCCTGGGGAGATTCCAGTTGGAGTCCAGAAGAAAATTGTTTACCATGAGAACAATTAGACATTGGAATGATCCCCCAAGGGAAGTGGTGGATTACACTACACTGGACAGTTTTAAGATTCAGCTTGACAGGGTGCTGGGCCATCTCACTTAAACTATACTTTACCTTGAAAGGTTGGACTACATGATCCTTGANCTTGTCCTGTCAGATGTGGCTTGTAAGAAGAGACCAATGCCTGCCTCCCTACAACCTCCTTTTAGGTAGCTGTCCAGAGTGATAAGGTCACCCTCAGCCTCCTCTTCTTCAGGCTAAACAACCCCAGTTCCCTTAGGTGCTCCTCATAAAACTTATCCTCGAGACCCTTCACCAGCTTTGTTGCCCTTCTCTGCACCCGCTCCAGAACTTCAGTGTCTTTCTTGTACTGTGGTGCCCAAAACTGAACACAGTACTCAAGATGTGACCTCACCAGCACCAAGTACAGTGGGATGATTACTTCCCTAGTCTTGCTGACTACACTATTCCTGATACAGGCCAGGATGCCATTGGCCTTCTTGGCTACCTGGGCACACTGCTGGCTCGTGTTCAGCTGGCTGTCAATCAACACCTCCAGGTCCCTTTCTGCCGAGCAGCTTTCCAGCCACTCCTCCCCAAGTCTGTAGCTTTGCATGGGATAGTTGCAGCCCAAGAGCAGGACTCAGCATTTGGCCTTGTTAAAGGTCACACAATTTACCACAGCCCCTCAAGCAGATCAACACTCCCACCTAACTTGGTGTCATCTGCAAACTTAACTGAGAATGCTCTCAATCTCGTCATCAAGATCATTGATAAAGATGTTAAACAGGAGCCCTGGAGATCACCACTTGTGACCGGTCTTGACATCAGGTACTATTATACAGGGTAGTGTAGTCAGTGCTAGCTCACAAGTGAGAAGAATTACTTTCAGTAAGGTTGCAAGAAGCAAGGATGGGTTTCGGAGGGACCATTCCCTGCATATATTTAGGGAAATGCAGTATCTGCCATGCTTCTTGCTTTACATGAGCTTTCTTTTTTTTTATTACTGACTTTAACCTCTTTCCAGATCTTTTTGTCTATGATCTTTTACAGAACGGAACATTACAGATAGGCCAACATCTGACAACAGTGGAGAATGCTGCTTTTACCCTAAGTGAAAAAGCTGAGGCGAAAAGATCTAATACAAGAAAACGAGAGCACTATGTTTCAGAGGTGATATAAGCCCTCTTACTTTAATATTTCAAACTAGTGCAGACAAACAACTACAAGCTGTCTCATCTCTGATGTGTATAAGTGAGATAATCTCTGTTAAGAGATAATTCATTTAAATAGGGATTAACTCAAATTTAGGTTGTATTTGTCACCTTCATTTCAGTCAAAAAGCATTTTTTATACACTATTTTAATACCTACCAGATTAAAATGTCTATAGGAATTATGTCTTTTTAAAAGGCTTTAAAAACAACAAGAAAACTATGTAAGCCACTTAACTACCCATCCTTGAAGCCAGAACAGCAATGTGCTCTTGAATATCTGTATTTTAACTTGGGCAGCTTTTGAAAATGCTTGTAAAATTTACACAGTACATAAGAACAGTGGAACAAGTTCCATTTGAGTAGATATGTATTGAATATTTATTGAACGTAAAGCATTTTACAAGTAAAAACAAGTCAGAGAATTAATATCTTCAAATACATCTTTTCTTTGAATCAGAACAAAGTAATCATTTGAACAGTCCAAAATGGAACATGGTATATTCTGAGGAAAGCTAATTTACCTTTCACCATTACTCCTGCTACTGTGTCTAGGTGTTATTTTCCTGGATGATGCACACCACCATCCTCCAAAATCAGGTGCTTCCTTATGCAGAGAAGTGTACTTTTCTAACAGCGCCTTAGTTTTGCAGAGCTGCTGTTCTCAGGAAAGGACAACAATCCCTGCCCTATTGCTTATTGTTAGCTTATGCTAACAAAATAAATGAACTACTAACTACTACACACCTGGGAAGTAGCTTAGATGGTGTATTTTAGATCCTTTGGGTGCTGGTGATGCCCCGTTTTCTTTAGCAGCAAGGCTATTTTAACAAGTTCCCCATCTCCATGCTGCAGTTGATCATCCCATCAGGTCTGCAGATGTGACCGTGATGGGGACCTACCATGAACTGCAACAGTGGCATTTAAAAACCTGTTAAATCAGAAAAAAAGAAACAGTTCTGTACAGGTTGGTTCACTGGTTGATTTTTAAATTACTGCTAAGGTAATTATGCCCTCATCCTCTCTGCACTCTACTTGTACACAGACAGCACAAATTCCTGAGCTTTTGAAGCGTGAAATGAATATTAGTTCATTGATTTGCAAAAGAGAAAGTGAAAGAGTATTTTGGTCCTACAAGTATAGACTTCGAACCAGGTTAATTCCCTAAAAGCACATATTGAGACCTATGCACATAAAAATCTAGATTTCATTATGCTCCATATTAGGTTTTCTTAAATTTTTTAATAAATAAGTAATATTTGAGGGTAATAAAATAATTGTACTGAAATATAATAATGTCTCAGGCACTGAGGGAATAAGAGGTATGAAAAATTTCTCATAAAAATTTAATCCTTGGGATATAACCTTGTTACTTGCAATTCAATATCATACAGATGCTTTATCGAGTAGATTAAATAGTTCTCAGTGCTAGTTATTGGGACTTGTTTCTGTTAAATTATCCCCAGAAGGGTTTACCTTGTAATCCCTGTATAAAAAGGGAAGATACTAAATATTTCAATTACAATAATTTTAAAGTCTAATATAAATTCTAGAAAATTAAAAAATAACTATTTCATTTCAGGAGAGTTTCATGTTTGCTAAATGTAATACATATTTTTCCTTTATCCAAGAAGGCCGAATGAAGAGAACAGTAATTTTATGGTAATTTATTTATACAGTGTTGGAACAACACGCCAACACTTGCACTAGGTAATTTACCTAAGGAATTACATAAAGACAATAACAAAGAAGCTTTTGTTTAAAGTTCAACTTCTATATATGCTTCAGGTACTTAAGTATTGTGGTTGCCAAGCTGGAATAACCGTGAGGTATCTCTTGAGTAAAGAATGTAGCCTAGGAAAGAGGGATCAGAATACGCACAGAGCGGTTAATATTCACAAATTCTGTAGACACTTGCACAAAAACCTACACATGTAGGTCCATTTGCAGCAGGCCAGTCCATAACATTAAGGACATACTTAGGTGTCTGTATCACCATGGTCTCATTTTTCTCTGTTTTGCCAATTTAAAAATAAATTCAATCATCTTGATAAGTAATGTATTGCCTAGCACGGTTTCCTGTGTATTCAAGGCCAAGGCTTTGCACTGAGCTTCCTATCAAAGTACTGATAAAAAAACTGTGAACTTTCAGGTGACTTTTTAATTCAACTTTTATAGCTTCTGATGAAGAGATTTAATGAACTATTGACCTTTGTTCCATATTATACCACTTTTGGTAACGAGATTTACTGAATTCCGGCTGATATTACACATCTGCAAAAAAATTGGAGCTTCATTTCAGGTTCCAATGGCAGCTTTCCTCCATTGATCTGATAAATATTAAAAAAGATTCCTATGAACTAAAAAGCACAGGCCTTGGATTTACAGAAATAATGAGAATTTAGAAAGCTTTTAGTCTATAGGTTAGCGAGCAAGGCAGTCACAACAGGGCTGCAAAAACAGAATTACAGAATAGAAATAAAATGATGCATTTTTGCTGATAAAACCATGCTTAGACTCTGCATTATGATTTCAGGTAGATACGTCCATAGCAGGATTATGCAGAAATACTGAAAATAGGTTTAAGCACAGCTGTATCATCCTATAGTCTGCAGTATAGACAGATGCTGAGCAAAACCTGATTTTCACTGCAGTATTATTTGATTTCAGACTGACACCTCAGCACACCACATAGTTAGCTTGCTTTTCTTTCTGCAGTTTAGTCCATAAACTAGAGATAAGAAAGTACAGAGAGCGGCAGAAAAGGTTCTCTGAATAGTATCTCCAAGGACAGTGAGCTGAAATTCATAAATAATTGAACTCTGATATCAGAACTAAACACAGCCCTGTTTTAAATGTTGAGGCCACAGCAACAGCTTGCCAGAAAAGACAATATGCTCACATCATCCTGGCAATGCCAAGATCTCCCTTGGCCTCCAGATCACATCAGCATAATCTTAAAGGCTCTTATGATTAGAGTCACAGTTGAAATGCTGGATAGCACCTGAGGAAAGTCACTCCTGTCAGCTCTCACTCTTCTTTTCCCCCTCCCAGCCTGTCTGACATGTAGTCCACATCCATCCTGTCCTCGTAGACCCTCTAGAAGCATATAGTAGAGCTGATTTTCAGAAGACATCAGAACATTCCAATTTACTCTTCAATTTACTTTAGTTTAAGGTTGAATGTAGTTCTGAACAGTCCCATGGCTTTCTTGGACTGCTCATCTGCACCCTGCTGTCTTCATTCTCCTACTGAGAAGGCAAGTCCTTCCAGCGCAGGAGCTTCCCTATCGCTCTCTATATCTACGCAACCCTCAGCACAGGAATGGCACAAACCGAGGGATTCTAGGAAATACCATCTAACTAGTACATTAACGCATTGCATACATTTAGAGACAATTTTTAAGCAGTTAGTAGTGACATCAGTAAATATAGAATCATAGAATCATTTAGGTTGGAAAAGACCTTTAAGATCATCCAGTCCTATCATTAACCTAGCACTGCCAAGTCCAACGCTAAACCATGTCACGAAGCACCACATC
>VZZY01014483.1:0-60139 GCA_013400335.1 Eurystomus gularis | reverse complement strand
GACAGCTTAGTTCAGTTTCCCCCACCTCCGGCAGCGGAGGAGGGAGGGGGGGGGTGCACTCAGCAGGAGCGATGTGCTCCCTTTGTGCAGTGAGGCAGAAAAGAGAAAGTTTGTTTTCTTTTTCGATATTTATGGCTGGCGTTATCTCGCTTCTGTCTTCCTGGAGGATTTATGCAGAATAGATTTATGGGAAATAGAGTTTTTTGCTCACTGTTTTAATAAGGCAGAAAAAATCATGTGGTCGGTTCACCACAGAATGTAATTCATGTAATTGCTTTAGTTAATACACTTTGGTTTGCTAAGATTTCAGGACAGTGCTGTTACCACATACAGTATGTGAACTCAGTTGGATTTGATGCTCAATCCAGTGCTCAAAAATATTGTTAAGTTAAACCAATCACTGTTAAACATCAGACCCTTTTATCTGGAAAGTCACTTTCTAGTGCTTTTCAGAATTATATGTGGAAACTTCTAACATAAACTGGCTCCAAAAAAGTTAAAATCATTATTTTTACAGATATGTATGTGCTCCTCCATTTTGTACTCAAAGAGAAAATTAATTTACAATCAAATTTAGATGACAGGTAGTTTGTGCACAGACATATATCCAAAGAAAGTTCCTATGATCCATCATCATCTTTCTCTGGCTATTTAAGACTTCTGAATAAATATATGTATTCTTATAGCTCGCATACTTGTAATATAATGAAACTCCTTTGAAATTAAGCTACTCTATAGCTTGTATACAATACTCTCTACTACGTCTAATATATCAGCTCACAGTTACTAAGTCCCTATTCTGTTGCTACATTTGTAAAAATAGTAGATACTGAGAAAATGTTTTATAAACATATTTAAGAGTGAAGTGTAAATATCTTCCCCTGTGCAATCATGTGTTCAGTATCTTGGTCTTGATTGATGGCCAGAACTGAAGTTAAGGATAATAATTTTATTTCAAAAATCCGTGTGCTAATGAGGTAAGAATGATCATACGTAGTTGTGTGTAACAATTTGAAAGCTTTATACTGTACTATAAGAAATGAAGCTAATTTCATTTCTTATGAAATTAAGAAGATTAAGAAACAAATAAATGTATTGCTTTCAATCTGTGGCTCAATTTCCACCTGTTGATCCTCTGTGCCCTTCTGTTAACATTACAGAATTTTATTAGTATTCAACAGAATTAAGGCAAATGACCCATGGACAGCCAGGAATTACTGTTGTTGTAATTTAAGAAAATATTTGCATTGATTGCTGGCATTGTTTTCCAGAATCTGAGGGGATCATCATCTGTGATGAATTTCTATCCTACAACTACACGGTGAAGTTACAATGAGCCTTGAGGCACAGAAACACATTAACAGATAAAATCTCTGCATGTTAAATGAGACAAAATAATTATATTCATGGTCACAGAATCATAGAATATTTTTGAGTTTGGAAGGGACTATTAAAAATCATATAGTCCAACCCTGTGTCATAGGCCAAGGATATCTTTTACTGGATTAGGTTGCTCAAAGCCCTGTCCAACCTGATCTTGAACATTTCCAATGATGGGGCATCAACAACTTCTCTGGGCAACATGTTCCAATGTCTCACCACCCTCATCATTAAAAAAAATCTTCCTTATATGCAATCTATATCTACCCTCTTTCACTGTAAAATCATTGCTCCTTGTCCTGTCACTATAGGCCCTGGTAAAACGTCTTCCTCCATCTTTCTTATAAGCCCCCTTTATATCTTGAAAGGCTGCTATAAGATCTCCCCAGAGCCTTCGCTTCTCCAGGCTGAACATCCCCAACTCTCTTAGCCTTTCTATCTACACAAAGACTGTTTCTGTGGCTCAAATGTCTGGTAATTTGTTTAGTCCCTACTGTTTGATCACCAGTCTGAAAATTCAATCCTATGCATTCTCCTATTTTTTCTTTCCCAGCTCATGTTCACTCTAGCCTCCTTTTTTGCTTCTGTACTGTGAACATTATGATGTGAAACACTACTCATTTTCTACCATTCATCCTACTTGCTTTAAGCAGTCTGAACAAAACTCATGTACTGATGAGAATATGACTGATACAGAATATGGAAAGGCAGAATAATTGAAAAGTAAGGGAGGAATGGCTTCTCTTCTAGCAAAATACCACAAACATCCGAATTAGCAAGGCGTCTTAATGCCTGTTATATACTCACTGTGGAATGGGCAGGAGGAAAGAGAAAAATCCAGTACCATTTAGAATCTGCTTGTTTTGGGGATCTGGCTTGGGATGGTTGTATTATTGTGGCTGGTAAAACTGGAAATACTGTCCAGTAGTGCATAACTGTCAGGCTGCCTTAACTGTGGGCAGTACTGCCAGCTTCAGATACGATGTATGTGGTATTTTACCCAGTAGTACAGTGAATGTTTCAACTTTTCTTGAATTATATGGGAATCAATTACATGAACAACCCTACAGGCTTCTTCCTGAAATGAATATGAAAAATACCCTTTGGGATAGTCCTTGAATTGCGTGGTATCTGAAATATTTTTCTGTATTCAAACCCTTGATTTAAAATTAAAACAACTCATTGGAAATGAGAGCGGTGCTGGGAGTTGTAATTTAGTTCTATCCTGGGCAGTCTGCCACTGGATCAGGGCTTCAGGAAACAGATTACCATCTGAAAGGATGCCCACCTACCTTCCTTTGTATTTTAGTCTTCTTAATTAAAGGAACTGACTGCCACAGCAACAACCACTATAGAAATTAGCAAATTAATAATAAAGCTATCATTGGGCTCAAGAGGGTCTTTTAGAAGACAATTCAACCCAGCCTACATATGGGTGACATAATGAGTATGCAATAGGAATTCTGAAGCCTTTTCATATTAATTTCCAAGTATTTTGAGGAAAAGAAACTCTTCCACATAAAATCCTAAGGTTTTTTTGTTAGATTTAATCCACAGTTGGTTTACCCTCCTATTGCATGTTTTGGTCCTACACCATTTGCTGTGTTTGGTTTGAGATTTGAAAAAAACAAACAAAAAAAAAAAAGAATGCCTCCCTTCCCACTCAAGCTTGCATTAAGCCTTTTTCAAATGTGTGTTTCAGGTATTTCCTGCTGACTAGGTTCAGAAGTCACATTGTCTTCAGAAGGATTATCTGTGCAGAGCTTTCAGTGTGATCCTGTGAAAACAATGTCAACAATCTTATGACAGGCATTACTTTAGATTAAGTTGCTGAATATTTTATCTTCATTTTACTTTTCAAGCACATTATAACACGTTTGGTTCTTGTAGTGTTTTTGTTAGGGAAAAAGGCAATTTTTTATGTCATTCTGTCTTTTATAATCTACTCCAAGTAATCTTTTTTCATAATTTAAATGTACTTTGTGGTATAAAATACCATTATCTTAGAAATCTGTATGGTCACAAGTAAGCTTGATACTGTCCTTTGATTCATAAAGGGAGAGTGGTGTTTTTTTAAACCTACTTTTTTTAAAATTATATTTAACTATATTATTTGGTTCAGAACTTAAGCTTTTTTTGGCAATATATTTCAGAAATTAGTTTATACTCACAAGATAATTCTGTGGGCTTGGTTTTTTTATTCCAAACGCAGGTAAGAGTGAATATTGGATCAATCAAATACCCAGTCAACAGAATGTCAAGGTTTCTCTTCCAGGTAATAAGATTTTAGTAAGAAAGAATTCTAAAACTGGAAAATGTTCTTCTATATTTCCTTCAAATAAAGCACAATTATTTTTAAATGTTTATTATGTTATCTACCACATATTTTTATTTGCAACTATGAACTGATTGTAATGAATGCAGTAAGTAGTGAAAGGCTAGATACTGCTCTTTATAATCCCACATGTGCATGAGAAAAGGTTGAAGGATCTTTGACTCCTATTTAACCAAGCATTCATTAGCATTTGTAAAATAATATAACCTAATAATTACTTGAATACTAAGTTAGAGGAGCAAATGATGTTGTCAAAAGCAGTTGTAGTACATAGTGTATATCACCTAGTATCTGTGGAATATCTTGTAAAAATCTTTAAAATATACCACTTCCAGATATCTTCAAGTGGTAGAAATTATACTGGAAAAAAATTAAATCTGTATAATTTAGCCTAACTTCTGACTTTCATAAGAATAAAGGACTAGAATTATGGTGGAGGTATCATATTAAAATGAAGTACCCATGAAAAGCCATCCACAAAACCTGTAAGCAACTTAAATTTTTTTCTTCCTTGGGATTCTTCAAGTGCATTTGACACTCAGAAAAGCCTTTTTAGTTATAACTAATCTTCCCTTTTCTTTCTATTGGTAAAGTCAACTTGATCTTGTAATCATTTGCATTATATTCTTTTATATATTTATTTAATGCTTCTCTTGCCCCAGTTGTAGCACATGTAGAACATATGATTAAAAAACAAAGCTGCCCTACAATCTTATGCTTGTGCTGCTTAGGAACATCTGGTAAAAATAAACTAAGATCAGTACATTCATATTCTTTTATCCTACTGATAAGGAAGCAAAGTTTAGATTTGAAAATACCTTGCTGCCAGTTTGCTTCTATTTTAATTTGCTTGATCTGTGAGAGCAAGGTGTCCCACTGGAGCATCAGTCTTCATAATGAGTTTGAGCCTCTGCAGAGATCCAGGAAAGGGATTAAAAGAATTCAAGAGTGGAGATGCTGTATGAGCACAAAACTGGAGTCTGAAAAACATATTACTCTGTAGCTCTGGCATGCAGACTGCATGTAAGATGAAAAAAACAATAACGTAGGATGGTTTGTCTTAAAGCCTGTATAAGGTAAAAACATATTGCTGGTATAAAGCAAGTAGTTGTGGGGGGAGCCTAGGGGTGCAGTCTTGTAGGGCGGCCAAAGCAAATGTATCCAGAAAAACCTGCTGTTTAATTCTGTCATTGCATGTGTGGCAAGCACAGCCTCCCGACAGACAAAACAGGGCAAAACCAGGGTGTGCCAGAACGGTTTGCAGCAAACTGCACCTGAGGGTGATTAACTGGCACCTCAGGGTCTAGACCCTCAGCCTGGTTTGTCTGGGCTTGCCCCTCAGCCAATTAGAATAACCACAGACCACCCTCAACTAGGGTATAAATGAGCCCCACCTAAGAACCACTGAGGATGGTTCTTCAGAGAGCAGAGGGCCTAGCAGTTGCACCTTTGCCTTGGATGGACCTTCCAAGGGTACTTCCCTGGTTTGAGTGCATCTCTGTGGACGGATTGACACTCACCTGCTTTGGTGAGTGATAATTTTGGGCACTTGTGTAGGAGGTTTCTCTGTGGTAGTGAGCGCTTGCCAGTTTTGGTTTGTCTTTCCTCCAAGTTTAGCAATTAGTTGTGCAGTGGATGTATTCCTGACAGACATCCGAACTTGTGTTTTGTCATTAAGAGTGCTGGGTCAATAAACCCCCCTTTGATAGATGTTGCTGTCTGGTTTGTGGGTGCTCCCGTGACATTTATTGGTGTAGTCGCCGGGATGTTGGTAGAGGAATTACTACAGAAGGGCAGTTGTGCACCTTCTCCCCTAGATGTAAATGGGTGAGGAAGAAGCAGTCCGACCCCGTAGCAGTTGTGGAGAAGCTCCCCATAAGGTTTTGGAGTGGTGCACAGAAAGGAGTGTGTGCCATCCTAGGTGCTTGTCTGGTCCAGGCAGAGAGTCGCTTGAAAACGCTGGACTCCAAAGCACATTATTTGGAGAGAGAACGGAGCAGGGAAAAGGTGTGGATATGCTTGTTGATTGAGCATCTGCTGGTGCAGACAAAACCTTTCCCCGGAGCTGTCCCAATCCACGAGTTAATCACAGGCACAGACCCTGAGGATTTGGACGAAGAGAGCTGGGGAGATCCTGATGAAAATGGCTGTCATGCCCTGCTATTAAAACAAAGAGGCACACGAGACCACGTGGTGGGAACCCCTGGGGCACTGCCCGCACCCCCATGGTCAGGATCTGAGCTCAGCGAGCTCCAGGACAGGTTCTCACACAAGTTGGGTGAAACCAAGGTGGAATATTTTTATCTAGAGAGTCTCTGTGAGTGGGGGAGATTCGATACTGCTGAATGAAGATGAAGCAGCCAGATTTGGGGTCCCGGAGAGTTTCTGAGTGAGGGGCCGCCAGTCGGTCACACCCCAAGGGGGCTACTGGGCTGGGGCTGCACACCCCAAAGAGAGGGGAGAGCCGGTGGGGATCCGGGAAGGACGCCTGTCAGAGCTGGCGTTAGGAGTGCAAAAAGGCAGCCTGCAGCCTGGCGGTGTGTGAGTGAGGGTGGTCTGGGACCCTGACTTCTGCACTGATGGACCCTGACCACCTTGTACCGCTCATCCAAGGGCCACTGGACGCTTTAAAGATACGTGTCTACCCTCTCAGAGAAGGGATTCAGAGGCCCATAAAACATTAACTGGCAAAACCCGCAGTCTGCCCGCACACACGATGACTTGGGCAGAGCTGTTACTGAGGGGAAAACAACGGATGAGGGAAAAACAGAGGCAGCATCTCCTCGGCAGGACACTGCCGTTAACCTTTTCGCTCCCTTGCGAGGGGAATCGAAGGAGTCAAAATCCGAGAAGTTGCGGTGTGGGGGGTTGCACCTCTCACCCCGCCTGATGAATTCCTGCCAGTGGCCCACTGAGAGGGAGCCGTATATACGTGTTCCTGTGGGTCCGAAGCGAATAAGTTGAGAGTTCTTAATTGATACAAGAGCCCAAATTCGTGTCCTAAATAAGTAGGTAGTCGAGGAACTAGGAATCGAGCCCTTGAGGAAAACTATAAGCGTAATTTGAGTAACGGGTAAAGCAAAAATGTTCTATGGCTTGAACTCAGTTTTTGTTGCTGGGGGAAAAGCAGATGGCGGCTGTGGAGGTGGCTCTAAGCCCTTACAAGGGGAACATACTGGGATTTGATGTATTAGCAGGCAGGCGGTGGTACCTGCCCAGCGGCTGCATGTGGAGCTTTGGGAGCTGCAAGGTGAAGGGGCTCGCACTAGGACCCTGCAGCCCAGCCCAGCGCCCCTCGGCCCCGCTGCCAGCAGGAGGGATCAGCCCTCTGGAGAGGAGACCCGTCATGAGCTTCGCCCACTCCCCCTGCGGTCCCCAGTTTGGCAAGCTCGAAAGCCTCATGGACATTGGTGTTTAACAGTCGATGACAGGAGATTGAACAGTGACATCTCTCTGTTAACAGCTGCTGTTTCGAGTGGAACTTCAATAGTAACAGCAAAGAGGTGTGGTTCACAGGTGGATCTGCTTGATCAGATCAGCTGTTGCTATCTGTTTTGTGGGTGCCTCCTTTTGAACAATCAAAGATGTTCCTCAGCATCACATGTACGTGGCTTTTAAACCCTTCTAGTGATGGGGACTCCACCACTGCCTTGGGCAGCCTGGGCCAAGCCTTGACAACCCTTACAGGGGAGAAATTGCTCCTCATGTTCAACTTAAACCTTCCCTGACACAACTTATGCCCTTTTCCTCTTGTTCTGTTGCTTGTTACTTTGGAGAACAGACTGATCCCCACCTTGCTACAACCTCCATTCAGGTAGTTTTGATAAGGTCTCCCCTGAGCCTTCTTTTCTCCAGGCTAAACAACCCCAGTTCCCTCCCTCACTCTTCATAAGACTTGTTCTTGAGATTCTCAACCAGCTTCATTGCCCTTTTTTGGACGTGGACCAGCAGCTCCATGTCCCTCTTGTAGTGAGGTACCCAAAAGTGAACACAGTACTTGAGGTGTGGCCTCACTAGTGCTGAGTACAGGGGGNTGAACACAGTACTTGAGGTGTGGCCTCACTAGTGCTGAGTACAGGGGGACAATCACTTCCTACACTTTCTGATACAAGCCAGGATGATGTTGGCCTTCTTGGCCTGGGCATACTGTCAGCTCGTATTCAGCCGTCTGTTGACCAACACCCACAGGTCCTTTTCTGCCACACAGCTTTCCAGCTACTCTTCCTCAAACCTGTAGTGTTGCATGGAGTTGTTGTGACCCATGTACAGGACCCAGCACTTGGCCTTGTTGAACTTCATACAACTGGCCTCAGCCCATCGATCCAGCCTGTCCACGCTCTTCTGTAGAGCCTTCCTACCTGCAAGTAGATCAACACACCTGCCTGATTGGATGTTATCTGCAAACTTACTGAGGTGTCCTTGATCTGCTTGTCTAGATCATTGCTAAAGGTACTGAAGAGAACTGGTCTCAAAACAGATCCCTAGGGAACACCGCTCATGACCGGCCACTAACTGCATTTCACTGCCATTCACCACAAGTCTTTGGGCCCAGCCATCCAGTCAGCTTTTTATGCAGCAAAGAATATGCCCATAAAAGCCATGAGCAGCCAGTTTCTCCAGGAGAATGCTGTGGGAAACAGTGATAAGGCATTACTAAAGTCCAAGTAGAGAACATCCGTGGCCTTTCCTTCATCTGTTAAGCAGGTCACCTGGTCATAGAGGGAGATCAGTTTAGCTTAGCAGGACCTTTCATAAACCCATGCTGACTCACCTGATCACCTGGTTGTCCTGTACATGCCATGCGATGGCACTCAGTATGATCTGCTCCATAACCTTCCCTGGCACTGAGGTCAGACTGACAGGCCTGTAGTTCCCCCAGATCCTTCTTCCAGCCCTTTTTGTAGATGAGTGTCACATTTGCTAACCTCCAGTCAACTGTAACCTCCATGTTTAGCCAGGACTGCTGATTAACTGATGGAAAGCGGCTTGGTAAGCACTTCTGCCTGCTCCCTCAGTACCCTTGGGTGGATCCCACCCAGCCATATAGACCTGTGTGTGTCTAAGTGGTGTAGCAGGTTAACTATTTCTCATGTACTCATTTTCATTGTGATATACCAACTCGTAACAATATCTATTATTTTTTAAAGAAAGGTTAATTTTCATTCACTTTTTCTTATAACACTCATGTATGTAGAATTCCCATGTATTTTCCTATCTGTCTTACTTGGCTGGAAGTCTGAGTACAAAGAAATCAGTGTAAGAAATGTACTTCAAAGTTACAGACTATCAAAATGCTTTTGCTTGCAGGGCAACTTGCTTTTAAATGAAAGCAGAATAAGGCAAGGCATGGCTTAACACTTCTATGTGTTCTTTATCAGATCACTGAGGAAAATGACTGCTTGCAAGAGAGGTCTGGAAATTTACCAAGTTCAAGCTTCTAGCAGTTACAGATATAGTACAAACGCTGGACCAGGGTTCGGTGGATTCACTTTGCATGAAATTCCATGCTAACCTGTGTAGCTAACATCTTAACTATGTTAAAAGTGTTTCCTTCCTTAACATAGCAGATGTAACAAGGTATGTGTAAAATCAGCATATGATTACAGCTATTGAGAACAGGGAAATCAAAATGGGCTGAAGAATAATATGTCTGGCAGAACCGATAAAAGACAAAGTTTAAATGAATCATGAGAGTGATGGCAGATCTAGTGAATGTAGTAGACACAAATCAATATGATAAAACAGAATTGGAAGGCAAAGGTGTCATGTAACTTCAACATTTTTCAGAAAACTTGGCATACACTTTAATATAATTGAATAGAGCTTAATTAAGGAGAAAGAAGGAAAAGCATAACATTATTAAGGAATTATGATCAAGGATAGAAAACATTGTGAATGCTTCTGACTGTTGCTGACAGGAGTACATACTGCTTTATCACTTCTCCTATGATTTCCTAGTCAACTAGATGGCAAAAAAAGTGGTGCCACCATATATAAAAAAACCTGTCTTTTAACCAGAAGTGTCACTGTACATTCAGTCCTTCATCCCAAAAGAAATAGATAAAATATTCTTTGAAGTTGTTCATGTCAACTGTACCTCTAGGCAAGAATTGAAAGGTCTTCTTCAGAAGGCTTAACATGTTGAGCATTTGCACAGCTGTGTGCTCTCATCAACCAAAAGAGTAACTTAATGGTGAAATATTCATTTTTAGAATCACTCAAGTCATATGTGCCATGTAACAGAAAAAGCAGACTGTTAAATGAAAAGCTTCATTTCATTTATCAACAGCTAAAAGTTGCAGAGTACACATTACACAGAGCTACTTCTCTAAGTTCCCCAGAGTGCTGAGATAAATGTAAAAGGAAAGACACTTTATCATATAGAAGGAATGACTCCAATTCACTGGAACATCAGATTGTCTTAGAATCTATGGTTTTATGACTTGTCTTACTTCTGTATGTGCTGTGAATATGTATGCAGTGCTCTCTGTTGCATCTGTATAAAACAGATGTCCCTCCATTTATATATAGATAATGAGATGGGTTCTGCATGACTTGCTGATTTCATAACTGACTGCTTAGTTCTTTACATTTAATGGAGCATTAATATTTTAGGGTTTGCATTTTGCGTATGAATTAGGTTACATAAAAATGAAAGTATGGGTTTACAGATTCAAGCCAAGAACTGTCTAACCCTGTATGCTATTTCCAGTGTTCACTTTAAGTGGATTGCCAAGAAAAGATAGGAAAGGGGCATGCACATTATTTGTCCTCCAATACTCTCCCACTCTCCTTCAAACAGGCATTTTCATGAGCATGTTATTTGAGCAAACAAACCATGAGCATGGTTTGTTCAGTAGAAGTCAGCGAGTTTCTCAATACTTGCACAGTCTGTCCTTGAACCTTTATAAACCTCTCCTCTAAGGAGGTGACTGACTAAGCAATTGCCAGAGGTCACTGCCAGCGTAACTGTTCTCTGACAACACCATTCAGCAAGCAGACCTACAGGTCTAGCTTATTGCATGAAAAGATGCCTCTCTTTTAAAGTTTTAAGCAGTGCTTCTGCTAGCTTTATTTCACATTCCCTAATTCCAGTGTGGAAGAGGAGAAGGAAAAATTGATTCCAAGACTTCCTTTCCTTGCTTTTGTGGGCCACTGCCCTATTGCCCCATGCTCCTTCCATTCCAGGCTAAAGATTTCTAGCTTTCCCTGCCCTTCCATCTTCAGAAGTCATCCCAAACTTCTAGTCATCCTTGTTGCCTTTTTTCAAGGCTTTTTAATTTCCATTTTGTTTTTACTGATAGTAAAGGAGCAGAAGTATACAAAGTATCCAAGCTGTGGGCCATTCTGTGATTTATACAGTGGCATAAAGTTTTCTTTCTCCTCCTTGGTTTTTCCCATAATAACACCAACTAGCATTTCATTGATGCTGGGAGGAAAGGAAACCACAGGTGTTTCAGTTTTATTCTTAAGCTGTCTAATTACTGAACTGTAGTTTTCATGGAGATTGGTTAAATCAAGTTAGCATACTAACAATCCTATACCACTCCATGTATAACTAGTTTATCTGTAAATATGCATAAAGATATATATGTGATTTTTTCATTACGTGGTACTTTATTTAATCAAAATACCATTCTTACTGTTAGAGCAATAAGAATAGGTAATTTTGTTAATGACAATTTCTAACCATTTAGTCAATTTTGTGGCAAATGCATGTGTCTCCATGTGAAAAAATAGTAACTGTAATACTATCAAAAGAAATAATATAATAAAAATCCATATTATGTCACATTTTTCTTACATTCTGGATATCTAGTAAAATTCTTTGCTTATGTGACAAGCTTATAAGGTAGAAATGAACAAATACATGGTAGACTTTACTTGTTATATGCTAGTATAAAGAAAATGGTGAATTTAATAAACTGCATATGCTAACTGGTACTCTTACTGTATCTGTGTACTTCCAACTAAAACCAGAACTGTAATTGTTAAAGTATTAATATGTAATTAAAAAAAATTCTCCAAGTGAATTATAGTTCTGAGTTGTTTTAGAAACCTTGAGAAGAAGCTTTAGGGCTCATAGCTTGCATACTTTTTAAAAAGCTTTGTGTAGTAAATGCCTTATTGCTCCCTTGGTTATTCAGATTGGATAAAATAATTTGTTCTTTATGTACGATATTGCATGAAAGGTAAAGGAATGTATCATTGCCGTAAAGAGGTAACACATGCATTTTAGAGAAGTTTCTCCTGTACTAGGAAGTTTAACAGAAGGTCAAGGTCACAGGATTTGGAATGAGTATTAGAAAAACTAAAACCAAATCATGTGTCTAAGGATGTCCAATGTGTCTAATATGCCTGATGGAATAGCTGCTGCAGAATCATAGAATGGCTTAGCTTGGAAGGGACACTAGAGATCATCTAGTCCAACCTCCTTGCTGCGGGTAGGAACACCTCTCAACTAGACTAGGTTGCTCAAGGCCTCATCCAGCCTGGCTTTGAACACTTCCAGGGAGGGGGCATCCACAACCTCTGGACAATCTATTCCAGAGTCTCGCCACCCTCATACTGAAGAACTTCTTCCTAAGATCTAGTCTAAACCTACTCCTTCAATTTAAAACCAATTCCCCTTGTCCTATCACTGGACACTCTTGTGCAAAGTCCCTCTCCAGCCTTCCTGTAGACTCCCTTCAGGTATGGGAAGGCAGTTACAAGGTCCCTACAGAGTCTTCTCTTCTGCAGGCTGAGCGATCCCAGTGCCCTCAGCCTATCCTCATAGCAGAGATGCTCCAGCCCCTGGACCATCTTTGTGGCCCTACTCTGGACTTGTTCCAACAGATCAATATCCCTTTTATGGTGGGGACACCAGAACTGGATGCAGGTTTGTCCCCTAGTGCTTCTGGGCAAAAGTAGGGAAAAAAGAAAATAATTCTGTTGCTCAAGTGGATATTCATACTGACATTCAAATGTTAAAACAAAATATTTTAAATACCTATAGAGGCATTTTTTCAATTAAATAGTAAAATAGAAATAGGAAGAATTGAAAATGGTGAGTCTGTGAAAGTGGAGCATGAACAAAGGCAAGGCATTAAGAAACATCTCAAACATGGCTACCTTTTTCTTAATAGATGCATGTTTTGTTTTGTCACATTTTACTACTGATACTTAGAATCCTAGCACTGCATCTAGTTGAAATGACCCACTCCCCTTACCATTTTAAAGTCCTGAAATTCAACAGTGAAATGCAATCTGCTACAGGATTAACATTGTCTACAAAAATGCAGACAACAGTATATGAAAATGAGGCACTAAGAACTAGCAGGAAAAAACCATATCCAAAACCAAAACACACATCTAGTACAAATCACCAAGCTACCCAGTCTTGTAATAAAACCATTTTAAAGCTTACATTTGAATGGCTATTGCCAAATGGTTTATTCTGTATTTTTAAGGAAACTTTTTAAAAATTAATTACCTGAAAAGACATGGGATGCCTCTACTGAATGTATGTATGTATTGGACTTGTTTTTTGGTTTTGTTTTCCTAGCTAAGTTGTTTTCTGACTTAATGAAATAGAAACCAAACATGAATAGCTACAGGGAATCATGTTCCCATCTCCGTTACACAAGATGCGGTTATTGAACAGTTGGGAATATGCTTGTAACAGAACATTTTTTTTTTCTAGCCACACAGAATATTTAATTCAACATTACCCAGACCATGCATGCCCAAATAAGATGCAACACCTGGAAAAAAATTTAAATTTTTGCAGTGCTTTAAGATGGAACGTGCTGATTATTTATTCAGAATTCCATATGGAATACTAAAGTATACTACACAAGTGATTCAAACACACATTACATTTCATAATTTTGCTGTTACTGTCTTCCAAACTTTGTGATATTTGCGGCATTTTTCTTTTCTCTTTTTCTTACTAAAATAGATGTTCTGAGTGGTGGCACCATATTACGAAAATTTACTTTGCCTATTTATAGTGATTGTTGACAAGACTAGCAATAAATCTATCATAAAGCTTACAACACCACTTAAAAATTAATTTAATACAACCAAATAAAGAAATAAGTCTTATAATGTGATAGTTAAGTGTTTCATAGGTTATTCTCTAAAATCCTTTATTTACTGTTTTGCAGAGTTCCAACCTAGTGTCATTTTGCAAATATAAGAAATATTTCTACCTTGTGTCCTGAGTGACAGTCCACAAGTTTAAGAAAAGGGCTCTGCTTCATAAAAAACCTTGTAGCTCAGATAGGAAGACACAGTTTACTAGAATCTATGAGGGTACTTTTGAATAATTAATGTGCTAAATTTTTTACAACACAAAATAGTCACAAGAAGTATAAAAAAGCAAGGGAAAATATCTTGTTTTTATACAGTTGTAGAAATATTAGTGTTTTAAATTGTTGGTGTCAGAAAGGCTTTTTCTATACTGCCTTTGCTTGTTCGTAAACTTTGGTCAGGTAAAGAGGACAGTATATTTAAAGTCAAGTTGGTTCTGAAGCAACAATTTCCATAGGTTTTGCTTAATTGTTTGGTTTTTTTAAAGTGCATTTACTGAAATTTAGTGTGACTATTTGGTTTTCCTACACTTTGCATGTAAAAAGTGAGAAAGCAAAGTAGGTCTGATAAAAGATACTTCACTCTGGCACTTTTTTTAGTGCAGATTGTTAGCTTTTAGAAAAGGGCACAGCCAAGGGCAAAAGAAAAGGAGGGCATAATTCAGGTAAATTGGTTATTTTTGAAGCCCAGAATAAAAATTAAAATTGGTTTTCCATTTAAGCTCAGCATTGAAAGTGGATATTTCAGAACTAGTCTCCAGGAGAGCCATAAATTTTTTGACAAGTATGTATGTGTGCTAGCGTGCATGAACGTGGGTAGCTGCTCCTTTAGAATTTACTATATATTTATAAATAAGCACAAAAAGTCCATCTGACAAAGTGTAGTACTAGGAAGATACTTTTTACCATGAAAACCTTCTGTAATTTCAACTAGCATTTATAGATTTACTCATATTTAAAAATATATGTATGGTATTGTGTTCTGTCAGAATTTCTCTAAAGTGTCATGAATTGGGTATATTTATACAACTGGAATGAAATATTCTTTCTGTACATGATTTTACCTGAAGTGCTTTATTTCATACTGAAACTTTAAACTTCAGTTGTGTAAGACACAGCTAAAGCTCTGTTCACCAGGTTTCTATTAATCTGCAGTGGGGTATTAGTGCTTTTCCTTAGGAACTAATACCAATGGGATAACTTCTTTCCTTCAGAAACTACTGTAGTATAGTTCCAGGTAATGGCTTCCATGGTCCCATAAACAGATTGTTGTTTTTTTCTTCAACTGTGTACACCTGGATTGCTTTGTATAGAAATAACCTTATCTTAGGAAGCACTAATGCTGGAAACAAGTCAAACAACTATTGTAAAATAATTTTTCTTACCTTTTGAGCATTGGTGTAAAACTTTAGTTTGCATTGTTGGTAAAATTTTAATAACTTTCTGCCTAGTGTTGACCCATAGTTCTTTGTACTCATGTTAAGAGAATTGGAGAAGAGAAAATGGAACGTAGGACCTAACATTTAATGTCAGACCTCAGCTTCATCTTGCTCTCTATCTCATCTTATTCTGTAACCTAACTTCAGAGCAATGCCTGAAGAAGTCAGGAGAAAACTCTTCCCTCCTCCACCTCTTCATCTACCACAGTATAGGACTCAGTTTAATTGGCTAGAGGCAGTGATTGCCCTGAAGTGTAAGTTTGAGATCTTTCCCAAGGGTTATTTTTAAACATCTCTACATTAAATACGGGTATTTCTGTGTACTCCAAAACTTCCAAGCCCTTCCAAGCTTTCCTTTGTGTCATCTGCCATAAATATGATATGTAATAGTGTTGCATAATTAATGTATATTTCTTCCTTTTTTTATTTCATCCAAAACTGTTTTCCCAAAACTAGTATTTGTCATTCCGGATGGGTGTCCCCTGAAACACTATTTCTTGCGAGACTGTAGGTGCTCTGGCTTCTCAGTGAGCACAAGAGAATATATAGTTCAGACACTAGATACTTTGGTTCCTACTAAATATTGCCATGATTTTTCTCATTTCTCATCTACATATCTTATTGTGGTGGTCTTAGAATATGAAATATAACTGCTGTTTGCTCTCCAATAACATACAGAGTCCCTTCTAGAAAGTGACTTGCCCACCTTTGCTTTCTGAGTGTAGAAGGCTGGCAAAAGTTAGTTGAATGCAAGACTGAGGGAAGTAGGGAACACAAGACATAATTTGTCCCTGCCAGTGCTTTACTGGAATGAACATATTTTGCTTACATACTAAATATTCAATTGATTTGAAAAAGGTAATAAAAACTAAAAGACTTAGCTTGTGCAAATGCCCAAAGAGATAAAAGAGACTGCAGTCATCAGGAAGAGTCTCTGAGACTGTCCTGAAGTTTGGCTGTTTACAACCTGCTCCACTTCTGAAAATTTCCTCTTCTTGTTAGGTAAACATTCTCTGACATTTGCTAGAAGAGTGAAACCTATTCTTTGGTTATGTTTGGGGTTTTTTACTAGCAAACAGGTGCCTCCTATTTTTATTCCTTCCAGCTATTTAGTGATGTTTGATACAAGGCTTAGAAAAGGTTAAAGGCTTTTTTCTGTAACACATTGTAAAGTGTAAGCTCGTTTTCTATCCCACTTTTACATATATACTGGCAATGACTAATTTTCTTTGTGTTATGTTTTGTAAATCTGTTTTCAGTATCTGCAGCTGGCTAGATTCAGAAATTAGGATGGGACTCTGGGTGCTACATTGGCAATGCGAGCACTGTAGTCACCTTAGTATGGTAAACTTTAAAAAAAAAATTGGGATGATATGAAGCTTTTTCAATGCCTAAATTGTATCATTTCAAGTATCTTCTCTAGAGAGGTGGCATGCACTGGGAAATAAATGAGAAGCATCTGTTTTTCACTCCAGATCTTGCTAGGTTTGGAAAACTAAATGAGTTTTAACTGAAAGATTAAATTTGTAGATTATAGACTGCAATCCCAGCAATATACAGGCTTGTTTCCTGAAACTCTCTCCAATGGGAAGTATGCCAGACATGGTACATTAGACACTGTTTAGCATTTTTCTGGTACAAGCTGGTTCAATGATGAAATAAAGATTAGATAGTGGGAAAAATGAGACAGTGATAGAAATTCAGTTTTCTATTAAGGGCAACATAGTTAGCAACTATTTTAACTCATTTTGAAGAAGGGCAAACTTTTTATTCATAATCTCAATAAAATGGATAGACTGTTAAAAAAATGTTACTTGATAGTATTTGTCAAAAATGGCATCTGAAGTATTGTTTTTCCCTGCTTCAAAGGGAAATGTATGTTAACAATTAGTAATTTCTTCTGAACTGACTCCCTGTATCAATAAGTTTCTAAGTATATGTATGTACATAACATATAAATCCATATCCACTTGTGATAATATTTCTTTAAGATGCTGCATATAATCTGAGAATAAGAATGCTTTTTTAGGTTTAATATCTAACAGTGGCCTATAACTCACTGAATTACAGTAAATATCAGCTAGTCATTTTATGACTATAAAATTGTATATTGTCTGACTTCCCCTCTATTTCTGAACTAGAGTTTAGTATCCTTTTTAATATAATCTTTTAAAAAACCAATGAACAAAACTGAATTACATTATCAAACTGTTATATCTTCCTAATTACTAGAAAAATAATAACAGCTTTTAATGAATTTTAAGTAAAAGCTACAGCGGCTAACTTTTACTCTGAAGTCCAGCTTCTTTCCAAAATCTTTAGTAGACTGATAGTGAAAGGTCTATACAGTCTTCTGAAATAAACAGGGAAAGTAGTAATAGAATCAGAAATTTTGGCTTGAAGATTTCTCTACAGGGTTATCTGTTACAACATTTGGCTTGAAGTACGACTGTTGTCAGTGCTGGATCAGGTCATGGCTTTGTCTAGCCAGATCTTGTAAGCCTCCAAAGAAAGGAACTCTACAGTCTTCTTGGACTTCTCTTCCAGATGTCCAGCTTGAACCTTCCTACTTACAATCTGTGACTTTTAGTCCTTCTTGTATTTTCTGTTGTTGCTCAAATAGGATTAATCTCTATCATCTTTGTAATACTCCCAAGTATTGCATATTGTTACTAGTGCACTCATTGGCCTTCCGTAGACATGATTAAACAAGACTCCCTTAGCTTCTCCATGTAGATCATGGCACTAATATGCCTGATTATTTTGATTATTTTTGATTGATTTTTGATCTGATTTTTTATTATTTTGAACCAGACTCTGTTCAACTGTTGCCTAACTGAAGGGAAGATGGAGGGGTAGCGGAAGTAGTATTCCAGCATAGTATTGCAGATGCATCCACCACATTGCCAAGAATGTCCTAAGTGCAACTTGGCATCTGCTGTAACCCTCAGGTTATACTTGTCAGCAGGACTGCTTACTCAGCAGCCCCCAGCTCACTGGGCTTCAACCACAGAGCTTTGCAGCCCTCGTTAATGAGTTTCATGAGGCTTTTGTGGGCTCAGCCCTCAAGTGTATCAACTCTGGATTAAAATTGTACTGTACAGTGTTACTTCTCTCCCCTGATCCAGCCGTATGCAGATTTGTGGAGTACACACTTGGCGTTATCAAGATTGCTGAGAAGGAAGTTGAACAGTGCCAACACCTGAGATGTTACACTTACTACCAGCTTGATGTCAAGCTACTGGTTACTGCCCTGTGAGCCTGGCAGTCCAGCTAATTCTTAGCTTACCTAATATTTGGGTTATTTAGCTCAGTTTTTCATCTTCAAGATGAGAATACTGTGGAAGAGTGTCAGAAATCTTGCCAAAGTAAAAATATGTTAAAACCCTCCACTGTCCCCTCATTGGTATAGCTACATTTTTCATCACAGAATACAAACCAGTTGGTTAAGCAACATTTGCTCTTGGTAAATACATATTAAATGCTCCTAATTAACTTTCTGACCTTGATATGCTTGGAAATGGATTCCAAGAGGCCATGCCCATGAACTTTCCAAGGACTGAGGTGAAGCTGGTTGGCATATAGTGCCCCAGTCTTCCCACTTATTCTTAAAGGTAAACATAACATTAATCGTTTTTCCAGTTATTAAATAGCCCAAGTCACTGACACAATTAATGCCTGTGTTGTTATTAAGTATTACAACAGCCATTATCTTTTCCTAACAAATAAGCATTTTTTTTAATTGACTATGGGTTGCTGACCACTGATGCAAGCACAAAAAGAGATGCACCTATTTTCATTGATCATTCTGTCATTTACACTAACACAGTTGGGAAACTTCAGGTACACACTTTTAAAAAATAGGAAAACTTTGTAACACATTGTAGCAAAATCCCTTATATGCCAGCATATAAATCATTATTTTATAACAGCTACACAGTTCATCTACCCATGTCCTCTTGGTTAGCAAACGGCAACATAAGTCATTCCAGATGATGCTCCTTAATGGAAAGGGGTATTTTGGTAGGTAGTGTTATGTTTGCAGTCATGGGGAACACTTACTGCAAGTCCCCATGAAAGAATCCATTGTGTTATTCTGAAGTTTTGCAGCCTTTGCTTATTTTGCCAGGTCTTCAGGTCTTGGTGGGATGTTTTTGGTGTGGTGGCTTTTTTTATTATTTGGTTGGTTGCTTTTTTTTCTCTCACTTATACTTACTTCATGAAATTTGAAGCAGGTGTTTGGAGTGAGGTCGCTCCAAGGCAAGTCTTCCAGAAACATTTGTTTAGTCTTACTGTTGCCTTCTTGTCCACCTTCTCAGTCTTCTACAGGCCTGCCTCCAACAGAAAGAACCTAGGAAGGTTTAATTTCATGCAGGATAAGACTCAGCTGAATCATCGCTAGGTCTCTGGGTAGCTCTTATCTGGATGGATGAATTTTGGTTAGTAGTTCAGACACAAACTTAGCCCAACCTACAGCGAACTGCAAGTCAGTAGGAGAGATAGATAAAAGCGTCATACTACCTTAGTTGATTATCACTGCTGTAATTGTTACACAATCAAATTGAGACAAACAGAATAATCTGTGTAATGTTTTAGTGGCCCCCAATTTATACTTCCCTCACTGAATTTGTTGTTTAATTAGAGCTGTGTGAATATAGTACAATATACCAAGCATAAGTAGCTAAATAGCTTTTTGCCAGGTCTTCTCTTTTTCCTCCTTGACTGATCTACAGTACAGGATAAAAAAACCCTAAAACTTAAAATCCAATGCTTTCTAATTTTGAGGGCCTTTTGGGGTAGTAAGTTGTGTATGTGACTGACTGACATAGAACAACAGCCACCTCTGAGGCTAGGATCTAAATATCTTTCCAGGTTGTATCCTCAGTAATGGAAGTGTGCTGAGAATGAAAATACCCAGTTAAATCTGTTGTTCTGAGTATTGTGCTGACAGTTCATTTGTTTGTTTTGTACCTGTGGATAAATTTTGAGAAGCAATGGCAATTTGCAGTGATTGTACTACTTTTCACTTTGTTTTGAGGGGAAAAACTGGGTGTCTCTATCTGGAAAAAAAACCAAAACCAACAACAAAGTAGTCAATGTTAATGACATAGGCAGATTTCTTGGGTTGCCTCATTGTGGCAGGTGTACAAAATTAAACTGAAGTAAAATAAAGACAAGCCCAGACTAACAGACCACTAATAAGGTGTGTGTTAAGGGGTGCTACCAGTATGAGTCCTTTCAAAGGCCTGAAGCAGCGTGTGGTGCACATTGCTGAGATTATTTGGAAATTGAGAGCAAAGCTAAATGCATGAAAGGTAAACCTGCTTTCAGATGAGAATGAATGCTGCTCCTAGTACCTCAGCATGATGTTTTCTTTACACGCAGAGCCAACTGCTTCAAAACAAAGAAAATCCTCTCCAAGTCACATCTATCCTTCAAATACAGCAGCAATAGCTGGCAGTGAGTGGAAGAATTCTGCATTCTCCTTTGGTGTATAATTTCAGACATCTCTTTTCCTCATGATTCATACAGTAATGGCATCAGCAATTGCATATATATTTATACACAGTTATACATATGCATATATACTGTTTTGTTGTGAAATACAAGTTTATCTGGAAAAATTAAACAACCTGCAACCAAAAATCCAAACTGCATACACTGAGCCTAAGATTTAAGTTACAATGTTAAGCCTTGTCACTGCAAATAACAAAACAGTGTGCCTTTACCTGGAAAAAAGTAATTTCTGAAGCAAATAGTGACTAATGACTTCTTTACTTTGCTATAAATATGCGGGCTCAAAGCTTGAGACACAACAGGGCTTGATGTTCATAAAATACACCTCATCTTTTTGATTCACAGCTCCTTAATTTTACTTTTGAAAATGTAGGCACTGAATATACTGCATTAAAAAAAAACAACATAAACTGGAGGCGATGAAGATATTAATGGTTCCTGAATGTCACTATTTACATGTAAAACAATTTTGAAATAGCATGTGTGTGGTATGAGAGAAGATATCAAATGTTAAATAGTTAAAATTCTAACATTTAGGCACATACATGCATTCACTATTTAGTTCTTAAACGTTATCCAGCTACTTTTAAGGTTTGTAAATTTCTGTTGTAATTTTGATCTATCTTTGTTTTCAGTTAATATTGAGGTTTTCCCCCAAGCAAAGTGATTCCTTCCAAGAATCTGATTCCTTCAGAAGTTCCCATTAGTTTGACTTTGTACCTTCCAAGCAATCTACTGAATAACCAAGAGGTGGGGAAAAAACCCCACCAATCAAGAGGGCAGAGCCTCTTCAATATACTTTTTGAAGGCTTATGAGCACTGATTGATCATATTATTGTAAAGGTATAAAAGACTGAATTTTAGCCCAGCTAAGCATTACTGAATACTGAGTACTTTTCAGAAAGCATTTAGCATCTCCATGATTAGATCCATTCTGCACTCATCACCTTCACAGTTTTCTCACGTATTACCTTACCATTTGCTACTTATACATTTCATTAACTTAGATTCTTTACTCACTGAATTTTCTAGAGGCAGCTCTTAGAAGTTATTAAGCATAGGCCACACTTCTGAACCTTACACTTGTTCAGACACACCATAATCTGAATGTGAAAGCACAGCAATCAATAAGACTATGGGAGGTACAATATACTGCTCTGTTCAAAATGTAGCAGGAGCAGCCTTTTGAGAGCTATGTGAAAAGTACAGACAAATCAAAACTTGCAACTAAACCAGACTTGTAACAATAGTAAGAAAATGCTACAGGAGGTGAATCTCACAGCCATGGGTCTGAGTTTGGAAACTAGCACAAATGAAGAGAAGTATATTGGGATGGTGCTATAATACCATCATAAAGGAAATACAGTTTATTCCCATTTTTTTGCATGCACGTGGGGAAGCATCCTCAATCCCATAATGAACCAGTCCTTTCCTAGGTGTGGATTGCATCCTTTCACCTCCTTGGCTCAGGAATTCTAGCTGATCTATGTTGTTCCCCCTTCTTGCCTAGCTCTTCCTCACCCGACATTATGGAGGTTAGAATAGTAGTTGGGAGGTGAGTATTGCTCCCTGTCCCAGAGTCTAAGTGTATAGATGCACAGGGAAGAGGGAGATGTAGCTCTGTCCAACCTACTAGCCTTGTGGAAGAAACGCAGAACTGGAACTGTTGACATAAGTAGATACAACATTCTGGTGAGATTTTTCAACATTTCATTTTCTTAATATATCTGGAAGATAAAACACATTTTATTTCATCCTCCCATTCTCCTTCTGTTTTTCAGAAATAACCAAGTACAGTGTAATGTTTACTTTGATTTTGAAATTTTAATAACATGTTAAAAGAAGCAGACTTCAAAAAGAAACTTTCTGGGTTTAGCTGCCCTTGCAATGCAGCATAGAAATTTCACTAATATTTCAATTACCTTGTTAAATCTTCATGCTGTTTAGAACAACAGCCAGCTGTACCTGAACTGCTGTACAGATAATGTAGAAGAGCAGACTCTGTCTGTGCATGTATTCATATATATATGGTAAAGTCACCACGGAAATCACCATCTCCATTTAAACTGACACTTTTTGTTATCAGACATTGTTCCGACCTTTCTTTCTGGTCTAGCACACTTATTTGAAGTAGCCTTTGAGCAAGAACAAAACTCTGCTGTGTTTTCTTGTATTATGAAATCCAACTGTATTGTGATTGAATTTCAGGACTCATGAGACTGCACCAATTTGCTAGGACAGTCAGACTAATAAAGCTCTGTACTGAAGAGATACCTGTTTACAAAAGAAACTCTTCACCATAATTAAATGGCCTTCTGGAATGACACATGCCACAGCAGTACCAGGCATCTTCTTGTATAAATTACATCTGCCCGTTTTTTTTTTTTTTGTCCCCCTAGTTGTGTTGGATGGAAGTGTGATTTTTGTTCCACCATGTTCATTACATCTATGCTAGCAACACATGTAAAGTTCAGCCTCAGCCATTTTGTCTGTCTCTTCAGGAAAAAAGTTGGCTGTCTGACAGAATGATAACTGAATAGGAGTATAGCTCACACTGCTGCCAAAGCAACAACACCTGCAAGCAGCAGCACACACTTAATTGGGAGTGCTTGGGAGTTGCCAGAGCAGTTTTACTAGCTGTGGGGAGGGGATGCCTGTCTCTAACAGGCATCAGTCTGCATGCCTGCAGTCTGCAGACCTGACGCCGACCATGCAAGAGTTTCTTCAGAACTGAGAAAGGTGTGACTACAAGAGAGAAGTCTGGAACAGTCAATTGGGTGTAGCCTGAGCAGCACAGCTCTGTGTCAAAATAAACTTTCTCCAAGGACCACCTATTGTGCCTAACAAGTAAATAAACATGCAGAAATACATGCAGATAATATGGGAGACTAGATACTCAAGTCAGTCTTGCATACAGTGGATCTCTGTATGCATCTCTTTTTTCCTGTTGAACTGAATGCTCAGAAAACGTATACAAATTTATGCTAAATGACAGTTGTATAGTTTGCAAAGTTAAGTGGTTGAAGTATAGAAAATACATAATCTGTCATTATGCAAATCATGTATATTCACAAGAATACAGTTTTTGTGTAAACACATTATATTTTTAATAGTACTTCATCTTCACTAAGTAAATATTTCAGATATACATAAGGATAGAAGATGCTACTTAAACTGTAAATCTGGCTGTTCTAGCAATTGAATTTGTATACAAACAGAATAGCCCTTTTTTTCCTGGTTCATTACATGTTAACTTTTCAACTGAAAATTTATCTTCCAAATTAGGTTTTCTGGATAAGAAAAGAAACTTTTTTTTTTAATGTATAGAAGTAGTTTTAAGATATATCTTCTCTGTTGGCATGTTTCACCCACCATTCTCACATATATTACAGATTATTTTATACAATGATAGCATTATCTGTGGGAAGAAATTCATAGCCATGGTAGACGTGAGCGACACTCTAAAGTACAAATTCTATCATTACACTAGACATGTGGCTGGCGGGATTTCAACAGATGGAATTAAATGATTAGCATAAGGAAATAGCTGATTTTAACCACATAAGGTGGTGCAAAGCACAAGTCCTGCTGTGTGATTAGTTCTTTATGTTTATTCATTCACATTTAAGTAGTTCCCTTCTGTGTGAAGTAGCCAGCAGAGCAGTAAGAATATTCCCACTAGAATACATACTTGTTACTGTCACTATGGCATCTTCTGTGACAAGGATTATTACTGGCAACAGTATGAAACATTTTTTTCAAGCTAATGGAAACAACAAAAAAGGAAATATTGCTTAAATTTTAAATCTGTTGATTTCTACATTTTCTTTGAAGTATATGGCCAATTTTATTTAGAAGTCACGTGAGATTATTTGGATTATCTATGTGAACTCACCTAGAGTTTTATCGAGCTGCATTTTGTCTTTCCACAAGTTATTTCCACTTTCAAAGATTCTGCAGTTTAAATTATCTTCTTTGTTATCCCCATCGAGCATTGCTTTCAGGACTCCCAGAAACTACTCCTTTAACTTACACACAATGGTCAAGTAAAGAAGCAACCACAAAACCAGTTACTGCTTCAGTACCCAGCAGTCACGGTGGAAGACAGAAGAGCATCACCAAATGCTCATCAGAAAGTTTTGGCCTTTTTTTGGTGTTTCTTTTTTGAGGAGCTGGTCTGTTCACTAAGAAGTCTTTAGAGGACCATTCAGTTGCGTCAATTTCTCAAGCCAAATGATCATCACATTGTTTTGTTCAAATACCTACTAGCACAGTTTTGAGCATGGATCAGTCATAGTAAATAACTGATTGTTCTTACCTCCTTTGTTGATGCTAACTCATATCCTGAGCTTAGCTTCTTATTTGAGAATTATTTAAATTGACTGGTACCTGACCAAAGTTTTGCTTCTGATTGATAACACATCAAATTTCTCTGCAAATTAGCACATATGTAGCAAAATTCAAATATTAAGAGCATAAAAAATGGGAAGGCAACAGTAGATTTAAGACTGCTGTACTTCAATAAATTTTGCTTTATTCATAAATGACAGTATGTTTATCATGGGCGAAGAATAAGATTCATTATGTCATTAATGGTTGGACTCAATGATCTTAAAGGTTTCTTCCAACCAAAATTATTCAATGATTAATGATGTACTTGATCATTTGAAAATGGAGTGATAGGTAGGTACGTTATTATAACTTAGCTGGTTGTTGAAGCAGCTGTTTTTCTTTGTTTTCTGGTAATTCATTTCATAATCACGTAGGATGGGGTTTAACAGAAGCACTTGGTGTCAGCAGTTCTATTTATGGCTCCGCAGATGAAATAGGTTTGTACTCTAGTTACTTCCCAGCTCCTTGGAGTATTAGAGAAAAAAAAAAAATTGTAGAAGAGAGAAACAGGAAGAAATGCTTTGTTCAGTTTCTAAAACTACGTGTGTATGTGTTAATATGCCTTCTACAATTAAATAATATTTTTTTCTCTTATTTATAAAGTGCCTTGAGATACAGTATTGTCTTAAACCAAGATGAGGGATTTTTTGGTGTAAATTAAGAGAGCGCTAGTTCTCATGTTTTGCTAATTAAACAAGAACAGCTAATTTAGGCTCAGTTCCTCTCCATCTTAGGCCCTCACTTCTCAAAAGCATTTGATTCTTTAGCAACAAAAAAGCTAGATAAATTAGTAGTTATTCAGAGTAACATTTATGAGTAGGAAGGAGCTTTTGAGACACTGTGTATTGTTCCTGAACTGAGCTGTAGGGCCAGAAAAGCTGTTGGAAGTATCTGGGGTACTTTTCTGGCATTTGTAAAGTTTACAAAGATTGTGTGTAGGCCAGTATGTGCCTACACACTGCCTTCTCGTCACAAACAAGTTACATAAGCAGTAATGAGGAAAACGACAGCCTGCTTTTACCCTGCTAGCTTCTAGTTCTAGAAAACAAGAATCATAGGGAAGGGGACAGATACATCCAATTTCAGTTTTTATCTTTAAATAATTATTCCTTTCTCACTGATTAATGTTCCTACTTTCTCATTTCCTTGGTGAATAACTCCCTGTATCAGGTAAGAGTTTGTCAAAGAGAAGCTTAACATCAAGCATTAAGAGTGAAGAAATCCTGTCCGTAATATATTGAAAGTAGGTATTCTTGACTAAGTTTAAAATGTTAAATTTATATTTAAAGTTAAATCATAATATTAATATATTGTAATATTACTTTCTATTTCATGGTTATTTTATCTTTTCCATAAAACGTGGATGAGTTTACCTTCATGTACTTGAAGACAAAATAGCCCTATTTAATCAGTCACTTGCTTATAGTTGTACATCTGCCAAATGAATCTTTTATTAATTCTAGGGAGTAATAATAGTTTTAATCACGAGTCTTTGAAATTAGCACAATTTCTTAATTGAAATTAATGTTGACTATCCGCTTGCTGTTATATTAGGGTGATACTCCTGCATTCAAACAGAATTGCTAATTCTGAACACACATATGTGGCCTGCAGCTGAGTGGCAACCCTTTTTTCAGTTGATCTAAACATTTGAATGTAGGAGAAATATCTCCTTACAGTTTTTCTCCAGAATTACTCTAGAACTTCTGGTTGCTCAGTCTGCAGTGGGTTTGTATGTATGGTAGTGGTTTTCACATTCACTCCTCTAATCTAAGTCGGGCAAATATTAATTTTGTTGTATTTTCTCTGCATTTTCCACACAGATGTGTATTTTACACCCAAGCTTTTTGAAAAACAGTTACCAATGATACAAATACCTGAGTGTTAAAAGCTTGCTTTGTTTCCCATATTTCAGGATAGCCTGGAAACATCGTAGTAGTTTAAGCCATCTTCTCTCTATTTCCTCTTATCCCTTCTCTATTTTCGCTTAACAATTTCTAGTTCATAATTCTTTTTAGTCTTTCATTCGCATATGTAGCACCACCACTTTCAGTGTTCAGGCCACCTTATTGGATACTTTTGGAGTATCTGTCTCTCAGACTTGTTCATTATCTGCAGAATCTTTCAGTGCATTTACTGCGCTGCCCATCTCAGTAGCTTTCCTGATCCTTTACAGAACTATGTTCTGCTCTGTCATCATTAAATCTACCCCAGAACGATGTACGTGTATGTGGTGGAAAGTGGGGGCTAGCTTGTAAGTGCTTGCCTGTCATTTTTTGTGGTGTGAACAGAAAATTTACATTAAATATACATTTAGAACTACAGTAAAAAAAATTGAATCAGTTGCTGAAGAGATTAAATTAGATAGAAATATAAAGATATAAATTAAATGTTGGGAGCATCGTTCCTACGTAATTCTGTGTTTAAGTCTTGGGAGTTGCAATGCTGGATGTAACTTTCTTATTCATACTTTCTTCATGTAGCTAGTTCCTTACTGTTTTTTCATTAGCACAACTATATAATAGCTGCCAAAGATGTCAAATACTAAATTATAAGGCTTATCTAGAAATATAGTCTAATTCATTTTCTTTATTGGAAGTCCAGGATGCACAGAGCTCACATCATATGTATTACAGTGCTTGATATTTAAGCTTGAAATTTGACACGTAGAACTGTACAAAACTAACTTTTCCATTTAGGAGAGAAAATGCTCTGCTACACAGAGCAACCAGTTCTTTAGAAATGTGTCATTTTTATGGTTCTAATATTTCCTTTTTCTTGGCTTAATTTCTCTTTCTCATGTTTGATTTGTTTCTTCAGCAAAAAAGTTCACCTCTTTCATTGTGTGAATTCTTGTGTGCTAATACTGTTTCCCACTGACTGACAAGCCTCAGTGTTCTGAAAGATTATTGCACATATTGTAAGATTCTTTCCAGACCATTGTATTCTTGATATACAGGATGCTGGGATCAGCTGTACTAAATCCTGAACAAAGTAATGTAGTCCGTTCATATTATATATGAAATACCATAAAAAGACAGTTTTATTCTAAAAAAGGAGAGAAATAGTAATGATAAATATGATTTCTTTAGAAAGAGTAATCATCAATGGCAAATGCATAGTCATAGAACTAGCTAATACTGCATTGCATGTGAAACCCGATGATTGAAAAATTCAGTGAACTGACCAGTTAGATTTATGTCTGATACCTGACTGAGTCTAACTGGCTGTAGTTTACCCATTAGCAAAGAAATAAATGAACATGATGTACTGGGTGTAAATTACTAAAGGCTAATAGACTCATTTTCAAGGGCAGCTTTTCTGCTATTTATTTTGCATATCTCTATTTCATAGTAAATTTAAAAGAAAAAGTCCGTTGTAATTTCATGGAGAATAGTTTTTTGCAACTGCTATGTGTTAACCCTAACAGGCAGCTCAGCCCCATCCAGCTACTCACTCACCCCCAGTGGGATAGGGGAGAAAATCAGAAGGGTAAAAGTGAGAGAACTGATGGGTTGACATAAAGACAGTTTGACAGGGAAAGCAAATGCTGTGCATGCAAGCAAAGCAAAACAGGGAATTCGTTCACTGCTTGCCACTGGCAGGCAGGTGTTCAGCCATTTCCAAGAAAGCAGGGCTCCATCACATGTAACAGTGACTTGAAAAGACAAATGCCATAACTCCAAATGTCCCCTGCCACTTCCTTCCCCTTAGCTTTGATTGCTCACCATGATGTTACACGGTATGGGATATGCCTGGGGTCAGTTGGGGTCAGCTTTCTCAACTATATCCCCTCCTAATGACTTGTGCATCCTGAGCTTACTTGCTGTCAGGGCTATGTGAGAAACAGAAAACGCCTTGAGGTTGTGCCAGCACGGCTCAGCAATATTTAAAATGTAGGTGTGTTAGCAACACTGTTCTGGTCAGAAATCCAAAATGTAGCACCACACCAGCTACTATGAAGAAATTAATTCTGTCCAAGCCACAACCAGTACAGTAATTCTCTGTACAACCTCCAGTGGCGCTTTAAACCTGACTGCATGTAGCCTTTTACTGCACTCCAAGCTCAGGAGAGTCAGACATCATCTGGGACTAGGTGATAACACTTTCTTTCATTGACATGAACAAAATTTCAAACTAGTTATCATAAGGATAGAACATAAGAAGCTGTAGTGGATCTGGCTGAACTGGTTTTCCACATAGCAGCAGTGTTTTGTGCTGGGAGCTAGAAGGGTGCTGATAACACACCCGTGTTGTGACTACTGCTGAGCAAGGATCACACAGCTCTTCCCAACATTCACCCCCCCAGTGGGATGGGGTGGGCAAGATCTTGGGAGGGGACACAACCAGGACAGCTGACCCAAACAGACCAAAGGGATATTCCATACCGTATGACGTCAGCTCAGCTATAAAGCTAGGGGGAAGGAGGNTTTTGCTCTGCTGAGGAGGGAGAGGGGAAGGAAAGGGGGGGTGATGGAGTGGCTTAGTGGGTACCTGGTGCTCAGTCAAGGTTAACCCACCACAGAAGCCAAGACTGTTGGAATGATGTGCCTGAAGATTACAAGAACAAATTAGTTAAAATGAGATGTCCATCAAGCTTCTACATGCAGTTGAATGGAAGTGGAAGGCTTTTGATTTAAATTGTCTTTTCATTGTATCTTTACACTACCTGTCTCACAAGAATAACCTCTGAACTTAGAGACTTAAATTTAGACAGTGTGTACCTTCTGTATAATTCTATGCTATATACTGTATTATCATCCATTATTCTTCTCTGTTTGTCATGTTACCTGAGTCAAAACTGTTAGGCTGCAAAAAAAATCCATGGATCATCTCTGCCCCATTCTTATGTTACAGCTAAAAATAGGAGTATAAAGATAACATACTTAATATTTTAGCTTTTATTATATTTAACATCTGTACAAACATTTAGGCAATTCAAATTATTAGGAAGAAAACAGTGGTTATAGGCAGGAGTCAGGAAGCAGATTGTGATTGTTACAACCACAAGGTACTTTTAAGATAAAAATATAGATAAAAATTTGTAGTATATGTGCCATTTTTCTTTTTACCATTTTAGTGGCTTACTTGGGTGAGAAGGTGTGAATGAAGCACAAGTAATAATTACACTGTGTGTTATAGGGCCTGGATATGTGTGTTAAGCTTTGAAAGACATGGGTGCTAGAAACTTAAAAACTTACTAACTTGGTGTAGGCTATTGAGCTTCAAGTATGTGTGTCTTGAAATCTTGACTTGAATGTTTTGCAGAGGGAAGAGATACACTGTATCTTACCTTTGTGGCTTGATAGAGCAATACTTCAAAATGCTCGTCTTATAAGTTACTTAAGTGTAAGTACAAGTTTACTACCTCACAATTGCCATTAGTTTGTAATCATAAAATGGTCAAGTGAGCAGTAAGTCTCAGAGCATCATTACCACATATCCTTATGATACATGAAATGCCTTTAGCAGGACTCATACATTTTTATGGAGAGTAAATGAGAGTTGTGTCCCTATGTCCGACCCTAATGGAAATTTGCAGTCTCAAATGTCAGCATAAATCTTTCTGAGAGCTGTACACAGCATTCAAAAACTCAGTAACAGCTGTTTCTGTCTTTCTGAGAAGGTTACACATTTTGTTTCCTCTGCATTGTTGTACTACTGCTGCCAGCAGTTATTTATTATTGTATATACACACACAATTAAAAAAAAAAAAAGCTTCATTGAACTTCCTTGCTCTATTTTGTCCTCTTTTGTCAGGATAGAAGCCAAATCCATTGATGTGCTTGTTTTTCATCATGCATGTCCACGGCAGATGTTCAAAATGAGATACCTGTAGAACTCTAATGACAGAACTAAATAGATATTGGCAGAAATACCTAGAAAATGTTAATAATTATTGCCAGTTTTTCTTGAGTCTCAGTGATAGTCTGAAAAGAATTCTGTAGTATTTTTTTCTCTTAATCTGCTAGCAGAAGAAGAATGAAACACAGATAAGGGTACATTTAGTAACACCAAATAATCAAAATTGAACTGTAATAATTTCTTTGGGAAAATCTATGGATTGGTAAAGGTTGAAACAAAAAAAGCAGAAAAAATAGAATCATTATGTTGGAAAAGACCTTCAAGATCGAGTCCAACTATTAACCTAACTCTGCCAACTCCACTACTAAACCATGTTCCTAAGTATCGTATCTATATGACTTTTAAACACATCCAAGGATGGTGATTCAACCACTTCCCCAGGCAGCCTGTTCCAGTGTTTAATAATCCTTTCAGTGAAGAAATTCTTCCTCATATCCAACCTAAACCTCCCCTGGCACAACTTGAGGCTATTCTCTCTTGTCTCATATAACTCGTTACGTGGGAGAACAGACTGACTCCCACCAAGGACGTGTTCCAGCACCTCAGTGTCTTTCTTGTAGAGAGGGGCCCAAAACTGAACACAGTACTCTAGGTGTGGCCTCACCAGTGTCGAGTAAAAAGGGGGCAATCACTGCCCTAGTCCTTCTGGCCATGCTATTTCTGATGCAAGCCAAGATGCTGTTGGCCTTCATGGCCACCTGGGCACACTGCTGGCTCATATTTGGCCTGTTGTCAACCAGATCCTTTACCACTGGGCAGCTTTCCAACCTCTCTTCCCCAAGCCTGTACTGTTGCATGGGAATGTGGCTGCCCAAGTGTGGGACCCAGCACTTGGCCTTGGTAAAGCTGATACAATTGGCTTTGGCCTGTGGATTCAGCCTGTGCAGGTCTCAAATATACTATGACTTTCCTGATAAATAATTGCATTATTTTTTCTTATACAAGTCTTAAGAAAAACGTAAATTTACTGGTGAGACTCCCAGTTACCAAGCCTGCTGGTATGTTCCATTTTCAGCTGATGATCATATTCCAAGGTTTTGGCATTAATATTTTAATGCTAAGTTACCAAGTTGAGCTAAATTCATCCAAAACTAAAGAAAAAATATTTTGTAGTCAACACTTTTTTTCTTTGAAAAGCTCACTGGCTAATGTATATTTTGGAGCAATAAACTAATATTTGACATAGAAGAAAGAAGACTAATCTTTCTGGATGTATCTTAGTTTAGTTTTAAAAATTAATATATACTTATAATCAAGTTATTCTTTAGCCTCTCTAACTGAAATATTTTAAATTCCATATTCACTCTGAATGTTACATCTACCTGAACAGATACTTTGTGCATCACTAAGTATCATTCCTCTAAACCAAGCTTATTTTAGCTCAAGGTGAGTCTTATATCTACTGCTGCAGACAGTAGTGTGGCCAAACACTTGCAAATAGGAGTAAGTCCCTTTTTTTTGAAGTTTAAATTTATAAGGATACTTTAAAATGTGGCATAAATAAATAGCCAATAGTTAGAAGTAAGAAGATAGAAGCCAAGGAAGATGTAAGACATGCAAATATATCATCTTCTAAGAAACAAGAAATTTTGTGCCTCTTGTCATTACTACAATAACAAAATAAAATTAATTAGCACAATTAAAGATAGCTAGTCTAGGAAAGGAAGTGTTGATTCTGAATATGCCTTTCCCTGAAACCTCTACAGACTACAAATGGTGGTTCTGGTACATGAAAGGGCATTCAGGTGAGGATGTTACCATTTCTTTCTGAGATCTTGGTGAATATTTGGCAAATTTACTTGTGAATATTTTTGTTAAAAAGTAAATATCCTGAATACTTCAGCCATCATACAGATCCAACTTACATCAATTAATTTTTTATCTATCAAGATTATATATATATATCTTGTCTTCCTGTCCTGGGTACATACAATAAAACTTTTAACACTTTCTAGTTACCTGAAAACACAGATTATAATTTAAATCTATTTGGTATTTGTGCACCTGGGCCAGAAGAGATATCTTTGGAAGAAATACTCTGATTTAAAATTTTTATTAAGTGAATACATGCTGTAAATTTAACCAAGAGTGCTAGATGCAGAAATTCTTGTAATTAAGCATAATTGTAATTTAATTGTGGCTAAATTGGAACATTTGACATTTTCAATATAATTCAACTCTAAAAATGATTTTTTAAAATTAGATTATTCATTAAACAACCTATGGTGTGTACATATACCCCCATACAGCTAATATGGACCTATGTAGAAAAGTAGTATTATTTTTCAAACCAAAGGCTGCTATAATGATGGGTAGTAGCACATAAACATATCCTTTTCCCTCTCCTTTCTCCAAGTACTTGTATTAACTTTCATTCCTTTATTGCCTTGGAATGTGAAGCACTAAAGATGCACCAGCAAACGTGCACTCAGTTATCTTTCCCTTGCTGTGCTGCCAGGATTTTGATTTGTAAATTATCGGATACATATTCGTTCTCGTCAAAATGTCTTCTACTTTATTATGTACTGCACAACCATCTGTCACGCTGACAGTATTAATATGTGCTGTTTCTATTAGATAGTCTCCATTGTTTAGGGTGATTTTTCTGCTTAAACTAAATTTTTGTAGCAAGACTGGAGTGCTCTGGACTGTGGAGATGATGCTTTTTTTGTTCCATTATATTTTTCTTCTTGTTGTTTACAACTCATATGACAAGCATTTTAGCTTCACTCTGAACCAATGCCCTACTTTACTTGTGGAACATATATTATAAAAGCTGGACTTGTGCTACATTTAAATGAAGCAGGCAGGCCTACAGCACATCTTAGTGGAGAATTTGGTTTCCCCCTGCTATAGTACTCTCCGACTTGAGTTATCCGCACAGAAATGGTACATATTGCATCAAGTACTACAGCTTAATCCTGTTTCTATAGAAGTCAGTGCCTACTTTTCCATTCACTTAGCAGGTCATAGTCAAGTCTTGCATTATAAATGTGACTATAGAAAGTTTCCTGTTTGACAGCCTAATCTTCAGATATAATTTATTTATATAGAGTGTAAGAGGTTTATAATAAGACAATCTTTACAATCGGGGTTATTTTACATACAGAAATACATAAATGGTTTACTGCTAGACTGTCCTTTCAGTTACTATGGTTATTAACTGATTGGGCTTTTTTCTTTCCTACAAACAGAACTCTTACGTCTAACGTTAAACCCCCTTATTTTTCCTTTATGAAATAGGTAGCTCATAACTGCTACATCTTTTGGAGGTACCTTATTTTTGAAGCTTAATTATTTTAAAATGTTTTCCAGTCTTTCCATAAAATCTCAGTAATTGATTCTCCCACTAGGTATGTAATAGCTAATCTCAATTTGTTACTTATTCAGATCATTGTCCTAAATTATTCTTTGATGATATTAAAAGCCAGATTTTAGACCTAATGGCAGGTGCAAGAATCATTCTCTCAGATTACTACCTGTAGGGCAGATCTTGCATTAAGCCTCATGAAAATTATTTTAAGTGTATGGTATTTCCCTAAAGGACCTGCAGCTTTCATCAGACAGCTAGCAGTCTATGTGGATATCAATGCCAAATTATTTATCATCCATAATTTTGTTACAGACAGTCTCTATTTTCCTTCTCCTTACCATAACTGAACCAAATAGGAAGATAAAATCAAAGAAGGAATAAAATCTACAATATCCTGTGAACCTAAAGGCTACAAGAGATAGACCATTTTTGGTATAAATATTTCAGCTTCATAAAAACCAGTGAAAGTATGACACTATACTTTTGATAGGCTATCCTATACTCATTTTTGTTCCTGGTCAAGTCTGCAATATGCTGTTAGTGCTGTACCTGGAACGAGTACAATTTAAGTGCATGCTGCTGTTTACAAAATCTGATCTAATTGGGTGGCTCTTTCTAGAATCTTTACAATACTTTTTTTCTAGAATTTCTAATGTGCATATAAAATAAGCATCTTGTACTGATTTTTTTCATATCTGAAATGACTGGAGAAACCTGATCATTGGGTTATTGCCCTCAATAGCACCACTGCATGCTGCTTGGTAAAGATAAGGTGAAATATTTGAATGATAACCTCTACTTTTTCATTCTTTTTGTGATCAGTTTATCAAGAGGTTCGCCAAACCAATTGATGTATATTCTGGATTTTAATCTTTATTTGCATGCTTCTAATCTATGGTTGAATGGGTAACTCTGTTTTCATCAAAGAAACCAGCTTCAACAGCTGTTTGGCACTATCTATTTCAAGTGAAGCTTTATACTCCATAGTGTTAATCTTGGTTGAATCCTTTTCAGCTTTGGGTTTCAAACTGATAGTCAACCTTTCATATCTTCATGACATATGTGAATCACATCAGTGCTCTGTTGGTTTGAATCTCTTTTTCTTGTATATTATCTAGGAAAAACTCTTTTAAAACTACTTTCTGGATTTGGAGATTGCACAGATTCATGCTGAATAAGAATTTGAGTAATAGCATTTTGAAACATGGAGCTTTCAAAGTGTATCTTCTTAGAATGCATTTACTTCTGTGGCTTAAATCTGAAATTGTGGCAGGCTTGTTTTATCTGTAACTTGGTTATCATTAGCTGCACTGTACTATTTTGGAGTTTTTGTCATTGTTGGAATAACTGAAGTTGTATTATTTCTGGTAGGCTGAAATTCTATTTTTTTTACCATATAGTTTCCTCTTTATAGTGCTTTCACAGAATCACAGAATAGTTGAGGTTGGAAGGGATCTCTCATCATCTTGTCCAGTGCCCCTGCTCAAGCAGTGTTACTTAGAGCTAGTTGCCAGAAATGTGTGCAGATGGGTTAGGAATATCTCCATGTATGGAGACTCCACAACCAATCTGGGCAACCTGTGCCAGTGATCAGTCACCCACACAGTGCAAAAGTTTTTCCTGATATTCAGATGGTACCTGCTGTATATGGCTTGTGTCCATTGCCTCTGGTCTTGTCACAGAGAATCACTGAAAAGAGCCTGTCCTTTATGCGCCCTTCCTTCAAGGATTTATAGACAGTGATAAGATCTCCCCTTAGCCTTCTCTTCTCCAGGCTAAACAGCCCCAACTCTCTCAGCTTTTCCTCATAGGAGAGTGCTCCAGTCCCTTAATTACCTCTGTGACTCTTTACTGCACTTCAGTTTGTCCATGACTCTCTTGTGCTGGACAGCCCAGAACAGAACACAGCACTCCAGGTGTGGCCTCACCTGTGCTGAGCAGAGGATAAGGATCACCTCCCTTGACCTTCTGGCAAAGCTCCTCCTAATGTGACCTGGGATACTATCAGTTTTCTTTGCCACAAAGGCACATTTTGAAAACAAAATCAGTATTATGTTTTTTTAAAACAAAATGATGGTAGATTTCAGTAAAATTCATATGTATGAATAAAAGTAGAGTGTGGGGTTTTTTGCTCAAGCAAGACATTTTTATCAAAAGGTTAAGGTAAATCTTTTTAAAGTGAGCTAAATTAATCATCTATGTATTCTATAACTTAGAAGGGATTCAATTCTTTACACTGGAATTGCTTTACGATCTCTGGGCTCAATGGCACTTGCCATGAGTCAATAGGAAAAACTGCTCTGAAATATGCATGAGTATGCATGATCAAGCCAGTGAGAATAATCTACATCAGCAATGGTGTGAGAGGAGTTTATTTTTTTTTGCCACTACATACTGGCCTGACTGCAATACAGTGGGATCAAAAGTGGTGGTGTTTTGGTTTTTGTTATGACTTATTTTTTATAATTAAGTCTATTTATCTTACTGATCTCTATGACGCTAAAATATTTACGGTATCTATATTCCAGATAAAGATGGCAGTAAGTTGTTAGTCTTTTCTTTCTGAAAACAAAACAAGAAAGGCTCTTCCCTCTTCCATTTTATTCTTGCCCTATCTGTAGACTGTGAAGTAATGCAACCATTTAGAGTGAGTATAAAGACCTCCAGATACAACATACTAATGAACTGTAAAATTTAACTTTTTGATGCCAGTGCATCCTGGAGAACATCCAAGAGAACAACCTTTCACAAAGCTCAGGCTGAGGCGTCTACCTGGCTAAACACCAGGAACATACGGAATGATACGTATAACCTCAACTGCAGTTCCATTACTTGTTTCTGCAAAACCTAGTTTATGTCTGACTAATCTCACATTACAACAATCTTTTCTAAGCTCTGGCAAAGCTTTGGCAAAGTACAGATATTCATAGAGAAGAAGATTCTGCTCAATCTCTACTTCTCTCAGACTCCAAAATCCTGACCTGGGTGGCAGGTGTCTTTGTGTTCATCTGGCCCTGCATCAAGTTTTTCTGCAGCTCCTTGGTTTAGCACTACTGGCAATGGAGAGATGTTGGAATATTTTATGTAGAATGTGTCATGTTTTAACCCCAACCAGTGGCTAAGCACCACACAGCCAACTCTAGTGGGATGGGGAGGAGAATCAGGAAAAAAAAAAAGGAAAACTGGTGGGTTGATGTAAAAGCTGTTTAATAATTGAAATAATAATGGTAATAACAAGAAAAATAACAACAAAATAAATAAATCCCAAGAAAGACAAGTGATGCACAATATAATTGCTTACCACTTGTTGATCAGTGCCAGTCCCTGAAGAGTGATAGGCCCCTCAAAGCCAATTCCTCTCCATTTATACACTACAGTTACTACAGTTAGATGATTTGGCTTGTACATTCAGCGCCTCTGGACTAGTTAGTAAGGGTGTTCAGTTTGCATTTTCTGTAACTAGAGCAGGCTTGAATACTATAAGCATAAAAAGAAATAAAATTGCCAAAAACGTAGGCTAATAGTATGAATTTTTCTTTCCTTGTTAGTTTCTTTCAAATCTGTTATGCTAATACATTCTCTATGTGTGTCTGCAGAAACATGCGTCTGTGTGTATACATATTGTTGTTTATGGGCATAAAAGCAGATTAGCTGATACTACCTTTCCTTGGTTATATGTACCCGAATAGTTTTATAAAGAATTGTATTTTACTATGATATGAAAAAGTCCAACAAGGTAATAATGCAGCTTTCCAGTTGAGTTGTATAAACAAAAATGGCTTAGTTATAAGTTGCATGAAGATAAATAAAAAATGTCAGGAGAAACATCTTATCCCAAAAGCTGATAATTTATAAGTGCTGTAATGAGAAATTGCAGTGAGTTTGAAATAAATATGAAATACCAGAGGTTTTAGGAAGAGTTATTAGCTGATGTGAACAGCCATTTCGGTGCAATTTTTCATTTTTGCCACCATGCCAGATCATACTAGAGGGATTGTGGCTTTCTCCTTTGTGATACAGAGCAGAAAGAATGAAAACCAGTTCAATCCAAGCAGAAAGCTGATACCTACTTTCACTAATAATACATTGTATAAATTTTTTTCCCCCCTAAATTATTATATAAAGAGATGTGATTGATTTGTGTGTTTAGAATTAGGGTCAGGGTTGAGCGAAAGAGAAAGTCTAGAGGTGCCATTGGAGTGGGGGTTGGAATTTTTTGGAGGGCAGGGGAGGGAGGTGAGGAAAGCAGATGTCATTCCTATTTTCTATCACACCTGTCTTCTAGAAGGTCAAGAATGAGGATCCAGGGAACTACAGGTCAGACTCGAATATCTGGGAAGATGATTTAGCAACTAGTGCTTGAAACTATTTCTAGGCACATCAAGGACATGAAAGTCATTCAGAAGTAGACAATATTAATTCACCAAGGGCAAGTCATGCTTGACAGTGTTGATAAACTTCTGTGATGGATTGGCTGGCTTGGTAGATGAGGGGACAAATACTCAAAAGCTGTCTGAACATGGTCCTGGGCAACCTGTTGTAAATGAGTCAGCTCAAGCAGAGGAATTGGGCCAGATGACCTCCAGAGATCCCTTCCAACCTCCGCCATTCTGTTATTCTGTGATGTACAATAAATGCACTTTCTTATTTTTTTTAAACATAGGAAGAATTTGAAATACATCTAATAGCTTAATGATTCCATTTTTTAAAAAAAGTTCTTATGAATTAACATGGTTTTGTACTTCCTTCACATAATTAAATATTCAATTTACACTGATCATTTTAAAAAACCAAACCTCTAAAAATGTATTGTGAATACTTTCACTTTTATGTTTTAAGTCAATGTAGGTTTATTTGAGTTTTTTACTACAAACTCTTTATGTGCTAGAACTGAATTCTGCACAGAAAGTACTTTGTTGTATAATTGCTGAAACATTGTTTTCCCCAAACATATATTGGGCTTTTAAGATTTTGCAATATAGAAGAACCATTGAATATGCTGCGGTTATTTCAGTGCCATGGGGATGTACCTGGAGGGATATCAATACAAAGGTAATAAGTTTTTGCTACCTTAAGCTAACCTGTGCTTCTTGAATAAAGCTTCCAGATTTATAAATGCATATAGGATAGTATGCTGAAAATAAAACATTGAATTACTCTTTTTGGTATAGAAAATGTAAAAATACAAAGTTTTAAACTGGGGAAAAAAGGTAGAGTTGTCATCACAAATGAGTGAATTATTTAGCTATTAACTTGAAATACTTTGGAGAAGACATTGCAGAACAAAAGTAACTTGTTTTTAATGTTACGTATAACAAAGCAAAGAGGATGATAGATTATATATTTACATTTATTCTGTTTTCGTGTGAACTCTGGACTTCAGAAAACATGTCTTCTGAAGTCATTAAATATAAAACTGTTTTTGAGGCTAGAGCTCACAAAAGTCTATCTGACAGAACATAATATATTGTGTTATAAAATACATTTTGTAGTGATCCTTCAAAGTAATACAGATTTATTCTAAGAACATTTTCACTCCTTTATTGTTGTATTTTCATTTGTTTTTCTGTTCAAAAGGCTTAGTCCTGGATTATGGACTACCTGGCAAATGAGGTCTACTATCTGTCTCTTTCCTGTCAGGATTTTCTACAGCGTTTTATTAGTGCTAAATCCCATTAATCATAAAGGCAGCCAAGGAAGAAAACCAAACCTGCTTTTTAAACTCTATTTAAGACCAATGTAATTGAAACTAATGTATATAAATGTCTCTTACATTGGTGAGTTGCTGAAGAATAGCTCAAGGTACTGCTAATTCTATAAGTATTTCATGAATCCTTCTAAACTGGTTGAGTCAGGTAGGAGGAATGATGTTTACGTTTTCATAGGAAGGTGCCGATTATAGTTAAATAGAGAAAAATCAATGTATTTTATTTTAAAATACTACTTTTGGTCAAGTCAAACTGTTGTGAAATAAGTTTTTAAATATTTCTGCTGACTTTTTTATACACTGTTGCAGGATCGATAGAGATGAGATAATCTTTTGTAACTTACCTTGAAAGTTTTTCTGTGATGATGCAACAAAACTAAATGTGGATACCATGTGGAAACTTCCTGACACGTAAAACTGATGGCTCTTTAAGCAAGCTGAGATGGTGAGCCATTCATGCTACACAGTTCTGTAGTTCACAAAATGGACTATATACTTCCTAAAGGTGGTTCAGAGCACCTGATTTGGTAACACTGGATTTCCCCCTAGATAATTAATAAAAAGGGATTTAAACCCCCATTTGGTACACATACTTACACAGAGTCCTGCTGGGAACAAGAAGAAAGGGATAATGAATAAAAGAAGTTACAGAAAGAATAATTCAGATTAACATAAAATGACCAAAAAAATCAATATCAAAGAAATAAAGAATTTAGAATGTATATTGAGGTATAAGCAAAACGAAGTTACTGTCAGGGGAGCATCATGATCTTGTCTCATTTAGGAGCTGAGTGACTGACTATAATGAGTGATGGGCAAGGAGAACAAGAACAGAGTACGATGAGCTTTGGTATAAGCAGTGTATCAGCAAGTGACAGGAGAATAATAACTAAAGCTGCTGGAAAGGTGTAGCATGGTAAGAAAGTGCTGATTCGATTGGTGGCCTCTGCATATTCCATAATAAGGACTGGAGGGAAAGTTACATCCAACATTGGGTAAAAGCAAAGGACTGAGGTGGAACTGAGCCACCCCTGAAAGCCCAAGAGAGAGGCTGTGTCAGAAACAGGTTTACTTTCAACAGCACACATATACACGCAGTGTTGCAGTGAACTGCAACCTCCTCCATTTGCCACTTCAGTGAGTTGGCACAGTCCAGCCTCATGGGAATTTTAGCCAATCAGTCTCAATGTTGGACTGCTAATTGAAAGAGCAAAAGTAAAGACACTTAAAAGGCAGTCACTCATCAGCTCCTACCAGTAGACCGATGCCCAGGCAGGCTTTGAGCAAGAGCTACTTAGTACAGGCTACCCCCAGAGTTTTTCCTGCTGAGCAAGATGTTATATGGTATAGAATATCCCTTTGGTCAGCTGGGATCAGCTGTTCCAGCTGTGCCCTCTCCCAGCCTCTTGCCCACCCTCAGCCTACTTGGTGCAGGGGCAGAGTGGGGAAAAGAGAAAGCTTCGATGCTATGTAGGCACTGCTCAGCAACAGCTAAAACATTGTGTTACCAACGCTACTGTAGTCACAGATCTGAAACATAGCACTGTATGAGCTGCTCTAAAGAAAATGAACGCCATCCCAGCCAGAGCCAGTATGTTCCCCTATCCTGTGATGATTACTAGATAAGGCAGACATTTCCTAATTCAACACAAGAAAGAGTTAAGACTTTGTGGCTGTACCTACAGGTACATTGTCAGGGAAAGAAACCCAAAGTGAAATGTGTTCTGTTACTAATTAGGGCAGGGTAGTTTCAGTGACTACAAAAAGAACATTATTATGCCTGTATTGGAAGAAGAACGACACAGGGCACTACACTGAGCTTTCAGAAAAGCTATTTCCAGACACAAAAGAGTCAGAGTAACTGGCAATGGCCAGTTTGCACTTACCACAGACAAATCAACTTTAACCAAGCTAGTTGCCATCTGTGACTAGTTCCATCCCTGTGGGAGACCAGGTGATGCTTTTTACTTTGGGTTTCACAAGGTATTCAAAAGAGTTTTCCATAGCACCTTTGTAGCCAAACTAAAGGGACGTGAAATAAGATGAGTAGACTGTAAGATGTCTGGAAAACTCTCTTAACATCACATCAGAAAGTAGTGTATTGTAGTCTGAATCCTCATTGGCAACTGCTGGTGTTCCTCAGGATTTGACACTGGAGCTAATATTATTTAATGCTGATTGAAGGGATCTGGACAATGGGAGAGTACACTTGCCAGTGATAAACCAAAGTGGAGAGAACAGCTGATAAGCTGAAGAGCAGCATTTGCTGCCAGAGGGACCTCAGCAACCTGGAGGAATGAGCCCATGGAACCTCATGGTTTACAACAGAGATGGATGAAGAGTCGTGCTTGTGGAACTGACTCCCTGCATCACTGCAGGCAAAGGACACAATGGCTGAGGTACAGCTCTGCCAAATATGACTTGGGGTGCCCAAAGTAACTTGGACCAATGTTGATGCTATCTCTGTTGTGAGCAGGAGGCTGGACTGTGAGCATGACTTCTGGAAGTGTCCTCCAGCCCAGGATTTTCTCTGATTCTCTTATGTGCTTTAAACAAGGTTATACCAAATCTTCTCTTAGAAGGTTCTGAGGATCGCTTAGAAAGAAACTATGTGGCATATGGTTAAATATCAAAAAGGTGAAGTGCAGAGATTAGAAGAAAAAATTTACACAGTTCGGAAATCTCCAAAAGATGGCAATGTATGCTTTTGAAACAATGGACCCGTAATCATACAAAAATTGCCTTACATCAGAAATTACAATAAGGGTGCAAGAATCTTTAGGTAAAGGAGGAAATACTCGGTATGTTGTAGGTGGCTGCATTATAGTGGGCAACCTCGACATAGCCCTTTATCTCCTGAGTCACAACTAGCTGTCATAGATTTAAAGGCTGATAGAGTTGAGATGTATCACCATACTATGCTATTTTGAAAATTACTGTGATCAGGATAGAAAATTACAGCCTAACATCAAGTTTTCGATGGCTTATTCTTTTATGTAGAGATGAAGGAGAGAGATAGATACATTTTGCATTATTCCAATTCTGGCCCAAATACCATTCTCTTTTTTTTTTTTTTAAATTCAGTACTCCTCTGCTGATATCAATGGATGCATAGCTTTAAAAATATCTGAATATGTAGTTAAACATATCTATCACGCTAAGAACAAGTTTTAAAGGTGGCTATGTTATCAGAAGTTCATATATAAATGAACATACGGGTTACATCTGGTAGGAAGATCTCGTTATCCGAGATTTGTCAGTACATACTAATTCATTTATGCTTGTTTCGAACCAAGCACTTCAGCGCCATAGAAAATCAGGCATTAAAATTATTCACAGATTATGCAATCTTAGAATAACACTATCGGTATCTTTCAATCTCTGTTACTACTGTGTTAATCAGCCCTATAACACTGTAATGAAATGATGCCAATCCTGAGATAGCATAGCCTTCGAATAGTTCCACTAATGTCCAGAATTACATGGCTGTCCAGATTACATGGCTGAAAATCAATGGAAATAGTTGCAAGTTTCTTTATTAATAGTACTTCACCTCCCACTACATCTATATATAGTAAGGCTAACATGTAGCAATCATTTTAATAATAAAAAAATCTTTTCCATAACATATTAGCTGAGTTTTAACATGGAGGCAGTGTTTATAATAGAACTAAGGATATTTCTTATATCCCTAGTAATGAAAACACTAATAGCAAAAGGCCATCCAAAAATTGCATGAAGAGTTAAATGAAACTCAGAAAATGAAAGACCACTTCCTTCTTCTTTGGAGACGTGAATACAAAACCAGTATAGTCTCCATCGATAACTAATTAGCTAAACATACAGTTCTAGTGTATGTATATGGATATTACTAGGCTTCTATATTTTTGAAGGGTAGAAAAAAAAAATAATTTGCTTTGGATCATTTCTCTATGGATGGAATGTCATCAGAGAAGCCTTTTATTTTTACCCTACTTTAATGCCAATTGCAGAATAACTTGGATATACAATAATGCTTTATAGTAGACGTCACTTTCATTTTGTGAATTAACTGAAAAATGAAAATAACAGTTGTTCTCCCTAGAGGTGATAACAGGTTGCTTTTGTGGTTTTATTAAGCTGTAGGCATTAAGATCACAGTCAAGTAAAAGTTTCTGATAATGGCAAATGTTAATATTCACTACAAAAATAATGTGGAAAACTACTTAATACTTCACAAAATCTATTTCAATCACTGACGGCTTCCATCTCTTTTTTTTAACAGAGCCAAATAAAATAATCAATGTTGAAATAAGAAGGGAAGTTTATCTATATTCTTCTAATGCAATATATTCTCAAGTTCTCTTTAAATAATGTTATTTGTACGATTCTGCTTATGTTTTATATAGTACTATTATTAGAAATGAACATCCGGAGGAGGAGCTTTTTCATTTTATATACACATGTATTTCCATGCCTGGTCCACATCAGCATTCACAGTGATTAATATTACGTGACTTCTTGTGACTCTCAGTAGTATTCCATAACTCTATATTTCAAAACCATTTAATGGATACAGCACTTTTTAAGTAGAGTCCTCCTTCAACCTAACTGCATCTATAATGTTTTTAAATGTGAGTGAATTTCAATGACAGATTAGCTCAGGATCACAATGTCTCATTCCATTACTGAAGTACTATGTTTGAACCCAGGCCCCTAGAGATTAAACACGAGTGCTAGGAACCTACTATGTCACCTATCTGTTTAAAGTACTTCTCATGGTGTACTGAGCACAGCCTTCCCCCCTACTCCCCTTGTATCTTATTTAAAGCCCCGTGCTTTGGTAGCAGTACTGCATTGACTTAGAGTGAGATCACCCCAAACTTCTTTTTTTAAAACCTCTTTTAATTAATGAGGTGCTTCTTAGTCAGACAGACTGCTGTGAAGAGCAAGACTTCTTGTGCTCTGAAAGACTGCTTTACTAACAGAAATATGCCGTATCATCCCAGCAATAAAATTCTACCTCTTGGCAAAGACTAGCTGTTTTGGTATGAAACAAAGCTTAGCTCATCCTATAATTATGTTAATGTTGAAAGCGGCAACATACCAGTACAGTTGATGTGTCTTCCTGAGTGCAATGCAGATAGTAGGGGCAGTTCACCTCTAGAGTAAAACATGCACATTTAAATTTCCACATGTGTCTGTGTTAGGTGTACACATGTTGCCAGCTGTCTATGCTGCTGCTGCAGTCAACAAAAACCACTCGGTACAGTCACTGCAGCCTGAAAAGCTCCTAAGAGACCTGGAGCTCAGGTGTCTGTTCTGGGCTCTGTTGCCTAAACATTGATAGTAATGCCATTGAAAATGCCCTAAAGTACCCAAAACTTTCACAACAGACTAGCAGATCTATGGCAGATTTGGTAGCAGTTTGAGTCTGCAGCCCCTAAAACAGTGGAGTACTGAATCGTATCCCTGAGGACAGTCAGCTCTAGGTCTCTCTGAGCTGGCTCACTAATTGTACTGGCTAGGTGTTTATTGAGTATTATGGGATCTAAGGAAGGGCATACATGACAGTTTTAGTTTATGTAGAGTGCACTTTTGAAAAATCTTTTGATTGCCTGGTTTACTATGCTTTGATTCATATAATGGAGTGGTCTCAGAATACACAAATAAGATTTATTTTGAATTAAACTAAACCAGAAGATGTGCTCCAAAACCACAACTAATGTTCTCCAAATGCAAATGGGTTTGCCCAGAGGACTAGACCATAACTAGTTTAAAGATGAAAAAATAAGGACAGTCATGAAATGCACACAGTATGGATGTCAAATCATTAGAATCAAATGATTTGATCTTCAAATCCTTTCCTACTGGTCCACATCTTGCAAACATAGATTGAGCCTTAGGTACCTTATTAGGTACGTAAGCGTATTTGCTTGTTGAGATCTAAATTTAAATCCTAGCCTTGTGTACTAGTATCAAGTATATACTTGTTGCTGGATGAAGAACACTTCATTTTGCAAAGGCAGCAGGGACATCTTAGAGATAAAAATTTTGTAATATTTTTGTGAAAAATTGTATACAACAGCTTTAAGAGTTATAGACTCTGTATGCTATAATCGATACTCTGACTTGTATTGGTCCCCATAAAAAACTTATTGCTTTTTCCTTGGCTTAGTAATAAGGCTACACTTTTAAAAAAAAGCTAATTACCAGTGTACACAGACCATCTGTTACAAGGCACCCTTGTTTAACTCTGATTTGAAGCTACATCAGAGAGGCTAACTGCATTCTTGATTAGTATTGATTGTTGGTGTAGTGTTGACCCAAGCAGACTATACTAGGGGAATTAAGGCTCGGGTGGCTGCAAGAACAGACTCACACTGCTCAGTAGCGTAAAATACAAGATTATTTACTTAGTGGGATGGGTATTGCAACTGTATAGCAATTCCTGTTCTACAACACGCACAAACACATCCAAACCAACCAATGCCCCACCTCCTCCAGTGTGTTTGTAGCCAGTACTATGGACCTGGCTGGGGTAGCAGGACAGTCACTTCTGGCTGGTCACTGGGACGTCCTGGCTGGCAGTCTGGACTTTACATGCAGTGTTTCTGTTTCAGGCTCAACCCTTTCTGCAGCATTGGGTGTTTGTACATGTGTTGCCCCAAGGGACTACTGTTTTCTCTACTCATTGCTTTTTAACTTTAATAGTTAGCACAAGACTTTGCTGGTCAAGTCATCCTAGATAATCTCTACAGTTTTCTCTCCACCAAAGCAAGTTAGAAATCATTACCTGGGTTACTGTCACTTCCTGGCCTGGACCACAAATATGCTACAAGAATGTAAAGATATTAACAGTTCATCTGTGATTCTTTGTTTTTTTACAGAGCATAGACTGGACTTGATGATCTTGGAGGTCTATTCCAGCCTCAATAATTCTGTGATTCATATGGCTAAACCATTATAGCAGGGTAGAGATAAATCAGATGTCCTCATGTTGTCCAGGGAAGTGGTGTAGTCACCATCCCTGGAGGTGTTCAAAAAATGCTTAGACGCGGCACTTCAGGACATGGTTTAGTGGTCATGGGTGTTTGGTTGACAAAAGGACTTGGTGATCTTGGAGGTCTTTCCCAACCTTAATGATTCTATGACTACTTTCCAGTGGACCTTCCACATGGCAATTATCTGTTTATTGTTTTCTCAGTGCATAACAAGTCATCTCACTGGTTGTAGCTGGGCAGATGTAGTGCAAGTCCCATTTATTTCTGCTAGGTTTCCTTCTGTGACTCTAGGTAGTAATTGTTTTTCTGTATTCATCAAAGTAAAAACTTCTACAACATGACGAAAATCTCTTTTAAGGGATTTAAGATGTTGTAGCATCTCAGAAGTAAGTAATTTGGATGATTTACATCATTTAAGTAAAGAGGCATGGAAAATTAAGCCATTCTATTGGAGAGCAACAACAACAATTCCAAACTTCCCCATTTTATGAAAATTAGAATGTGAATCTTTCCCAGCATAGACTAAAAGTATTAACTGTTCAATTTTATAAACTGCGCTTTCCGACTGCATAGGTATGGTCCAATTTTAATTCTCTCCAAAGGCAAGGAGCCTGGGAGAGCTCTGTGAAATGGTCACTGTGGGCACACATCATCTTCAGGTATGATGGTGCCAGCTAAAAATACTGTCTATATTGCTCATTACTGCTGATCAGTGGTGGTTTTAATCCTGTGTACCCCATAGGATTGTTATTAATTGTTGGAAATGACTGCCAGTAGCAGGAAGGATTGAGTAAAACTGCCATAATCCAAGTCAGATACAGTCAACTGTATTAGTTCAAACTAGCTTAATTGGCAATTTAAGTGAATATAACTGACTTTGCTGGGAACGGGCAAAAGAAAACTTGTGTTGAATGTCTGTATGAAGGGCTGCAGGGCTGTTACCCCCAGTGACAGGTGGTAATAAAAAGCTATTGTATTCTACTGTATGTCTGCCTACATCCCTGATATTTGGAACAATTTTGAATTTCTGCTTTTGTCTGAAAAGGTACACAAAAGATTTATTATTGCCCTTAAATTCAATAGCTGTTAAAGGAATTTGCTATAGATAAAACACAGTTTTAACTATATAGCTAAAATATTAAGCTGATATGATAAATATATGGGAAGAAAGGAGGTTTAATGTAATGTATAAATTTACACTCTCATCACATGTTAATTTTACAAACGTAATATTTCAAATCAGTTCTATGAAGATTTGAATTCTCTGGGTAGTGCAAAATTTGGTCTTGGTCTTGATATGATGCGCTTTTAAAACTGAAAGCTTTCCAATTTGTTCACCATAAATGTAGAGCCTATTCATAGAATTTAGGTTGGAAAACACCTTTAAGATCACTGAGTCCAACTGCAAACATAATGCTGCCAAGTCCACCACTAAACCACATCCCTAAGTGCCACATCTACACATGTTTTCAATACCTGCAGGGATGGTGTCTCAGCCACTTCCCTGGGCAGCCTGTTCAGCGTTTTACAACCCTTTCTATGACGAAGTTTTTTCCCAGTGTAAACCTCTCCTGACATAACTTGAGGCCATTTTTTTTCATCTTGTCCCTTATACCATTACTTGGGAGAAGAGACCAACACCTACCTTCCAGGTAGTTGTAGAGAGCAATTCAATATTCCATACAATGAATGCGATTATTTTAGATCTACATTTTGACTGTAAAGAGAAGAACATAAAATAAATGGGAAACTTTATTTACCAAACTTTTTTCAGATATGAAATATATTTTAACTAGTTATAGATTATTCCTGAATTTTGATATATTTCTTTCAATTGAATGTCTCTATGGAATACTTCTCTGTCATATTATCCTTTTGAGTATATGTAAATATATACACAGTATATATATATATATATATATATATGTGTGTGTGTGTGTGTGTGTGTAGAGAGAGATATCCTGTATATATATATAGCCACATATGATTTTTGTAATCACATTTTCTAGCCAGCAGTGTGAACCCCCTTCTGGATATTAACACAAGGTACACACTGTATAATAGAGTTGAACATAGGATGAAAATAGAAGTAAAACAATATAGTTGTGTATTTGGACTGCTCATCAGCAGTGAAGTCACCTCTATTGCTAGTCATAGCCATGAGTGAATTAAATGGTCCCATCAGGGAACACCCAAAAAACTAATATGTCTTACCATGAGGTAAGAGGAAATAAATGGAAATATTTTCTATTCAGGGTATATGGAAAACAGCTTATTATTGAAGATAGAACTATATAGCCTGAGTGCTCAGAAGAGGATGTATTCTTGGATAATGTCTTCCTTTGGAATTCTTCGGTAGTAGTAGTATAATAAAATGTCTGAGCAAGTCAGAATATATTATTAGCTGATCAGAATACAGTCTATGAGTAATGAAAGTATACCAAAATGCATTGTGATATATATAATTTTTAAAATATTGTATACAGTATTTTTTGCTTTTTGGAGATAGAAATGTTTAAGTGTGCATTATGCTACAAGTAATAAAATCAGCTGGAAAGAGAAGGCAATTTCTAACACATGTATTTGCCTGTAACTATGAAGCTCAAACAGGTTCTTGAAACAGTGATCCTTCCTGCTGCTGAATGCAGAATGGTGGACCCAACAGATGATACTTGAAAAAATGAGGCTACATATACACAATCAGTTTAAACAGCAGCTGATGAGCTTGATGAATACATTTCTGGAAACCATTTTATGACACATATTCTGCCGGAAATCTAAGTAGTTAAGGTTAGCAGGCCTTCTGATTTTAGAATATATTAGTCTGCAGGATGACATCAAGGTTTGGTAAGAAAGGAAAACTGTCAAATGCTAATATTATTAGGGATTATGATCCATTGTGAAATTAATTTTTAATATCTATTACAATATAGAACCAGTCATACTTGACTTCAAGTATGATTATAATTTCTTTAATATCTTTAACAGGTTAAAGTGTTAATAAAGAATGCTACACTGACTTTCTTCCTTGGGCACCAGTATTTCATGCTTTTATCATGGTTCTAGCTTTTGGGATTTTCTTACATGGATGTTTGCTATTTTTCTAGATCCAGATAATACTTTCTTCCTCACCCAGCCTTCCCTTTTGAAAAAAGATACCTGGAAACAGCCTCCCCACCAACAAAGTAACTGAGAAATTCTTGCTATTATGCCAATGTCATGAAATTTAATGTGATGCTGATTAAATAAAGGTGAATTACAAAGATTATTAAGTGAAACCTTACCTTTTTCTTCTTTGAACCCTTAGATATATATTGATGTTCTAAATCTATTCTCATTACTATTCTCTAGCTGGTCACACAATCAGAGCTCTTGCTCCAGTGTAACACTGGAATAATGCTTTCTGATAAATGCAAGGTTACCTATGTTTTAATCTAAAATAGACTGCAGAGTATATTTTATACCAGGCACTGCCTAGTAGAAAACTTGAGACCCACATTAAGCCCTTTGTTTCCTATAGAGCAAGTGCTTACTGGATTATGAGATTGTACGTAACACCCTGGCAATTTGCCAGAACTTTATTTATATAGATTTGCTCACTGTGCCTTCTAGCATATCTCTAAGCACACTTGAAATCAATGGCCTAAAACCAAAAGGACTCAGTCAGCCATAATCAGATTGTGAAACATCTGCAGCTTTGTAATTGACAACCGCTAGGTCAGCGCAGCTGCCAATAGGAAATGTTTTTTTTAATAAGACCACAGCAGTGTGTATTCTTTGTGTGTGCCATGGTCCTTGAGACTGATATCTTTGCTGATTTACATCTCAGCCGCATTCTACATGGCCTTCTTAGATAACTGCTGCCTGGTTTTCTATTATTATATAAACTTTAATTTTTGTTGACTCTTGTTCTAGATATAATAGAGAGCTATACCTGTATTTAGAAAGTTAATTTTGTGTCTTCCTTAACTGAGACATTGCAGGGCATGGAATAGCCAAAGATGTAAAACAGCTATTACAGAGATATTTGACAAGCCAAACCTCCAATCTTTGTTTAGTCCTCAATCCAAAAACATAGTTTGCTTGTATTTAAACTTACGTAGACCTAAGCTACTTTCAACACTATTCTTGATGAGCAGGTATACAAATAGAAGCAGGAGTTAGAGTGCAAACTTTCACACAGGTCAATCACAGAAGACTGAAGATAAAACTGGAAAGTTCCAGAAAACTGGAAGTATGATGAACCTCTAGAGCCTAAACAAAAGAGGAGGCACTGTGTGCATGCAGGATACTCATTGAACAATTCTTTACAAGATAGGCGAACTGCCCAGTGTTCAAAAAGGCATACATTCCATGGAAAGTTTTGTTGCTGTCATTTTCTACTATTGACATAGATGGATCATTTCCTGCTGCCACTGAAAGCCGGCTTTAAATATTAACTGAGGTTCATAAGCCTCTATGCAACTTTTATACAACATGACTGCACAGCCCTAGTGAAAAATACCATCTGTGGAATGTTTTTTAAGAAAGGCAGCCTGAAAAAGCAAGAGATGGTTTTCATTTTTCCTGTTAATTAGTACAAGAAGAGTAGTTGTGAACATCTCAAATGATTACATAGCTTAATAAACGTACTACAGTTCTGAATTAGTTGAGTGTTGTGTTATTATACATATACATGTGAAAACAAAATGAAAATTTGAGAAAAAGCAGGAGTCTGTACAACTGCATCTACTCTTCTAATGGTGATTAATCATTTGCATTGCTGCTGAATGTGCTGTAAGGCACTACTATGAACTATACTATTAAGCATCATAAGCAACATCAGGATTAATGAGTTACAGATTATTACTTCTGATTGTTCTGTATTTATGTCAGACAAGATTAGCAAGTCACTATAAATTCATTGAAAAAGATTAAGCTAGAGGGTATTACATTATGCAGAATAGCATCCTAAATTTAGATTACTCTGATTTGGCAAGTTGTTTATGTAACTTTTGAGATGGCTACCATATGGGATGCTTCAGGAATTTTTACTGGGATAAAACCTCAGTTCTTTCTCACTGATACTTTGGATGACCTTGAGTATCTCAATTCCCTTTGACTGCGCTCCCATACTTCTGGCTTTGTCTATTTATACTGTTAGCTCTTTCTCTTATCCTGTGTACAGACTCACAGAGCTTGATCTGGCTATGCTGATGTTACATTCATATGAATTATAATGACAATGGCAACAATAAATGTATCAGTGATGTGATTCTGAGTCTATAGGAAAAAAGTAACACTTCAATAGTGGTTTCTTTGCCAGAGAGAAATCAGCTGGAAATAAATTAAGTCACTTAAATATATGTATCCTTTTCAGAATTGAACAAGGTCAAGGAGACTTAATGGGCATAAAGCTGAACTAGTATTTTTGTATTGCTTGGCAGATTGTAACTGAAATTATTCTCTCCTGTGAAAGTCAGTGTAACCAAGTTCTAGAATCCCTGCAGTATTTCATTTCTCTTTGAGAGTTGTAGGGCAACAGCAGCAAAGTAGTTTGAGTCACTCATCTTCTTTTTAAGGCTTTAGTTCACATTCAGCCAGAGAAGTTAAATTAATGTTTGTCGTCTTGTCGGTAAGAGGCATAAAGAGAAATTTGTCACTTCTAACTTCTATCTAGTGAGCAGTTGACTTCAACAGAATGACCAGATCAGACTTAGAAAGCTACTTTGTTCAGTTGTGCAGTTCCAGCATCCTAAATTGGCTAGACTGAGAAAACAGTGGCCTAAGGAAGCATAAAAATTGTAGAGGTTGGAGCAATTTGGTGGTCTCTGTATGTGCTCAGCACAATGTCAGAGTCAGTAAGAGCAACAAAATGTCACCAGAGTGTCTTTGGCCTCTTTTACACTTCTGCAAAATGTATTTAAAAAACTGTAAAGGAGATTGGGGAGACTGAAGGTTTGCATGAGGCTTCAGTGGCAAAAACAGATTTGAGTGTAGAGTTGGACACACCTGATTTTTAGTAATTTGATTCACTGACAAAATCCATAAACAGGAAGGAAGGGGCTGATGTCATCTTCTGACAAAACCTCTCCTGAAAGGGATTACCTCTGTGGTAATCCCACTTTCTTTAGTTCAGTAAAGGTGACAAAGAAACATTTACAGATTCTAACCTTTACTTGGCCAGATTTAAAGCCAAAAGTCTATTAGGTCCTAGAAAAAAGAGGAAGTTCTGCAAAGCATGCCAAGAGGGTGTTACAGTAAGTTGTTAGGTGGCGTCGTATTTGCTGTTGTTGGATTTGACAGCCATAGCATGTAAGAAGGAGGACATTCAGTGTCATCCCTGCTTCCCCTTTTGCATTCTGTAACAACAAGATGTGAGGAGTGAGAAATGGGAACACAGGAAACCAGCAGAGATGGATGTGTGCAGAGGAAGACTAGCGCATCTGCAGGAAGTCCTATCCTCCCTCACATAGTGAGGAGTTGCCCTGGTGGTCCTGACATAATTAGGCTGACAAGACTGCCTGCCAGAAGGTGTCATCCTGGAGTGCCCCGCAGAGGTCTCCATGGGGGAAGTGAGCTACAGGGTGAGGAAAAAGCAGAATATTTCAGTTTGTCATCTGGGGTGGTCTGAGATGTCCTCTGGGGATATTCCTGAGCATGGCCTTGCAACATGCATGTCTCCTCTCTAGCACTGCCATGATAAGGCTTTCATTCCTTCATCTGCCCCTTCTCATGCCAGCACACAGCATGAATTGTCTAGATGGTGCATCCAGATGTAAGAGAAAGGCAGATGGTGAATTTTTTTTGCAAGTCTTTGTTAGGATTTTCTCTCGTTTTCAGCAGCTTTTAGGATGGGGCTCCAATTCTTGAGCAATTTGCAGATACTTTATTTATTTGGACAGGATCTGTCAAGGGGAGCTTTTTGCTTGCCTTTTTCTTCTTTGTTCTCTCCCCTTAATAAATGTTTGTAGGGGTTATTTACATTTATTTTGTTTTTCTCTGTTTTTTGTACTTTTAAGAGGTGAGTTCAGGGGTCAGATTTGTTTGCTTTTCCTCTGTTTTCTTTTAGCAGCTTTTCCTCACCCTGGAAGCTGCTGGTGCAGGTTATTTCTTCCTCTGCTTTATCTTTGCCTTGGATCCAGATTGTGGCTTTCAGCACCTTTCAGCAGCTTTTGGTGGCTTCGGCAGCTAACAGCTTCTGCAGGTTGCCTCCTGATTGGTGGGATCCTGCTGTTTCCCAATAGGCTGGTTGGTGATATGAGAGACCTTCCTTCTTTTTCTTTTTTTTTTTTTTCTGACATCTTCCCGCTTCCCTCTTCCAGAAGCAGATTTTATAGTATGGAAGAAGCAGGCCACATTTTCTACTCCTAGATTAAGATAATTTTCATTACAAGGACATGATAGATTGAAAACACATTTTCCTAAGTGTTAGCAAGGAGGTCTAAGTTATCTCCATGTTTACTTTTCTCCCTTGTGTGCTTGTAGCACATCTGAGGAGTGGTTCGCTTTCATGAGCTGCTGTGTTTGTGAAGCACTGCAGGTGGGGGACATGACCAGCCTCCTTCATTAAGATCTGAAGAAGTTACAAAGGAAGTGAAAGCAATGGCTTAGAAAGTGTCAGGTAACTTTCTTAATGGATATTTACCATGCTCAGTGATTGCCAGGAAAGAATAAATAAAAGTAGAGGAAATCAATTCAATCAAGCCTGCAGGTGTAAATGCTGATTTTTATTCCTGAGTACTGAATCATGAGATCTTAGTTTTCAATATCACTTTCTCTGGAGGGGTCTTACAGTAGCTTAATGGGCAAGCTTTTTACCTCATCAGATAAAGTTATGGATAGCACTGAATTTCATATTGTGATTTGAGCTGTGGAGTGCAATGGAAATGACTGAAGGCATGAGAACTGCCCTGTGGTGCAACAGGTATGATTTGGTTGTCTAGACAGAGTTCTTATAGGCAAATGGGAACATAAAATACATAGTGGAGCCACAAACCAATTTTAGCAGCCTGATGTTCTGAATTATCTAATTAATACAGAAAAACACATTATAAAATGCAGTTAAAGTAGTTACATAATTTTTGTCCCCTTTTTGGTGTTACTCTTACCCTTGTCCTACATGTCCTAAAAGGTGACATTTCAAGTCTTCCTTATGCAAAATGTGGGGTAGGCTGTGATAAGCCATTAGCATTCCGATGCCTTCTCTGTGAAGAGGATCGAGATGCTGACGGTGGGGGCTTTTCCTCTTCATTTTTTTGGTGTCTGCTTTGTGTTTTGATATCACAGCATTCTTACTTCTTCCAGACTGTGAGCTGCAGCCCCCAGCCCACAGTAGACTGTGGTTTGTATGGCGGTAACTTGTGGGGCATGTGTGACACTCTCCCCAGTGGGACCATTCCCAGAGCTGAAGCTGGAGCAGGGGAGGCAGCAGACACTGAGCTTGGCACAGATGCTACAACAGCGCAAATCCAGTTCAGGCCAAGACAAGCTTAGATAAATGCTAGACCTTGCAGTGTCAGGTCAATAGAGAGACTATGTCTTTCTACTGTTAATGGCACAAATTACATTTACTGGAGTACAATAGGTGCTAAGTGCAATTATGATTTTCCTTCTGAATCTGAAAAGTAGCAGGAAGCCTGGTGGAACACGTTACATAATTGCCTAAATTGCTATTTGATATCTCTACATAGGTGACTGAGTCCCACCCATAACACTATTCTAGCAACAAAAGGCTGGGAAACAAAAAGAAGTGGTAGACAGTACACACTGAAAACAGCAAGAATTAAGGCTTTAGTCAGAGTATAAAGGAAGTTCCAAACAGAGCTTAACAAATACGAGTACACAATATTGAGTATATAGTGGAGATGTTCAAGGTTGGAGAGGTAGTTTTAGGCAGATAAGGATTTGAACAGAACTTTCAACTGATTCATAAAAGGTGGGAAAGTAGTTGAATTGTAATAGAAGTGTTTTGAATGGGCAGAAGAGGATTGATGTCAAAGATGCGGAAAGGTGGTGGGTTAGGATGGATAACATATTATTTACACTACTAAATTTTGCAAATACAGTTTATGACTGAGCAATACTTAACACCATCTTTATGCTAATACTCATCCTGTCAGTTTTGGGGTGGGGGAGTAGGAAGGGGGAGAGGAACCCACTTCTTAGCTTAAATCAGGAACTAGAGATGATCTGTTAGCAGCAGCATTGGTAGCTTAGCACAGATAGTCATCAGTATTTGAAAGGTGCCAGACAGTGTAGGTAAAGTATACATATGTTTTTCCTTCTCGTATGCAGTAGGTACGCTTGCCTCGAAGGGGAATATCCTGTGCTAAGGAAAGATCTGAATTCATGACATAAAAAAAAGTTACATTTTGCATTCAGTGAGAGTACAAATTTCTGAAAATGTCCTTGTTCGTTCTTCATATCTATTTTAGTTTTCTGCTTTTACCAACTGTTGTAGCGTCTGTGTATATTTATGGAACGTATGCGTTAGTAACAAAGTCTAGGGATTTTTTTTGTCTGTATACAGGATCTTGCAGTTACACAGTATAAGAAGAAAATGAACTGATGTTCTGGTTAGTATGAGGAGCTCTTACTTAAAAGTTGGTTATCGTTTCATCCCCATTGACACCTCTACAGTCTTTCCAGGAAGCTGGCATATAGTACTGTTCTACATTATACTTCCACAATCGTATTGAATAAAGCAAAAAATTCATGTTAAAAATAGCACAGCAAGTACTATTTTTGCACTTAAATGGGTTTTCACAACTTCTCTCCTCTCTTTTTTCTGCTATTTCCTTTTATTGTGTCAAAATTGTTTTCAACTCTCCCAAGAATTTTTATAGCTTTGTCCAGCTTTTCAAAGAGGTACTCTGACTTTTTCTGTGGTAATGCTGCTAAGTGTTTTAGCTACATTGTTGACAGTAGTCAAATGTGTCCTTTGATAAATAACTGACTTGACAGTGTTCTTTTCTACTACTCTTAAATGGAGCTATATGCTCTTCTAAAATGTTTGCTGCCCAGAAATTACTACGGATGCTAGTAATCTAGACAGATTGCAATATTGTTTGATCATGCTTCTGGGGAACCTAAGGTAACAGTTTTGATTTTAAATCAGTTGTTCCTAGCCATTAGAGGCTTTATATATATATACATCACCTTTTATCGTAGTTTACAAGCCTTCTCCTCTGATCACCACCATGGGAAAACTTTTAGTCTACCTGCCTTCAGCAAAAGAAACAGTAGCAGTACTAGTCATGAACAAGCAGCATTTTTTCTAGGTGACACTACTGCTTCACTTTTGTAAGTCAGTCTGGTTTTGGAAAGGATTGGTTTTCATCACAATGTTCCCAGATTTCATAGTGCTTAATAACCTAGCAGAAGAGGTATAAGAAAAAGCTGTGGAAGAAATGTTCAACTAAACTTTAAGTCTGGTTGTGTCTCACAGTATGTCACATTAAAACTGTGGTATCCCAACTGCACAAGAGGCATGCTCTATGTGCAAAGCCAAGAATTTACTGTAGGTCTAATTGACAACAGTCTTGCCAACTAGGTATTATTAGTCCAGTTACAAAAGTACAAAGACTTACCCTCCAAGTTATCTAATTATTGCAGTCCAATCACAGTAATAACAGTTGTCATGGTTTAACCCCAGCTGGCAGCTAAGCACCACACAACTACTTGCTCATTCCTCCCCCCCGTGAGATATGGGAGAGAATAAGAAGTATAAAAGTGACAAAACTTGTGGGTTGAGATAAAGACAGTTTAATAGGTAAAGCAAAAGCTGCATGCACAAGCAAAGCAAAACAAGGAATTCATTCACTGCCTCCCATTGGCAGGCAGGTGTTCAGCCATCTGCAGGAAAGCAGGGCTCCTTCATGCATGACGGTTACTTGGGAAGACAAACACCATCATTCCAAATGTCTCCCCCTTCCTTCTTCTTCCCCAGCTTTTTATTGCTAACCATTACATCATATGGTACGGAATATCCTTTTGGCTGTGTTTCGTCACAACTTCTTGTGCACCCCCAGCCTACTTGCTGGTGGGACGGTGTGAGAGGCAGAAAAGGCCTAGACTCTGTGTAAGCACTGCTGAACAATAACAAAAACATCACAGTGGTATCAACAGTTTCCAGCATAAATCCAAAGCAGTTTGATAGGTAAAACTGACAAGCAGACTTTACACTTTCAATGGTTTCATTCAGGGGGAAAGGGTTATGGTGAGTGGCCATCCTGATTCCTTTACCAAGGATTCTCATGGCTTCTTTCTCATACTTGAGGGACTCATACTAGAGGATACTTTTAAGCATTTTCTAACATGTTTTAAACCTTGCTTCTTTTGCATTTCTGTGTTAATCTGCATTTGTTATATAAGGTGTGTTTTACCCATGTTGGAAGCTTGTCTTTTGTTACTCCTGGAGCCAGTTTTGCCCAGCTTCAAATGTATAATCTCTTCAATGATTTGTAGTTAGTCAGTGATGATTTGTTTATAACTTCAATCTGTCATCCTGTGTTTATATTTTTCGAAGCCTCTGTTACCCTGTGCTTGTATTCCACAACACCACCTAAATTATTCTGTGCACAGTAAACCGTGTCACTAGAATAGTACTTTTTATTACATCTGTTTCTCACAGAGCTGTATCAGAGTTATTATAACAAGAGACATAGCACCACACAATTGTCTAAAGATAAGCAAAACTCAAACAAATAAGTAACAGTCTGCTGGAGCTAAAAAAGCTAAAACAAAGCTCTGCGCAAGCGTAAGACAAGTCCAGATAAATCATGCCTGATAAGCCCCAGTCCAATGGCTTGCAGTGTTAGAACAAACTCTATGGTTTCTCCTTCAGCTATACTATATCTACTGAGCTAAAGGCTGACAAAAATGAAACACAGGACAAACTGTGTTGATACTATTTGTAAAGCAGAATGTATTCTCAGATGGAACTTACTACAGTTCACTTGTTTTTTGAACTATTCAGAGTCAAAATGGCTTAAGACTGAGAATCAGCTGAGATAGCCACTGTAAAATGTTCCTGAGGGATTCTAATAATAAGCTAAAAGGGGTAGGGAGGTTGATCTTGACAGTAAATAGCAGCCTGCTAGTGAGGTGCTCACAATTCTGTATTGTAACTATTACCAGAGCTGGAAAGCATAGAGGTCTTAATACATGCAAAACCAGATTAACTAAGGTAGTACAGAATGTGTTATATCAGAAGGGTTATCTCTGTGGGCAACAACCTTTCTCCTCCTGTTCTTTAGCATTTTGTGAGCTCCTTCACTTGTTTTGTAAGCTAATATACACAAAGGAGTTTAAATCAAGCACTGAATGTGAAGGAGAATGAAATATTCGCAATGATCTCTCACAGTAGATCCTGTAGTGGTTCATATAAGAAAAGGAACAGCAGGACAAAAAAAAATACCACTCCCCCCACCGCCCCCAAAAAAAAAAACAAAACAACAAACAAACCCAAACAACCCAAACAAAAACACCCTGCCACACAACTGATTACCTCAGCTGTAATACAAATCAAGTGCCACCCTTTTCTGGTGCTGACAAAGATCAGTTACAGGGTGACGTTGTGAGCAGTTGGTAGAAATAAGTTAACCTGCAGTTTTATTTACGTAAGCAGAGTTTGCAGACAGTGACCAAGAAGGCCATAGCTTAATTTTTCTGTCAAGTTTTTGAGGCAATGAAAAAGGATACCAACTCCCCAAAGCTCTCTCACTTCATACTTCAAATTGAGAAGCAGAAGTAGTAAGGGAGGGCAGAATCTGGTGGATCATAAGCAAGCCCAGAGGATTTCTCTGCTTGGTCTTTTAGATGTTTACGCATCCAGGCTGGCATGAGGCCACGTACAAATCCCAAAAATGCAAATTCACCCTCTCAGCCAACCAGCCACACTGATCAACTCAGGAGTGCCTTTACAAGCACCCACATCAACACAACAGCATTTACACACATGCCTGATCCTTTCTTCCTCTCTGCCTGATGATCTTGGTTTTCACTAGTGGAACTTGCGCACAACCTGTCCATCTTTATTCTCAGATAAATATGTATAGAATCATAGAATGTTAGGGGTTGGAAGGGACTTCTGGAGATCATCAAGTCCAAACCCCCTGCCAGGCAGAACCGTAGAATCTAGGGCAGGTTA